>VZRZ01011485.1:1921462-2048629 GCA_013398175.1 Climacteris rufus | reverse complement strand
CCCCGGGACAAGGGGACACGGTACAGAGCCAGCCCCGGGACAAGGGGACACGGTACAGAGCCAGCCCCGGGACAAGGGGACACGATACAGAGCCAGCCCCCCGGGACAAGGGGACACGGTACAGAGCCAGCCCCGGGACAAGGGGACACGGTACAGAGCCAGCCCCCCGGGACAGGGGCCACGGCACCCGGGGCTCCACCCCGGGACAGAGGGACACGGCTTGGGGCCATGCCCGGGACGGGGGGACGTGGCACAGAGCCACCCTCCGGACAGACGGACACGGCTCGGGGTCAGCCCCCGGACAGGGGACGTGGCACAGAGCCACCCTCCGGACAGACGGACACGGCTCGGGGTCAGCCCCCGGACAGGGGACGTGGCACAGAGCCACCCTCCGGACAGAGGGACATGGCTCAGGATCAGCCCCCGGACAGGGGACACTACCGAGAGTGCCCCGGCTGCCACCAGCAGGACCCCCGGGGGCTTTGGTTGGCTTGGCTTTGCCAAGCTTTGAGGTTGGTTTCTGCATCTGCGGAACAAAGGAGCGTCACTGCCCTGTGATAAATTAGCGAGAGTCCGTGGAGCGGCTGGGAAATTCCTGCTGCTTCCCGCGTCGTCTTCCACGCACGGCACTGCTCCGTGGGAAGGTCTTCCTCACCTCGTTTATGGAAGGTGGAATAGTAGAGAAGAAAAACACAAGGAAAGGGTCGACTGAGAGTTCAGATAGAAATTAAAAACAAGGGAATAATGGAAACAAAACATGCAGATGAAAGAAGAGCCGCTGGTAGTTTAGTGCTTGAAGTTGAGTTGATTATGAACATGACATCTCACAAGTAGTTGGTGGAACTAAAGAAAATGTAAGAAATAACACAGACCAATTAGTAACTTTTTTGTTGTATTTTTCTTGCTAAATTTAACAATATTATCACTTTTGTGACCAGGTAGTTTTACTGAGAGTAATATTCGTGTAATATTCTGCCATCAAACTATCAAAAATGACTAAAACTCTAATGAGACTTTCGTTTCCATGGATGCTCATAAAAATAGAAGAAAAAAGCCTTTTTTTCTTCTGAACTAAATCACTGTTGAGAGAGAACCTCAAAGCTGTTGGAGTGACTTTTGATTTGGGAGTGTCAGATTAGGGGAAAGTAGAAAGTATGCAGGATTAGGAAGTCTAAAAGAACACTCCTGGGGGGAGAAGTAGATCCAAGTGTATCACTTCAATCATGGCTTTGCTCATATTTGCACAGATCAAGTGTGTGAGCTTAATCTGGTAGAAGTTGTGGTCAGATCCATCTGGATAAAAGCCTGTGCCACAGCTCTGGCTATTCAGTTGAGTGTTAATCCCACCTGTCTAAAATATATTAATCCTTCTGTGCAGGCTTGAGGGTATTAATTTACTATTTGCTCTCTGTGGTTGCTCCCTTGTAAGTAAAATTTGTTTCCTAAAATGTTCACAAGAAAGGATGAAGGACGACTGCTGGTACAGACAAAGTAAATGGATTTTCTAAATGGCATTGCTTACTCATGCTGAAAGCTTTTGTGGCATTTAAGTGCTGACAACTGATGTAAAAAATGGCCTGTAGAAACCAATTTTGAGTGTTCCAAAAGTAAGTTTTAAAACTATCCCACACCTCTGAGTTCATGTCACACTGATTAAAGATTGCTCAATGTGGCAAGAAATAGTCTGAACAGAACTTGCAGAGGGGGAAATGGGGGCCAAGAAACAAGAGAAAGGGAGTATTTGCAGATAAACAGCATGAAATGCATTGACACACACGAGAGCTGCATGGCCAAGGTTCCCCTTGGCTCTGGATCGAACCTTGGTTGTTCCTCTCCTGACTGTTGTAGCTGGGGAATAATTCTGGTACAATTCTTTTACATAAAAACTTTGTTCTGCAATCTTTGTACAGTTTTTGCTGAATTACCAGAAGAGCTTTACTGTGCTGGGCCAGCCAGTACAGGCTGTTACAGTACAGGCTGTTACTGTTACAGGGCCAGCCTGCAAATGATTAGTAATTTTTTTATTTGTAATAAAGTTTTCAGAAGATCCAAGTGCATGTGGGAACCTGGTGTCACTAAATTTCAGTAGGTTTAAAAAGGCCCTTGGCTATTTTAGATGATTCTACTTCTTGTTCACAGTGGAAGTGTGGGCACATGCCTGAGCACATTTAGAGAAATTAAGGGTTTGACCCAAGTAATTAATGATATAATACAGGAGCATCATTTAAGTGCTGGGTTAGTGATTCTAGAGCTGCTCAGATCCTTCTGGAGATCTCAGTCTGAAGGTGAAATCCCAAAAGCTTGAGAAGGCAGATCTCAAGATGCAAATCCATGTCCTGTGCATAAGCAGAACTATTTACTTGTAGCCTCCCAAAAGACCAAATATACACAGAAATTTAAATAAGGGGGGTCTTGGTGAAAGGATTGCTGGGGTGACACACAGGGGAGCCCTTTATGGTAATGAAATACATGTTCAAAATCCATTTTGCCAGCAGACTTGTTTTAAGCAGCCACTTGCAGATGTGACTCTGAGAGGCACTCACTGTTAGTTTACCATTTGATCCATGACTGCAATAGCAAGGTGTGTGTGGATGATTATTAATTCTCATTAATTGTCCAGCAGTTCTGGGAGCTATAGATTTCCATCCATGGAGATAATTGCCCGTGTCACAATGAAAGATCACTGCAAAAGAAGCATTTGTTCCTTTAGTAGTCAATTAATGTGTGATTTAAAATACCATTGTTTGTACATGATCATGGTGCTCCAGAAAACAATTGCAACTGTTTAGTTCCAATAGGAGAATGACTGGAATATTCCTTAACAACTTAAGAGCTGTATTAAGGCTCTGCAAAGTAGTTTCCCTTCTATATAAAGTGGTGTTTGGTCAAAGAGGAAATTTTTGCCCAGCTGACAGGGAATGATCATAATTTTGGCAGTGTTGGCATCTTCATCTGCTTCATCCAACAGCTCCTGGCTGGAATTGCCCAGCTGGAGGACCCTGTGTGCTCCAGCCCCACAGTGAAGCAAACACCCATCCCCAGGAGGGCTGCATGAGACTGCAGAGCAAGGTTGGGCATCACAGCATGATCACAACTCATCCTTGGTTTATGGTTTATCAAAAAGGTGCTACTTAAAGGTCATTTAACCTGTGATTTGTGGCTCAGACTGGGGCATTTTCTTTTCCTAAAGATGCAAATAGCAGTTTCAGTCCTCCCTGCCTCCCCCCCTTCTCCTGCCCCCCTGGGAGCAGCTGGCACGTGGGATGCTGACTGATGGCTGATGCCAGGCTCGCTTCCCAATCCCACTGAGACAGCCCTGCTGTGCTGAGGAGGAGTTGCTATTCCAGCTGTGATATCTGAAGGACTCAAAGGCTGCAAACATTACAGTCTCCTGGGCAGCAATAATTTTGTACACTTGGCCATCAGATTTTCTTAGGAAAAACATGCATTGTAAAGACTGTTTGGACACTACTGGTGTATGTGTCTGTGTTTGATATGTTCTTGCTAATTTTAATTGACTATTCCAAAATATTTCAGGTAAGACCAAAAGAAACAACATGTAAACAACATATCTACAATTTATAAATGTATAAATTTATATATCTGCTCTCTGGTGTAACAGCTACCCTCCTAGGGTGTTGTCTGCAACACTAAACTGAGTTTATTTTAAATTTGAAGCAGGAATGATCAATGTGCTTTCCTTAAATCGTAATCGATGATAGCAAGAAAGCCAATTTTAACAATGAAAGGATTTGTCCTGGGCTGCCTGTGTTCCTGGCCACACTTCTGGGTGGTGACAGTTTTTGGGTTCGCTGGTATAGCTCAGGTGAGTGGAGCTTGCTGAGCACTCTCATTTGAGCATCACAGATCGAACACAAGTTCCCACCTGCAGCACAGGTGAGCTGTGTCCTGTCCTTATTCCTGTTGCAGCAGCAGCACCTGCAGCCTTGACTAGGGAGGAAGCAGAAGTAGAGTTCATAAACATAGATTTCAACCCCCAATTTCTCTCAAGTGAAAGGGACGTTGGAAGATTTTAATGTCAGTTTTTGTCTTGGCATGGGTGGGTGTTGCTGGGGTATTTTTCATGTACACAAACGACAGGTAAATGTAATGAGAATGAAGAGTGTGAATGACAATATCTGTTTGGTGAGATGAATATACAACTTGCCTTTCTCTCCTGTGAGGTTCAGCTCACAGTCGAGGCAATACCATATCTGATCCAATTGTTAAAGTTTAATGCTTCAAAGCTTCCCATCTGAGATCCCTTCTAATGTAAGATGTAACACTATTGGAGAATGTAACTACAATATCCTTGCTATTTCCCCACTCTTTGTCTCCCATTTGCCCCTCCTTCTATTGGTGTTGAACTTGGATTTTTGCTGCTGCTACAAAAATGAAATTAATCATCAGTCTCATTTGTAGCTGCTGGGAGCAAAGAGCACATAGAAAAGCAGGCTGTGAAGTGGATTTGGACTGCTGTGATAAGGCAGCTATAGCTATAAAACGATTGTTGTTTCCTGTGGAATGTCCTTGTAAGTGTTTCTAATCTTTTATTAACTGTTTTGGCTTTAGCTTGTAATGAACTTTGGTGTGAAGAATCACTGGGGCAGCTCTGCCTGCTCCCTGCCCTGCAGCTGGAGTGGAAGAAGGCATTTCCTGTGTTGTGCTTTGCAGCCAGGTTTACTTGAAAACACACCTAATCATGTACTCTGTCAATATGATTATTTAATGCTCTGTGACTGACATTTCTGCAGCTCCCAGCACATGGCCTTAACCCTTCCCCAGAAGAGCACATTTGGAGTTATAAAGGGGGTAATAATTTTCTGGGTGTTTTTTCAAGGGAGTGCAACAGCTGAGCACATTTCAGCTAGGAAGTACATTTAAATCCCTGCTATCTGGAAACTTTTCAAATTGCTCAGTACTTTTAAAATAGTGTCAGCTCATTGTCAGGGCACGATACAGAATGGGAAATTGCTGTCTGCCTGCTCTCAGCAGCATCAGACAGGCTTTCTGGTTCAAGATATCGCATCTGAAATGGAAAGGTTAATCATAGGCCTATTCTGCACCATCTTTTTCAAACCAAGGTAAAAGCTGGCATTTTGCATGTTATATTAGAGCTAATTGAGCTGTTTGCAGTGGGCAGGTGCAGTCCCCATCAGCCCCTTCTCGTTTGGCTGTAGCTCGGGTTGTCCTCTCACGATGACAGCTCTGAAGCACTCACTGCTCCAGCTGCAGAGGGACATCCTTGGGCCCGTGCCCCGGGCAGGGACAGCCCCAGCTCAGGGTGCAGCTCTGACAAGCCCCTTTCAATCGTGGCCCCTTCCCAAGCTGTTCCCCAGGGGAAGCTGGAAGCTGGGCTTGCCCTTGGACTCATCATTTGGCCTCCTGCTCCTGGCTGACAAACCTGGCTGCAGTTGTACTCTCCCAGAAGTTGTTTTTAAGCTTTAATTTGAATCAGAAAACAAGAGCCTCTGGTTTGCCCGTGGTTTAATCAATGTCTGTCCTGTTTGTCACTGTGCAATGCCACTGGGATGGCATTTGTCACACAACAGAGGGTGCAAGGCAAGAGGCAAGTTACAGACTCATGTACACAAGGGATGCACTCAAATGTGGTCTGCAGGCTACTTTGAAGGAATTTCACAGAAAATGTTGCCTGTTTGTGGAAACAGAAGTGCCTCTGTCCTTCCTGTTCATTTTAGTCCTGCCTGCACTTGAAGGTTCCTTGTTAGTCCAATCCTGTGGCCACTGGAGCAATTGAAAAATCGCCACTGGAGCAATTGAAAAATCACCCCTGGGCTGAAAGGGCCTTTGTGCACATCTTTTTTTCTTACTTGTTAGGAATAATTTTCTCTCTCTCAACCTTTCTGCTCACCTCTTTACCTCCATGATTTACATCAATTATTTACCTGATTTTATTATCTATAAATCCATCTCCCCAAAGGTTTGCTGTGCTGACTCCGGCTGTGCTGCTTCAGGCCATTCTCACAGCTGCTGTAGTACCTTTAAGGTTATTTTTTTCTTTAAGGCTGAAGCCTCAAGCTCAGTGGGAGCTCCTGAGTACTGAAAAGTTCTTAGGGAATGCTGGTTTGGTCACCAACTTGACCTAGGCCCAGGCTAAATCCTATGGAAGGTGTGAAAACTCTGCTCCTTGCCCTGAGTGCCCTCTGGAGAAGGGGGTCATGTTGGAACATGAAGACACAAGGAAAAGCCCATTGCACATAAACTTCAGTATTTCTCATATCTTGCACACCTTTTAAAATAATGTTCAATCATCAACATTACCTTTGGAAATTTGTAACCATTACTTTGGGCCTGCTGTATCCATCGCTCAGTGTGCTTTGTCTGGAATACACTATTTTCCCCAGATGTACAAATTCGGTACAGCTACTTGCTGTTTATCTGTGTTTGAGTTTAATGAGGCTGGTGATGGGTTAAAATTCCCCAAACCATATGCACTGCTGTCTGTGGAAACAGGCACTCTGATATATATCATATCTAAGTTCCTAGAGAATAATGGGAATGCTTTTGTAGGCAACTGGCTGGAGGATTTCTGTATTCTCGTGGCTTTCCCCAAGTGCTGCACTTAGCATGGAGCTGCAGCTGTTTGGGAGTATTTGTCACCCAAGATGAAATGTGCCACTCTTCACTTCCACCCCCACATATTTCAGGATCAAGCAGTGTCTGCTAAGGGTGTCTGTTATTCTCATATTATTTTGAATCTAAAATGTTCAACACATTTATTCCTGGGGATTGTAACTGAAGCAATACTCAGTGGCTCATGGAGTGTGTGCAGAATAGGAATTCTTCTGAGCACTGATATTTGGGTTCAGCAGGAATTGCTACTTCATAAAAAAACCAAAGGGAATAAAGAAAAGATTTTGAACTTTTGAAACAATCAATTTTATTTTGCTATCAGCAGTTATTCTAGCTCCAATTAACAGTGTTAATCATGGCCATGACAAGCTACAGAGAAGGCTTTTGTAACAAAGAAATCCCCTGTTCCACCTCACCCTTCAAACCCTGTTAAGAAGCATTCCTGGTGTGTTTCTGCCAGTTTTTATTTCCACTCTGATCAGAGGCACTTATTGAAGCCCTTTAAGGCTTCTGGTGATTTCTGGATGCCCTAGGTTTTTTTACTTGGATCGCTATAAATCGTCTTACTCTTTAGATAACAAGCCATTTGATTCTGAAAATGAGATGCCTTGAACGTAGCTCACGTACCCAAAACAACTGCTTTGTCCAGATGTTCTCCAATTCTGTGTAGGCAGAGAAGCAGTATGCACCATTCTAACTCTTGGTGTACCTTAAATAAAACATTTCTTAAGATCCCTCAGTATTACCTGGCAAGCCCAAAAAGCAGGTGGAGGCTTCTTTACACCAAAGCCCAGCTGTCCTCATTTGATCCAGACCAGTGGTAAGTTGAAAAGTTCATTTTTAAAATACTTGACCATCAAGTCAAGCTAGTCAAATTATCACAAGATTTTTTCATTATTAATGGTTTCTCATTCATGACAAGTTGCAGTAATACTGATCAGATAAGTTCAGATAAAACTGTAAGTATGGCAAAAATAATTCATTTCTATCAAGCCTGTTGCAAGTCAGCAATTCTGTATGTGGATCTTCAGCTCTGGGCAATATTTGGCCAATATTGAAGGTGTGGGGTGGGCACTGCTCAGCAGTGGCTGCTCTGCACCTGGAATATGCCCTGGGTGGTGCAGCACTGACCCCTCAGAGCAGCCCTCAGACATGAGCACTGAGTTTCTGTGTACTCATTTAATAAGTAAATAACTGACTTTTTTGTGTTTCTTTTTGTTCAGTTGGTTTTAACCCATTCTGGATTGTTATGATGACTTTTTTTTATTGGTGCATCTTAAATGTATTCACTGAAAACCTCTCCATGTCACCACAACCTGGGAAATAAACTCTGACCACTTTGTTAGGTTAGAAAGTTGACAGTGAATAAAGCAGTCTTGAGGTACATGAGGATCACTCCACAAAACACCTACATCATGTATCAAAACTTTTAACTATTCATACATTTTAAGGATAATTTTTTTAATAACATCCAGGCCCAGTTGTTCCCTTTGTGCCCAATGTGTGTGGCTGTGCCTGCCAGAGACAGCCTGGCAGAGCTTTCCTGAAGCTCAGATGGTGTCTCTGACATCAGATTCCAACCTTTATCAGATGTAGAATGTCGCTCATTTCTCGTGATTTAATCTTAACAAAGTTTTATTTTAATTTGCTTTTAATTTTACTGCAAGTTTAATTTCATCTGGAGTCACAAAAGATTTGCAAGTTTCCCCGTGAGATATTTTCTCAGTGTCACTGTTCTTCCCTCTGTGCCTGCATGGAAATATTCAGCATGGTAAAATTCTGGTATTTGCAGCATTTGGAGAGTTCTTTGAGATGTCCAGCTATGAGGCTTTTTGTCAGCTTCTTGTGAAGAGAAACAGCTTCACAAGTTGTTTCTGCAGCAAAGCAACATGAAGTAGACACCTGGTCATGGTCTTAATTTGCAAAGGCAACAAGTCTATTGCAGTGAACATTCTACAGGGGCCTCCAAGAAAAGTGCTTTAGAGAGTTCATCATAAATGATCCTCGAGGAAAAGTAGGGTAAAGCATTATTGCTGTTCTACAAATAGAAATAAAATGGGTGAGCTTACTTGCTCTATTGGGAATTGATGACAAAATTGGTAATTAATTAGACTTTTCAAGTGCCAGAATAGCACTCTAACAACAGTCAGTCTTCTTTCTCACCTTCTTTATCTGAACATTTTCAGGTATATTTCCAAGAAATAAAGTAGTTTTAGAAGTTTCAATAGAAACATCTGTTTGTGGCATTACTGTTGGGGTTTGGTGTATATGTGAATACACTGATAGCTTGCAACTTTTCAATGTATCATAAATTTATAATGATGTCTTTAATTGCAACAAACCCAAAGCGTAAATATCCTGTATTACTTGTTTGGTCTGCAGTAAAAAAACTGCAGCCCATAGATTTTATAATTTCTTACACTTCATTGTCTATTAGCAATAAGTTCTTTGAATATCCAGTACTCTGTGAACAAATAAGTTATGTCTGCAGTTGTGTAATAATGCTATGTTATAAAAATAATTCTGTTATTAGAACTGTAAGCAGTTGCACTTTTCATTCATGCCACTTTCTCACTTGATATTTATTTTTTTTTTAATTGGGAAATAGTTTGCTATGTAGAATGATGAGAGTGGTTAGAAACATGCTTTGGACAGAAGTTTTGCTTGTCCTATTGACTGCAGATGTGCTCAGTGGTTTTCTAAAATGGTTCGTGTTGGTTTTCAAACCTAATTTGGTGAATATTGTTTCCCACTGTTTTCATATGTTGACATGTAATGATTGTTGTATAGTTTAAACATTTTTTTATTTAGGTTTGAAGCTTTTTTCCTGTAACATTTTAATGATGGGACATTTAAATAAATCGATAAATAACCTAAAATATGCAGAGCCAAAACTGTGCAAACAGATGAGAGTGTGAACAGCTTTGGTAGACTTAGTGCATGGGTTTTTTTAGCCTACAGATTTCAGCTCAATTAATAAAACTTCAGTGAATTTAAAAAAAAAAAAAGCCCCTCATAACTTGGCTGTAAACAGTTTATTTGAGGAAAGCTTGTCTTCTGGGTTAGAAGGTTTCATGTCTGAACTGCAGCAAGCTGTTTGCAGCACAGCTCCTTGGCTCCGGGGCAGCCTGTATCCTCCGGGATGCCACATGCATAACAAGTAGGGAAAAGGCTCCAGGATCAACTCTGAGATGATTTGATTTCCAGCAGTTGTGCAAAAAAATTCAGAGTGCATGTTTTATGCAAAGGAGAAGTGTTGGGCATAATCCTAATCCCAAAGAATTAATTTTATGGCATTTTGTGTAGCAAGATTCACTTTTTTGATCTCCAGAACAGATAATTTCTGAGACTTTTATGTTACTCTCTTTTTAGGTTTATTTTCTCTTTATTTGCTTTATATATTTTCTCATTTAAATAGAAGGGAAAACATATCATGGACTTCTTTTAATATTTGTAATATCTCTGATTATTGGCACGCAATGACCTTTGTTAACAGGCTGTTGAAGGCAATGTGGTGATTGCTGGAAGAAAGAAAAGCAAAAATTGAACTCTCTGAAAGTGTTCTGGGTTTTTACTCTGGTGTGAACACCTCTCCTTCCATGAATTGGTGTTGTGTGCTGGGGGAGTGTTGATCTGGAATGGAAAGGAATCCACACACCTCATGTGCTGCAGATCACCAGTAGGAGAAGCTATATCTGATGCTGCTGTGGTCTCTAGCAATCAAAAATCGATTAAAAATACTGCAAAAACAGTTTAAGTTCCACTTTTGCTCACAGCCTCATGTAGTTACCAGTCCCCTGTTTGCTTTGACATCAGTTTTGGCTGATCTTCAGAAGATTTTGGTATGGCTTAAACTAGGTTGCACAGTCCAGCTGAAATGATGAATCTTTTTCAGTGGATTGTGTTATGGCAGAAGTTTAAATCAACAAATATTTTTATGTTTATCCTTCTAAAAGTACCTAATAATTAAATACCTTATACAGAGTGAGGAACAGTAATGAATTAAAAAAGTTAATCTGGCTTTGTTGAATCCTCAAATATTTTCTAAAATATTTTCTTGTCCTAGACAAGATTGAATCTTTGCCATAGAATTGGAAAAGTGAAGAAAATTGGTTTTCCAGTAGTGTCTTGCCTTGGGTAACTTTTTTTAAGGTTCATCTGAGAACAGGGGATTTCAAAGATCCTCACTAGACAACTCTGACAAGGTGATAATCGTGCTATCCACTGCTGTGATAACTGAGTTTGAGCCTGGTCCTACTCAGTGGAGTAAGAATGGTGTAAAGTTCCATTAGAGCCCATCTCTGAACGCACTGTGGAGCTGAAAATGTAGTTATTTCAGTATGTTACTCCTCAGAGACCCAGCCAAGGCTTGAATTCAGACTAACAAAAAGTGTCATTATGCAGAAGGCAGCAGGAGTCTGCAAACTGTTGGAGAAGAAATTCCCCAAAAGAAAAATTACAAATCACAGGAGAAAAAAACCATGGATTTGACTCAATCTGTTTAGAAATTAAAGTTTAGGGTTTGCACTGGTTCAGAGGCTGCTGTATGGCACTAACAAAGCTGAGATGAAAATCACAGTGGGACCACTGATAAGACCCAAAGAACTGGAAATCATGCATTAGTTACTGAAATTGTAAGCTGGGGTCTAAGGTGTAATGCCTTCAAATTACTTAACTATGAGTTAATTTTCACGTTGAAACAGATGCTTCATTCTTGTTTAGAGGTTTTTGTTTCATCCTGCAAATTTTCTCGTGTCCCTCATGCACATTGCTTGGTGCACAGAGAGGCTTTATGAATGTACAGGTTTCTGAAGAAGTGCAGCATTACCTGGTGTTACCTAGAATGTACAAAATTGCATTAATTAGGATAACAAGTGGAAAATATTTTGATGACACGAGGCTCTTTGGGAGCAGATTAACAAATTGATTCCTTATGGTGTCCATATTTTCATGATGTGGCCATGTGGAAAAATGAGACACTGCATTGAGCCAGTCAGTGCCTGTGTGACAATCTCATACAGGGAAATTCAAACTTTGAGCAGTTTGTAGCCAGCACTGCTGCCTTGTTGGTCCACACAGACTCAGGAAGTCTGTGCTGGTGTCTGTGGATGGGTTAATTCATTTACAGAGCTGACAAATAGCTATAAATGAATTTTTGGGCCCCAGCTGAGGCAGAAAGTTTATCTACAGAGAAGGTTTATTAGATCTCCCAGTGACAGTGGAAGTCCCCTGGTGTCTTTCTAGCCCAGCTTGTTACTGTGCTCAAGGTTTATTTTGTTGCTCTTGGTGCTGTACCTGGTCCTTGTGCAGATTTGTGATGATTACTGTAGATGGCAGCAAAAGCTAAATAAAATACAAAGATTTAAAAAAGTAATTAAACCCCTCCCTGCTGCTGTCCTAAGTGTGCATTTTGTCTTGGTGCCTGCCAGCTGTTCTTGAGGATGGAAGCAATTATAGGCAGCAGAAGCCAAATTAAATTACATATTGAATTAATGTTTCACTCATAGACAGTTGGGGAGGGGGGGTTTGTGGCTGTGTTGGTTCTTGGTGTGTAATGTCTCAAATATTAAAAGCCAATTTTAAAGCTCTCCTGATGATCTCTGAATTCCCTTTTTTTTTCTCTGTGTGTGCCAGGGTGTCAGGAAAGAGCAGCAGCTATTCTGACAAATGACAATGCCAGTGGGAGTACTTTTATTCCCCCCCCCCTCCCCCCCACAATAAGTCTGCTGTTTGCCTGGTTTTCATTTAAATTATTTTTCTCTTTTATTTTTAATGTCCTTCCTTGCTTCTTTAGTGTTGTCTGTATTTGGTTTTCTTGGGTGCCACTTTCTCTCTGGTCAGAGCACATAAGGAAAAATGTGATATTGTGCCATCTTGTTAATTAGCTGCTTAATAAGACAGCAGATTTTCTCTTCCCAGTCCTTCAAAATGCATGAGAAGCACAGGATGCTCTCAGGACAGACATTGGCCTGTTGGAAGTAGTTACAGTATTTGGAATAGTGGACTGATTTTTAATGGGAAATGACTCCCAATATTAAGTTTATTACACAAAACAAGAGATGACTTTTAAATAATGAAAGGGCATAAAGCCCAAATGATTATGGGTGAACTTGAGAGCAGGATGTCGGGGCAAGCAATAAATAATAAATGTACCAAAAGGTCCATATGTGATTAGCAAAATTGCTTGAAAAGAATGAGCTGTGAGAGTTGGGGGTCTGCAGTCTTTGTTTTTACTCTGAAGACCATAAAACTCAATTTTCTGCATGGCAGACATTTAAAATTAGGCAAAATGTAATGCATCAAAATGACTCTGTGCTTTTGAAATATTTCTGAAATCCCTTTAAAATGAAAAAGAAGGACAGGAAAGTATGGAACTGCTGTTTGACAATTGTGTTCAATATATGATGAAGGTGGGCACAAAGCTCTAGGTATTAAAGCTTATGAATGTATTAATGCACTGCTTTGGGGGAATTAAACTTTAATATTGATGATAAACCTTCCATAATAAAATGTGTGGAGAGTGAGAGTAAATCTCTCTTGCAAAGTCCCCAAACTATTTAAATAACTGCATGCAAGCTGCAGCATCTCCTGAGATATATTATAAATGAACTTGTGCATACGAATGTACATTGTGCATAAAGTGGTTTTCCAGCAGAGTTGCTTTCTGCCCTGGAACAGATACTGTCCCAGATGACTGTATTTCTTTTAAGTGATTGATCTCTAGCATCGATTCCACAATATTTCTCTCAAGATACACATCATTCACTACCCAGAGTGCATCCCTGGGGATATTCCCTGTTGACTGCTTTGAAACGGTGTGAAATTTCTGCAGTGGATTTTTATGCCCGTGTGATGTTGTTATTTCTAGATAACATTATGGAAGAGAGATTGTAATGCTTTAAAATACGAAATGCTGAGGAGATACAGGAAATTGTAAGTTACAGTGATCTAGAATGTAGCACCAGACTATTGTTGAACAAGCAGGCTTGGAAAATCACAAAGTCGTGCTTCCCAGCAAGCTGGAGGAGGAAAATGCCATTTTAGAGCCATTGTGAAAAGCAAAGGTGTTTTGGAAGATGTCCTTGAACTGCATGGAGCTGACATCCAATCGTTTTCTTGCTTTCCTACCAGAGTACAGGAATGCAAATATAAAAGTGCCTTTAGAAGAGCCTGTGTGATGAACTCTGCTGTACAAACCTTAGGAACAGTTAATGACTCGAGCAGCTACAGTGATCTGATGATTTTGGGATGTTGCCCTGTCAGTTTAAATCTGTCTCTGATAAGTAGAAGAGAACTGTTCCAACAGAATTGCAGGTTTCAAAGGGTGTCAGCAAAACCTCGAGGAAAACAAATCTGCTCTTTGTTCTTGGCTCTGCTTACAAGGTGGGAAGTTTTAGGGGAGGGTCCATTGTGCTTCCATTGTGGAAAATTTATGTAGAAGAAGGTAAATTAAAGCAGTAGGCAGTTCTAGAAACCTAACCCAGATACATATCAGACCTGACAAAAAAGCTTTTGAAGATGGTTATCTGGTGCAACAACACAACACTGAAACATTCTGTTGCCTACTTTGGCAGCTTTCATTTCTAAAGCTTTACTTACAAGTGTGGGTTTGTTTACTTTGGTGTATTGGGTTATTGCAGGTGCTTTATATTTTCCACTCTCAGTATCAGAAAGTAAGTCAGTAAATCTGGTATCTTCTGGTATCTTTAGGAAGTTGAGCTATGCAGTCACCGAAGGATTCCCAGTGTTGTGCTGTGTTAACCTGGAAAAACTTCTCCCTGTGATTAGTTCACTTTCTTGGGAGATGTCTAATGACCTTCCAAGTCCACAAAATGGCCAGTGGAATATTGCAGCCTTTTCATTTATACTTTTGCAAAGAGAGAGGCATTTCTTAATTGTGATATGGGAAGAAATATTTTTTAAATTTCTACTTAACAGGAAATCCTTATGTCTGATCAATTCCGGGCATTTTGAAGTAGTCATTGCTGTTACTAAAGTTAATCAAAACTTACTGCTGTGTAAGAAAAATCAATGAAAAGCAGATTGAGATCATATAAGGATAATTCTCCTTCAGGGCCTCTCCAGCTTCACCCATCAATAAGCAGGAGCCTGAGTGCTAAAAGTTTCATGTGCCCTACTGATGTCTTTATTAATCACCTGAGTGCCAAAGCCCTTAGTTGACTAAACTTTGTGTGACTGTTTTCAGTACATGGTGGGTTTTTTGTGAGAATGATTTGTGAGCACAGTTAAATCTGGATGACTGTGCCTCACAAAGTGTATAAAATTTACCTACAGGATCTTTCAGAAATTTCAAGACGTTTCCAGTACAGATGCAGGGTAGTGAGCTACAATTATATGTGGTTGGAAAGGACACTTTCACTGAGAGATCATTCTGGGCAAGAAGTGATGGGGAGTTGCAGAAAGGTGTTTCAGTGTCCCATTTGGAAAAACCCTGGACCCTGAGTTTTTTTCTCTATTGTATATAATTATATTCTGTATTGTATAATTATAGTCTCTATTCCTATATAAAGAATATGCAATTATAGAAAAAATGTATTTATGTAAATATCAAATATATATTATGTAATAATTAAAACTATATATTTATACATTATATCTAATATTTTCCACATATACAGTATTTTATTCAATATTTTTGTCTATTAAACACCTTATGAAATGGAATGATGGTATTTCAACAGAAGGTCAGGCTACAGAGTGATTTATGGTTAATGGCAGAAATAGGAAAAATGTGTATTGCTTTGACTTTGTGGCACGTCTGTACAGGTCTTGTCATTGTAGGCAAATAATTGGCAATTCCATCTGTTCCAAACACAGACTGAACCTCTGCATTCTGGCTTTTGGCAGAGTTGGACAGTTATTGATTTGGGAAAATGATTGGAAACAGGATTTGCCTAATATACAAATTGCTTTGTTGTTGTTGACGTTTTCCTACACCTCTCCCTAAACTGGTGTGCACGCTACACTGGAATTGAAACAAAGACTTGATGGCAGACTGGGAATTCCTGATCAGCTCTTGGTGTTTGTCTCTCTGAGGGCTCTTCAGCTTCCTGTGAGTGTGGTTGACATGGATCAAATGTCAGTGAAAAATATCTTGTTCCTTTGACTTTAAGTTTTTCGCCCTCTTTTCTTTAGAATATGTTTTATTCAATCACTTTAGGAATAGGGTGACGCTGTAGTTTCCTTTTAATCTGAGAGAACTTTTAGTTTCTTCTGACTTCATTTATTTGTGCTCAGGACAGGCAGCAATTGCTTCTCTCTGCAAGGTGTGCTTGGATTGTTCCTGTGCTCCCACAGGTCAGCTGGAACCAAACTGCCCCAATGTCTGTAAAAATGGAGTTGATGTCCTGATTAGTTGTAGGACAGCAGGAATTTTGTGTCCTGTTGTAGGCTATGACAAAGGAAGAGGAATTATAGCTTTTGTCTTTTTTTATACAAGTACTGCTCATATTTAGCAAAGGATTTTGAGATAGTGGAAACAAACGTACTTAACGTGCTCATTTAAAATGGTTACTCTTGAACTTGCCCTAATTATACAATTTTAATTATTTTAGGAAACAGGTTAAATGGTCTTTTAACTCTGCAAGCAGTCAACAATCAAAATAGGTAAATACACACATATTTGCATGCATTTTCCTATGCATATCAATATGCCATAAGAGCCTACTCAGTGGAGTGGAACAGCATCTTCATAGTCATTAGGAACCACTAACGTGTGGTATAATAATAATAATAATAATAATAATAATAATAATAATTCTTCTAAAGACCTATTTACCTGGTAAATTTAATGGTCCTGATGGAACTATCAAAAGCTAAATAACAAGGATTTTAAAGTGTCCTAAATATTTCTAAAAGACTTACTATTTCCTAAGGAGCTCCATTTACAGTCAGCCTGGCAAGCTGCAGATGCCATTTAAGAAGCTGATGATGTATAAGAATGAATAAATCTATTTATGATGCATGGCATGCATGAGCGTGGCACCCTGAAATTGTGGAATTAAAAAAAAAAAATCAACTAAAGTGAAGCTTTCTTTAATAAAAAGGAGAAAAGGCAGGTATAGCTCTTGTAATGACATTATTTACATGTTGGTTTCTTCACATTCTCTCGGGACAGGAGTTGTGTGCCCCAGTTAACAATCAGTAGAGTCCTGCCCAGGCAGGGGGGAGGTGAGACACAGCTCCTATTAGACCAAGAAATGAAGTATCCTGAGATTCTTCACCAGGAAGGCAGAGAGATCTGTATTATTGCAAAATTTCTAAGAAATCGCTGACAATTTCTTGTTAGTTGTTAGTTCAGGGTGCTGGCAGTTTAGTTTAGCTCTCAGTGGCAGTGTTTTTGTGCCTGTGGCCGTGGTCCCGCGTGTGCCCATGCCGTGCTCAGTCCGCGCTGCAGGCCGGGGCCGTGTGGCGGGCGCTCTGCGGGAGCCGGGCCCAGCTCCCGTCCCACAGGAGATCACATCTGCCACTGCAGCTCTGGGCCTTCCAAACCAACCTCATGACCTTCCCATGCTCCCACCCTGCCCAGCTGGGGCTGGGGGAAAAGAATCTTTCCCTCGTGCCCCTCTCCAGTTCGTGCGCAACAGCGTTTTCAGGAGCTTGCCTTTTGCTGCCACCGCACAGCCTGAACTTCTGTGACAGATAATCCATATTAAATATAAGGATCACTGCAACCTGGGGGCCCTGATCCATGTAATGAAGCCAAGCCTGCTTAAGCAAGTGCCTGGTAATGTGAATTCTGCCTTTTAAGAATGTTTCCCCATGCTTAGAAACTTTGAGCTTTCCTCTTTATATCAGCTACCGATCTTTTTCTCTTACCACATAAATCATTAAATGTATCTCAAATGAATCTCATGTCTGTATTTACTGACACTGTGCATTAATTTACTTTTTTTTTTTTTGTAAGACAGGAGTTTTTTTTTTTTTTTTTTTTAATAATGATCTGTGAGTACCATGTGAGGCCTGAACTCTGCTGTGACTCTGGCAGCACTCCTGGTGTGCCTGGGCAGCTGGTGTGCTTTAGCAGATGCTTGTTTTACCAGATTTAGTCTCTTTATTGTTTTCCCTACCTCATTATTCTACCTGCTGTCTGTTTTCCTTTGTGCTTACATTATCCAAGGCAAGTATCTGTGCCAAGCACAGTGGAGCCCAGGTTCCTGTATCCCAGATTCCTGTGCATCGCTGCTGCACAAGGGGGAGTTCAGCCAGGCTTCAGGTGACTTTGCTGCTACTCCAGCTTCCTGAGACAGCTTCACTTCAGGGCTTGAGGCTCAAAAAACACTCGAGTAGGAGAAATTTCTGGGTTTCATTACCAGCCAAAGAAATATTTTCCTTGACCAGTTAAGATACGTAAAGATTAAACAGGTAAAAATATTCATTATGCAACAAAAGAATGTTTTTTGCTATGGCATGGATAACCAGGGAAATTTTGTTTTTTTCAAACTGTGCTGCTAATGAATAAAAAATTAAATATGTTTGGCATTCACAACTGTAAGTGAACAGCTGTAAAAATACACTGATTCTAGTACAGAACACAGCTAATTTTGTTGGGCTGGAAAGACAATTCATTAGGGAAGGCAATCCTTTGAAGTATGTTTGGTTTGGGTTCTCGGATTTCTTTTCCATGTTCTAAATCTCCACTGCCTTTGGTTATCCCTTCAGCCTTGCAAAAGTGACCAGGTTTTAGAAGGAGTAGGAGAAGAACTCTGTCATGTAGCTGCCAGCCTAATGTTTAACACCTCCTGCTCTTCCACGGATCAAGCTTTGGGAGTGCTGGTGTTGGTAGGTTTAGATCAGGTGTGTGTAGAGTGCACATAGCAGAGGAACTCGGATACTATGAATAGCACAAGCTAATGCAAGTACAGACTTCTCTGGGTCCCATTGTACAGGAATAGTCTCCTCATTAGCACATTTGACTCGAGTATTTCTCCTGCTGGGTTGCTATTTCTGGGTTCAAAGCAAAAAAAAAAAAAAAAAAAAAAAAAAAAAAAAAAAAANAAAAAAAAAAAAAGGACAAATAATGTGTTTGCTCTTTGCTGCCATTAGTTGTTAATTATGTTTAGAGAGTTATTTCTACAAATAAACCTCATCTGCACCTGTGTGAGTGTATTTCCATCTGTATCAGCAGCAGTGCTTATTTGCCAAGAGGGGAACAGACTTTCAGAGAGGAGTGGGAATGAGGAACTTGACATTGGAACATACAAAAAAAGGTGTTTGCCTGTGTCCTTCACTCAGAGAATCACTGATGCTCTGAGCTCCTGGGTACAAGACACATCCAGGATCTCCCAGTACAGGGCTGAGAGTAACTAACTGCACTGGGACTTTATAATCTGCAAGACTGACCAGATTCTAAATTTCACAGCTGTCTCTGGTTTATGGGCCAACTGGAAACTCTGCATCTGAAGGGAGCTGCAACTGGGAGTTGGGTGCTGGAGCCAAGAGCTGCCATCTGTGGTCGTGCTTTCCAGGCTTGAATGAAATAACCAGCTTCTGAAAGCTGAACAAACCCCATCTTTGGGAGTTTTGAAATGACCATGGCACTCAGGAACACATCTCTAGTCCTAAGGGCTGGCTTGACTAGGTGTGCATGTAGTTGGAAATACATAGGTATGGAAATCCTTTAAGGTTTGATCCACCAATGCTAAAATATCACAAAAGCAAGGTTGTCTGTAAATATATGTGCCTATCTGTCTGTAAATATTAATAGTTCTGGTGCTATGCCACTTTGAAAAACTGTTGACAAATTCAAGATCTTTCCCATTCTGGATCAACTTCAATTCTTGTCATGCCTTGTGTGCCCAAACTTACGTAAAATAGTGACTTTCATTAATTGTATTATTGTGTATGAGTTAAGATTGAAAAAGCAGGGATTGCTCAGTACAAGGAAGAGGAAAACCTGTGAAGCTGTACTAGCAATCTTTAGGTGCACAAAAAGTTGCTGCAGAGACTCAGGTAATGATGATAATGCAGATCCGCGGGGAAAAGAGCAAAAGGTAATGGGTTTAAATTGCAGCAAAAGAGATCGAGATTGGATACTAAGAAAAGCTTTCTAAAAGAAATAAATGGAGTAAATGACTTGGGGAAAGCGGGGTTTTCATAACTGAAGGCTTTTAAAATAAGGTTAGATGGATGGCCCTAAGGAATGACTCTTGTTGTGTATCTTGCTTTTTGAAGTTAATTAATTGTCTCATTCTTTTGGCTCCGTTACTGATTTTCTTTTTTTACCTGTGTTTTCTGTTCTTTGATCCTATTTCTCTCCCTTTCTGAATGTTGTAGTGTTCAGAAAAATTCTTGGCCAAATGCACTGTTAAAGGAAACCAATTTATCAAACACATTGTTTTAAATGGCAGGAAAGCCCCCAGATATTTTCCTAATTACTTATTTTCATTAAGTAATAGAAGTCAAGTCAGCTCAGTCAAGTCTTGAGCTGGAAATTCAAGGCTTGTTTAGTTGTTTTTTGGTTTTTTTCTTTTAATTAAAAAAGAAAAGCTTTAATTGTAAAGTAGATGCAGGAAATTCCTGTTGCCCGTTGCACTGCTGTTAACCACCTTAGTATCTGTAATGTAGTGGCAACTTTTGAAAACCTTGGACAATCAGTTAATTATGAGGAAAATAGTTGGCGTGAGCTTTGTGGCACAGCAGTGGCTTTTGTTGAAGTCTGACTGTCTGCAATCACCAGGCCGCCTCCAATTATCCTGGAGCACCTCTTCAATCAGGAGGCTGCCCTGGGCTGGGCAGTGTGACTCTGATATGTTATTGAAAGGTGAGCGCACCCCTGTCACATCAGCACTGGCTGCTGCTGGAATCCCAGCTCCTGCTGCCTCTCCCAGCAGCTGCTCCCAGTGTGGAAGCCCTCACTGCCCTCCCAAAGCTGGGAACCCCTGCAGCGGGGTGATTTCCCACCCTGCCCTGCCAGCAGCACCCCCAGAGCTGCAGTTCACATCCTTAGATGTGAGGGATGAGAACACACCGGGCTGTCTCGGACTGCAGGTGGCACAGCAAGAGCAAAGCACGGGGATTGTGGTGCTTGCAAACAAAGCTGCCCTCCTGACCAGCACGGGCAGGGGCACTGTCTGAGTAGGGAATGGGATTGTTTGTGTTAAACTCGGCCATTGCAGCTTGTTTAGATATCATAGGCACACTCTGCTGAGTCACTCCTGATTGCTTTATGCAGAACAGCCTCTGCCTGTGCCTGAAGAGGGTTATTAAAGACTGCTGAGTACAGAGAGCTTTAACAAAGGGATGGCAGAGTAAACACTGACATTTGTTACTGCCTCTGTTCAGCACTGCCGAAGGTCCCTGGGAACTTGGGAAATTGAGCTGTCAGATCTATGAAGATGAAATGAAACTTTGTTCTATGGCTCCAGTCCCTTAGGAAAGTTTTTCAGGTCATTTAGCGTTAGTACTGTGAGGAGAGCTTATTATTATTTTCCTGAAAATTATTCCCTTTTGTTGATAAATACAGAGTGACAACTTGGCATTGCTATTAGCCCACTTCTGTTTGGTTAAGGCAGTGCCTGAAAGACTGACAAGGCATTTTGCAGGCAGCTTGCCTGGTCTGTGGGCAGGACAGGATGAGTGATGGGTGTCAGATGTAACCACTGCACCAATTGACTTGTAAATTCTAGTTAAGCACATTCACAGGATGACTTGGCAAGAGAGCACAAAATGTTCTGGGAGGAAGATTCACTTCTATTTGCAGGCTTAAGCATAGCTGCTGTTTAAAAAAGAAAGATTCAGGGGAACAATGAAATGACAGTGAAGCCAGTGTGTGACCCTTTTAAACTGTTGGACTGGGCCTTGCCTGAGATTTTGTCAGTCTAATTTGTGAGGAGAAAAACCTCTGTTATAGATGTCTTCTTAACATTTTCTTTGGATTACTGCTCTCGTGAGTTTTTGTAAAATGTGTATGTTGTATTGTCAAGCAATTTCAGAGATATACCATCTAAACACAAGTCTTCACCCTGAAAATATTAGTTGTAAATTGAAAAAGCCCCAAAAGATGAGTTAATTTTCCTAGTGATTTTCAATTCCATGACTAAGGGCAGGGAAAAGTCTCTAGGGACTTAAAAAGAAGGACAGAACAGCTCTGACAAAGGTTTGGCTCTCAGTATTCTGTATTGTATGAACCCAGGGGAATGGGGAGCAGCCATCACTGGTGTGCCAGTATTTTGGTGTTAGTCCTGTTCTGCTGGGGACTCAGTTCTGCAGGTTTTGTCTGTCCCTCATTCCCTCTCCTTCCCCCAGCCGTGCAGGCAGCGTGGGGATTGCTGTCTGCTCTCCCAGCCCAGCCTTCCCTCCAGTGAGAGCTGGGAGATGGAGCTCCTCTCCTCTCTGCTCAGCCCTGGGTGATTAAACACCGAGCTGTGCTGGGGAAAATGTAACGTGGGCTTAGCATTAAATTCATGTTTGCACCTTCAGGCAGCTGCACCGTGAACGTTGGCTCTCGGAGTTTCAGTGCTTATCAGTACTTTTCTGAATATAAAGGGGTATTATGGCTGCTAGTATCAAGTCCCACGATCTGCATGCAGGATTCTTTTCCTTTAAGACCATAATCTCTTTTCCATTGCTTGCTATGCTCCAGTGCCTGAGGAGTGAAAGAGTGAAGACCAAAATATGAAATGTGCCATAATCCACCCTTTCTCTGGATACGCAGCAAGAAAAAGCCAACCTTTATTACAGGGATGTTATTTACATCTGAGTATTGTTAATGGAAGCTTCATTACATGTAAAGAAAATAGTTTTCGTTGGGACATTAATTTTTGCCTCTGTGTACATTTTATTCTGTATCCTTTCCTCACAGGCACAGCCAGTACTTCTGCCAAACACCGAGTTCTAACACTGCTGTGGTTATTTTTTAACTAGATGCCATTTCATTTATAATCCAGGGACTCTAATTCAAGAATCAGTAAGCCTCAGATAACAGAGCAGATCCCAGGTAGACTAACTTGCCATGTAAATTCAATTTTACTAATGAACCAGGGAGCCAGTTGTGTGTTTGAAACAGATCAAAACACCAGGAGTTAGCGCTGGCTGCTGAAATGTGTCTCCTCTGGGATGGGGGGCAGTTTGGACAAGCAACAGAAGGAGCAAAATATAGTTAATTCAGGGCTACAACTGTTTGAGTTTTAGCTGTTTCCTGTGGATCTGCAGTGACTGAAAGCTGCAGTGCTGTCCTGGCCAACACTGAATTTCAACCTAAGCAGAACACTGCACAGCCCACATTTATTTGATACAAATATTCAGCATATCCTCATCCTGGTGCTATCAGAGCAGACCCTGCAGCTCGACTTGTGACTGTCACAACCTGTGCATGATCTTTGGGAGGAAAATTCTCAGTTCTCTGTGCAGACTGGTTGGTGTAAGCTGAGGGCTGATGTTTCTGTCCCTTTCCTTCTATGTTTCCATGTTCAATGTGTTGGCAGTAATGCACTGGCTGCGTTCAGTTTGGTTTGTTAAAGCCAAGCAAACATTGAAATGAACATCTCGGTATAATTTCATTTGCAAGTCCACCTCTGGTGATATCAGTGCTGCCTCAAAAAAATGGCAGTCTTGTCCTTTCAGAGGAATATGGGATGATGGACATAAACTTGGAAAGTTTTTGTCTTGTAGCAGTGGATCTCAAATACACCAAGGTTAACCGTACCCTGAAGTCAGGATGAGTTTGTATCTGGATCTGGGCTGTCTGCTGGGCACAGTGACCCAGGGAACACTGGAGCTGCCTGTGCTGTGAGTGTTTCAGTGCTGGCAGCCCCAGGAAAAGCCTGTGTCACTTGTGTCAGGTACAGAAGATGGAACCTGTTGTGTGACTGGTGAGACAGAAACCACGCCAGGTTAGTGCTGGGTATCGGTGCCAAGTCCTTCATGAGGTGAAATTGGTGAAAATTCTCACCATGCAGTTTTCAATAAAGACTTGGAAAATTGCTAAGTCACTTTTATAAACCAGAAGGAACTATTTAAAATGTTTCTTCTGTCCCATAAGCTTCTCCAGGAATTGTTTAATCCTCCTAAAAGCTTATTTTTAGGGAAATTCTGTCTGTTTTGAAAGTAGTATAGATATCTTTCCTTGAATTTGATGTCCATTTCAGAAGTGAATTCTCACCTGTCACATACAATTTTGTGTTGGCAAACAGCCATCCAGAGCTCTGACTGCACATCTTCATGCCTTGAAACTAAAACAGCCACGAATCGTTTTGATTCCCAGCTCTGTTCAGGGAGCAACAAGAGATGAAAGTTTCATCATGAATAAATGAAAGCATTTGGGTGAGTTAAAGCAGCAAGTTTTAGCTTGTGGAGAAGTTTGATTTCAGTGCTTTGTTGAGGACATGATTCAGCACTGTGACTTAAAGGGGGGAAGGTGTCTGTGTTTGGGAGCAGGGCTTGGTTATGAGCTGGCTTGGGCTGCACAAGGCAGGTGGGGTCCCTTTGGTCCAAGCTGTTCCCATGTTCTCCCTTCTTTCTGACAACTGCTGCTGCTTTGCTGTGTGATCTCAAGGAAAGGCCTTGCTGTAATTTCTCTGGGCTGGAAGGTTGTTTGGATGCATTTATATTTCTCTCAGCAAAGCACATCTGTCCTTTGCTCAGAGGTTTTTTTTGCATACTGAACTACTCTCTAGTAAAACTAATCACTACAAAGAGCTCCTTTTGCTGCAGGAATGTAGAGTACTTTCAGAGAGCCTAAACAGAGGTTTTCTTCCCTCATTTTAAATGGACACATTCAGTTTGTACAAATAAATTCCATAAGTAGAAACTTACCTGTTCCTTTGTGCCCTGGTTTGTGTTAAGGGCACCCTCAGTCACACCTGAAGTCAAAGTCTGGTTAAGTCCAGGTTAGAGACAAGGTGCTGGGTTTGATATTCCTGCAGGATTCTCTGTGTGGCCAGAGGAAGTCAGGGCCCCATTCTGTATGCATGTGCCCTTCCATTCCCACATGGATACAGGTACGTGCTCTGCCTGTACTTCACTTTGAGGAATTACTGCTCCACAGTAGCCATAAATACTGGTCACTTCTAATAGGAAATGTCACTGTCAGTTAGAAATATCTCCATGTGTGCTGTGGCACTGCTGCTGCCAAGGGCTGGTGCCTGGGAAGGGAGCACATTTGAATAAGAGACAATCATTTTGGTTCTGAAGAGTTTCACTGGTAAAAATCTGGGCTGAAACACGAGTTAAGCAGAATTCAATGCTTGTGAACTAGGCTTGTGTGTGTGTAAGACAACCTGTGGCCATTTAAAGTTGAGTCAGCAGGATTCTCCATTTTTCTGGAATTTTGGTTTAGGCCCATCATGTTTTTCTTGACCTGAATTTGTTGTTCCATGGAAGTTGAAAGTCTGCTGGTGTTGACAAATTTCAATACATACTTTACATATCAGTTAAACAGCTTAGAAAAGGTGAATTCTTTTAAACAAGTAATTAACAGGAAAAAGCTTTTACATGAAAATTCAAGCTTGGCATAGATTTGAGGTCCTGAAATAGTGACAAAATTTCCAAGTGTCTCTAGGGATCATAGATTTAGACCCAACTGATTGCTTTGGGTTTCACTGCCTTGAGGAGAAATCTTTAGGAAGAAGATGTAGGTCCAGCACAGAGGGCTGTGGAGGGAGGTTCTCATCCAGTTTGGATGGCAGTCACATCTTTTTGCTCTAAGTTCTATCTAAAGCCTTAGAGCACTACAGAGACACTGCAAATTCTGGCAGAACTCATTTGGCTGCTGTTATTCCCCTTTCCATAACATGCCATGGAAACAGGCTTAACCCAATGGCAGAGGGGAGGGAGTTGGTTATTGTGAAGTGATACAAGCCTTTGGCTTTCATTTCTATTCTTGCTGCATCCACTTGTGTGCATGTTGCAGCACCTTCTCAGAGCATTTGCCTTCCTTCTCTGGGGCTGCTATGTTTTACTGCTGTTTCTCTTCAGCTGACAGCTACTGTGGCACATTAGCACCAGCTACATAATTTCATAGCTTGTATCCCTTCATAAACTTACTGTCCAAAGTATTATTTCTTGCAAGAGATATAGATTTATTTTTCTTAAATATACAAATTTTAAATTGCCCTCAGGACTCAAACCATTTATTCTTAAATTGAATCTTATTTATTGTAATCCAGTTCCAACTGATAGAGCATTCCTCATATTATTCTGACAGAAATAAACACGGAGCTAAAGTGCTATCTTGGCAGAGAGTTATATGAGCTTGTAATAGCTGCATGCAACTGAATTTTCATTTCACTTTTATTTATTGGAAAGCTATCCTAGGATTTTGAATTGATTCCTCACTTTTGTTTGCATTTATATGTATTTCTTCAATAAAAGGAAGAAATCTCCTGTTATTTCAGGCCTCATCAACCTTCCTGAAAAATAACATGAATAATAGTAGTATAAGGGAAATTGAAATACTTAACTGTAGTTTTTCTATGCATGCCACAAGAAATCTGTGCTAAACCAGCAAGTGTTCAGAGCAGAAGGTGGCTTGGAATTGCAGCTGTGCATAGAAATGGCACTCAGAGCACAGGTATTACAGTTATAATGTATTAACAAATAACAGACGGTACAAAATTTTCTTCAGAATAAAGCAAACCTAGGATTACAGTGCTCTTGGGGGAACTACTCAGGTCCTGGGCAGTGCTCAGAACGCTGTCCTAATAGGAGATGAGGGAAAGTTACTTGTCAAATATCACAGCACAAGGTGTAATGTAGTAATATTTAAAATATATATCTTTATCTGGCCTTATCTTTTAAAAGTCATGGATGTAGAGTCTATGGCATGCTGTTGTGGGTAGCTAGAGGGAAAAGTGAGAATGTTTGGACAGCAAGAGATGCTGTATGGTATTCACCTGGGAGCTGAGAAGCGCTCAGTTGTGTTTCCTAAGGGTGTTTAAACCAGAGGGGTTGCAGGCACTGTTTAGCCTGTAAAAACTGCTAATTTTCCACAGCAGTGAAATATTTATTTTCTGAGTCAAGACTGTCATGTTAGAGTAGCAGCAGTCCCTACAGAGGAGACTTCATATGCATGTAATATAACAAGGACTGGAAAAAGCATGTTCAGGTCTTTTTTTCTAAAAACCTCCATGGAGATGCTTGTTAATTTTGCAGTAATATGAGAGATGCCAATTCTAAATAAGTGAACTTCATATTCATGTAACTGTTCCCAGTAATGTCATAACAATACTTATGTTGATTATTTTCTGAAGTCTCAGTCTTAGAAACTTGAACTTAACTTGTCGAAGCATTTTGGGGCAGGAGAATGCAAGGTGGTGTATTATAATATAACATTAATGCTGTGCCATTGACACATCTCGAGGCACAGGTTTGTGCATTGCTCCATTCTAACTGGTGTCATAGAATCATATTTCAAGTATCTTTTGTGAAGGGTATCCTGCTTCTGTGATCAGGCAGGTAATGCATTTAAAATATAATCATTGATTGAAAATTCTGTAGTATAAGAAGTGTTTCCATGCCTGGGGGAATAAATAATGTGGATACATCCTGTGTCTGGTCTTTTGCCTTTAAATTCACTTAATGAAAATGTTGGATAGTTCATCAATTAGGCTTTTCCTGATGGGATATTTTGGTGATGGGATGCCATGGGAGAATGTTCCTGTGAGATTTCCAGCTCAGCACTTTTTGCTTCGGTTGGTGAAAACCAGGAGTCATCAGAAACATTACACAAAGCTGTTTGGAGCAGAAATACAGCTCAGCTGGGTTTCTCTGAGCTTCCAACAACGACAGGAACTTTTCATTTCTTATCTGACCCCAGCTGGAATGTCATTGGGGCTGTACCAATGAGCACTGCCTGTACCAGGGACTCGCTTCCCTCTCCGTGGGGGATGTTTGGGGATGTTTGCTGCTGTTACAGTGCAAGGGCAAACTCTCCCAACCCTGAGACCTGGGTGATGATTATCATTGCTCTGGAGATTCAGCTCCTGATTGTCTTCTAATACTCCTAGATAAACGTTCCTGAGTGACTTGTAGGTTGCTGAAATCTCTTGCCTCAGTAAACCTAAAGTAATTCTGTTCTGGAGATAATGGGCAATGTCAGACATGCTCATCTGTGCCCTTTCCTCTGTGATTACATTTTGAAAGTATTTATTTAACTCTTGACTTGTTTTCTATTTTTCTTCGCCTTGATTTCACAGCAGATCCTGCAAGAATTTACCCACTTCATGGACTCTTTGAGGATTAGGAAAAGCTTTACAATTCAGTTGAGCAGGTGTAGTTAGGAATATTCCAGCTTTCTTTTTGCACTGCTTACATTCTTCATCTTTGGGAAACCTCTCTCCAGATTCCTTACAGGGCTTCATTGTTCAGCGTTTTGAAGCTTCTACTTGGCACAATGAAAAGATAATTTTCCATTTTAAAAAGTTCCTTACATGTCTTACACTGCTCTCCCTGCTGTGCATCTGATGTTAGTGCCTGTTCCCGTTTCTTTAACCTCAGCAAATAAACCCTTTTGAAAAAGTTGCTCTTTCCTGGTGTTTCTAATCCTTTGGGCTCTTGGACAGCCATGCCAGGCTTCTGTTTGTATTTCTGCTGTGGAATCTTATGCTATTAAACACATTCAACTGCAAAATGAGTATTTGTATGATTTTAGATGATATAACATTAATATGCTTATCACTTCTAGTAAATCTCATCCTTGTTTCTTGACTCACTGAATCAGTATATTGGCAGTTCCTGACACACAGCCATTATCCTTGGCTTGTGATAGTGAGATTTCACAGAGAAGTTTGCATTAAATATCATTAAGGATCATGGATTTCAACAATGAACTATTTTCTTATAGCAAACAAATGGCAGATTTTTCTATGAATTCATATTTTCCAATTTCTTTCTCTAACCTCTGATTCACTGAGAGTTATTTTTTGGAAAAGGGAAGCATTCCTTTTTGCTAGTATAATGTCATAAGGGCATCATTATACTCTATAAATATATGCATATGTTAGTGTTCATTGAATTATATTTTGATTATTTGGTGAATACTTTTCTTCCAGGTAAATATAAAGCTGAATACATATAGAGACTATATATTATAAAAAACTGATTCACATTTCAGTGCTAGTTATGGATGGTGAAACAGGGGTAGTGTTTAGTCCCTGCTCTAAATGCCACATCTGGTTTGAGTTTTTTCTCTGTGTACAATAGGAATGTATTCCTGCTGTGTAGAACAGGAAGTGAAACCCCTTGATATTTCCCAGATTCACCCATGTAATAAATTGTGGGAAGGCCTTGGACACCAGGTACCACTTACCCACTAATGGTGGAGAGAGAATTCTGCTGTAGCATTCTGCATGGAAGCATCATTCTCTGTTTGCCTGGAGAAACCTGGGGGAGATTCCATATTCTGGAGCAGAGCTGTGACATCTATTTCTGTTAGGGAAGCCAAAATATGTTCATGGTTTAAATGGTTCCTGATGTTAGACCATTTTCTCTAAACTGATTTCAATTTGCTGTCTGCTCAGCCTTGTGCATCCTTATGTTATCAGCCCTTTCAAGACACTGTTTTGTTTTCATTAGAGAAATCTTCCAAGGATATGGAATCCCCTTTCCAGGATATCTGAATATTTGCTTCATTCAGGAACTTTTGCTGCTTGGATAGTGATTCTCCACATTGTCTTCTGCTGGGAGACCCAGAGGAAGAAGTAAAAAGCTTGTCAAGAACTTTGCATTTAGTGAGGCACCAGCACTGCTGTGAATTGGACATGGGGAAGGAAAAATAGTTGTATTAACCTTATGGGAAAGAACTACCACAGTGACCAGGCCACCCAGTGCTGTGGCTTTGTAGCTTTCCTCTTACAGCCCAGAAAGGACACCGAGTTTAAGGCCAACTTTTCAGGAGGAGGGCATGAATGTACAGCCCCTGTAGAGCCATCAAACGCACTCTGGTGCTACAATGGAAACACATTAAGTATGCTCAAAAGAAAGACTGGACTATTTTTGACCAAGAGAGAAATGGATTTCCACTTAAAATTTTTCCCTCCGTGGAAGCAGGTGAGAATTTTTAAAGTTGTTTACCTTTGCTGAATTCTTGATTTGAGGGAGAGCTAAAAACACCATCACCTTATTTCCTTCCCAGTCTTTCCATTTCATTCTGCTTTCCACTAGAAGAAGCAAAGATTTCTTCTTGTTACTACTATTTTTTTTTCTTTCTCTGCCTCTCTGAAGCTTTTGCTTGAGGCTGCTCACCCTCTGTGGATCCAAATGCTCCCAGCATGGAGCTGAGAATCCCTGGATGCCCCAAACCCTTGCGAGGCACAAACTCCTTGCAGAACCAGACCCCTACAGACACCAGGCGCCCTAAGCTTTATTTTCTGCTGTGAAGCCTCGTGCTTATATTGAAAAGGTGTGATGATAAGGGACCTGTTCTGAATCCTTTCTTTCAGCCCCGGTTGGTACCCTGCAAATAAGCTGTACTGTACCATACACTGCCCTGATTTATGTGAGACATCACGTATTGATGCCTTTATAGACAGCAACTTAGTGTTTCAGAGGAGTCTGCATGTTACAAAAAGGGCAGCAGGTGTTATTTAGACTAAATTGACCTTGAAATTGATTTCTTTATTTTATGACTTACTGAGGGGAGATTAATACTTTTTTTTTCCTGCAGCCTGAAACAATTTACATGGTAATAGAAGGCATAGTCAGTCAAATAAATTGCTGGAAGTAGTGGTGTTCCAAGAAAGAAAATATGGATCTTACTTGCATTGATTCTTTCTATCCCCAGGGAGTAGCTAAGACTTTTAACACTGGGGAAAGACTGCCAAAATTTATTTTTCCCATTAAAGACAGAAGAATGGATAGTAATGTCTGTTAGCTGACATTTACTCCAAACTTTCAGTTTGAGGGGTGGGGAGAAGGCTGTTCCCCATATAAAATTTAGGGAGTGTTTTAATGCTATTTCTTGATTTCTCTAAGGGCAGATGGATAGTAATGGGAATCATAAGAAACTTCTGGAAAGCCTGGCATGGACTCAGTGTAGCTGCCCTCTGCAGTAGAACAGACCCTGAAAGTAAAATAGCCTGTAAATGGTTGTTGCAATTCCACCTTCGAGAACCAGGTAGAAATCATCTCAAAATACAAATGTTAATGGAAACAAGAGACCTAAAAGAAATTACCTGGAGGAGGCACTGATAGGAACATGAAGTGTAGCTCTATAGGAGGGAGAAAGTTTTTGTTTATTGTGCTGCTGCAAATGCTGCAGAGCTGAAACTCTGTAATTTCCATTTTCCTGTAGCCTCCAAGACAAGTGCATAGTTAAATGATTTGTCAGTGGCATAATACTTTGCATAACCTGAACGTGTATGCGATATTATTATGACATATTACCTGAAATGAGTGTGAAAGCAACTCCACAAACCAATTTTTTGTTTGCTGTAAATACAGAAATGGTGTAGAGGAAAGTGTCGTATATGTGAATATCATTATGATGAGAATTAATCTCCTTTGTCTATCAGAAGGCTGTCCCTGAATGCTGCTATTGCAGCTGCAGTGAGGGAATGGTTATTTCAGTCTGTGATACAGGAGCAGGAGAGGAGAGTCTGGTGGATACCAGGCCAAGCATCTGGAACTACTGGGGAGGGGTTTGGGCTCTGGCTAACAGGCTTAGATTAGTCTGGACTATTGCTGGAATTCTCTGTCCCCCTAAAAATAACCTTGACTTGAGCAGTTTTGCTGATTTTGCTTTTGTTTTCTGGCTCAGTGTCTGTAGATGATCACAGGTGGTGAGTGAGTTACTAACAGGCAGAGTACCACAAGGCTCCCAGGGAGCTGTCCCACATGCAGCACTGGCCTAAAGCTGTTTATTAATTTGTTGCTGGTTGACAGAGCTGTGCAATACTTAGAAATTAGCTGGGATGGGGAGGGGGAAAGTATATTTGTAAAATAGCTGCTTAAAATGTCATATTTCTTTAGAACTCGGGGCATTGCCTTCCAGGAAAGAGTAGTGTGAAATAAAATGTGCTGTCTCTGTGTCTGTCTGCCTCGCCCAGGCAGTCTCCCAAGAGGAACAGCCCTGCAGAAAGGAGAGTTTGGATTCTCACAGTCCTTCCTGAGCACTGTGGAGCTGTGATCCCAGGGCAGTGGTGCAGTCTGAGGAGCTCTGGAGCAAGAGCATCCTGCTGGGAAGGGAGGGGAAGGTGATGGGCATGGAATGCAAAGAGCTGAACATCCATCCTGCTGCATCCCTGTGCACAGCAAGGCAGGAGGAGGGAAATGGCTCTGGGGCAGCAGGAACATGGAGAAGCTCGGGAAAGGGGACACAAGGGCTGAGAGTGAAATGAGTAAACTTGAAGAAAACCTGAAAGGGCAGCAAATGCACAGCTGATCAGTGGTACAGCAGTGGGTAAGGATGTGGAGGAATATTAAATCATACAGGGGCTAGAAAACAGGTTTGCCTTGGTGGTTTTGTTCACTGTGTCTCAGTTTACAGCTGCTCACAGTGGCCAACAGTAACTGCTTTCCTTTGTGGGAAACATGGAATAGGGCTGCAGAGATTTGGCTGTTGGGTGATTTTGATGGTAGTTTGGCATCTATTTGTGTCTTTCAAAGTCTGTTTCTTGGCATTTCCTATGGAGCAGTTGATGTTTACAATGGCTAAGTTGAATGGAGAGTGAGTGATACTCTAATTTACACACTTCAGAGACTGGGGAATGCTCAGGGTGAAGTAGTGGGGAATTACTACCAACTCTCTGAAATAAGGTCTGTCTACTGGATCATGGCACAACTCCTATAAATAAAGGATCTAGAAGCTTAATGTCCGGAGGCATACTTGATGATGATAATTAAAAGAAGTCCATAGCAGTTACTCTCTGCTGTCTTGGGCAGATAGGCCTCGATTTCAGCTTATCAGACTTTCAGTCCCAAACAGGACTAGCTGTGTAGCTTGGCTTGTAAATCTGATCTTATTGACAAGAAAGGCAAGACATGAGGAGGCCAGCCCTGGGAAACCTTGTCAAAATATAAATGTGAATGTAATGGCTGTAATCATTGGGGAAGAGGCAAAAATTTTGTTTGCTAACTCTTTTTAACATATCATTTTAAAATCAGGACTGCTTTAATTACTGATCTGAGTCTTGCACTTGTATTTATTGCACCTGTATTTAGGTACTGTGGCACTTCTATCACCTGTTTAAAAGCCCTCCAAGCCTCATTTCTGTATCGCAATAACAGCAGCACACTCAGCTTATTCACCTGCTCAAGCCTCAGACTGCTTTGTGACTTGTGGAATGCCAGCTGGCATGTGGGAGAAGCTTCCTGAGGGATGGAAAACGAGGGATTTTATATTGCTTTAGGGTGGACCCAGATGTAGATCTGACACAGAGATGGTGAGCCAGCATAGCCAAGGGCCTGCCTTCTGCACAGCCTTTGCTCCAGGGGTTTGGAACAACATTTACATGGCTGTTGCTAAGCAAGAAAAGAAACCAAGGTCCATCAATGGAATAGACAGTCTTTTGTCATAAGATGCTGAGAGAATTTTGAGTACCTGAGAACTGTCACCCAAATTTCATGTGGAGGCTGTGCAGGCCTCGCTCAGGAAGTGTAATAGAGTTCTTCCCTGAGTTTCTGAAAGGCAGTACCTGTATGATCATCCTGTCCTTCCTACCCCACTGCCTTCTAAAACAGAGATCAGGCTGCAGGCTTTCTTGGGGTGCATTGTGGTAAAACCAAAAAAAGTGAGTAATTTAGTAAGAAGGGCCTAAGGAATAAGATAAATAGCATTGAAAATGTTCATAATCAAATGTTTTACTAATGGCTCCTCTGAGCCTAATCATAGTGGTGTGCTCAGTGTTGGCCTTTATGTCTGATATGTAAAGTGCCAACTATTATGTTTAATCAGATTATTTTTTTCTCTCCTTCACTTTTCAGGACTATAAATCTGATGTTATGACTCTGGTTTCCAGTGCCAAGAACAGTCCTCAAGGTCCAGTAAGTAAAGCATTTTGCTGAAGAGATTAGATTTTGTAACTGAGTTTAGATCTTCTTTTAAATTGTTTCAGTCATCAATCACTGGCACTAACTCTTACCTGTGACACCTTGCTGCTTTTGAAGTGACTGCACTTGAATTGGTTTAAATTCTCTTTAATATGTGAATATATAGTACAGGGAGTATCTGTCTTAGCAAAGAGAGGCAAAGTGATTAGAGCATTGCAGTGCAGTCCATGAACAGCCCCGTGGCTCTGTCTCGTGTGCCACAGACGGTGCCAGCTGCACACCCAGGCTGGAGTCTGAGGGAGGTACAACTGCCAGCCCCTCTGGAATTCCAGATTGTAGGGATGAGGGCAGACACAAAAAAAGAAAGCAGAAATGTGGGGGAGTTCAGAGCCTTGCAAGAGCAAAGCATTCCCAGGGTTGGCTTGGAAACTGAGCAGGACTGGACCGAAAGGGAACTCCCTTATGGTGGCTTAGAGGTGGGACATAACCTCACCTGTCTCTCTGCTGCACAGTTCATTTTCCATATAATGTTGTATCTTGGCAGGAAACGTGTACCATAAAACAAGTTTATGCTAAGGTGTTACAGACCTGATTTACAGAGGTGCTGGTGATACTCAACTGTGTTTGATGTAACTGAGAGTTCATAATTTGCTGCAGTTAAGTTCCTTTAATCTTTTTTTGTCTCTGTAAAACAGTAATATTTTGCCGTAAGGCCTTTCCAAGTGCCTCTCATTGGATAGTGCCAGGAATTGACATTATGTCAGTCTACGCACATTTGGTTTCGTGTCTTTCCCCCCTTTTTTTTCTGATTATCTAAGCTGTATCTCCTCAGACTCGAGGTTGTAGGAATGTGGATTTATGTCAGAATAAGGAAATACACAGTATTTCAAATATTTGGCAACCCTTTTTTCCCTGTTTGTAGGCAGGATTAATGCTGTTTTAAACATGAACATCCAATATTAACAGCTCCTTGAAAGGAGGAGGTGGTTGGACTTTCTCCAAATGAACACTGTCTTTCAGTTGGAAATCTCTGGCTCCTCAAACTGCTTAGTCACACTAACGGAAATACAAAAATATCTTGAAAAGTGAAAATGTATACAAGAGATTTTCAGCTTCTCTGATGATTTGACAGAATCCTTTTTTACCCCATGTACGAGATTTTGGAAAAATATCTTTCAGTAATTCTTTCTGTGCTGACACTTCCTGCTGGAACATCTTGCTGCACAAAGTCACAGCCTTTTTGTGAGTTTGTCAAAAGTTAACTTGGAGAATAATGTTCTGAGAGGTGGAGGGTTATTTTTAGAAACTTGCTTTTTTGTGCTTCATACATTTGCATTGAAATTAAGTTTGTGTCAGTTAAAAACAAATGTTTTGAAGAATGATGTAGTGTTTTTCTGGCTGAATGTGTTTTCTAAACCAGAAAATGGTTTGGCACAAGTGTAGAACAAGATTTGATGAACATCTGTCATTTTGTACTGAGAGGTGGGGGCTTTACAGAATTTGTTGATCAAAATGACCCTGGGAGGTTTGGTTTTTGTATTTTTTTAAAAATAATTTTTACTTTTTTATTTTTTAATTTTTTTGGTGACAGACTCCTTTGGTTGTAAAAAAGTGTCCTCAGACTTTGAGGTAGAGGCTTAACAAACAGGATTTCAATTGTCAGCCTTGAGCCTCAATAACTTGGATTTTTAATTCTTTTTTTGCTTATTTGTTTGTGATGGGAAGAGTTATAAAAGCATGTTTTGCAGTGCATTTTGGTGTACTGAAGAAGGCTGTGATGGGAAGAGGAAAATGTTTCCTGTTCTTCATGATATTTCTTATGCCACACTACAATGGCATAAAAATAATGAGTTAAGAGTTGAGCTTATTGCTCTTGAAATTACACTGTCTCTGTTGTTGCTTGGAAAATTGTTTGTTGTGATGGATGAGAAGGAATACATAGATTTTTCAAGTGTGTTGCCAGATCATTGCTTATAGAACAGTCTGGTAATAAAAGGAGAGTTGACAGATGAGAATTCAAATGGACCTGAGAACGAATTATTGAATAATGCCCCAGTTCCAGAGCCTGAAAGGCTTATTTCCAGGGATTTTTTTTTAAATAATTGTTGGCTGCTTTTCCTGCTCTTAGTGACAGATCCTATATGAAAGTCTAATGCAGCTCAATCTCAGGCTGAATTCACTTCTGTGTTACATCACTGAAAGGGCTGGAGTTACTGTGATATAAAACTGCAGCAGGGAATCAGATCTATCAAACTTCATGTTTCCTGATAGCTATAGCTGCTTAATAGATTGTTTGCTAAATAATTCAGGATGTTTTCATTAAGCTGAGTGATTGAGTCTTTGAAAGCCTTTCCTTTGTTCTTCAATCTCGTCAGGCAGTTGGTTGTACCTGTGGAGTTAAGGAACTCTGACTGAAGCATTTGTTATTGGAAGCTTTAGGAGGCTGTAAAATTACTGACTGCCAGAATCTGGATTTGGGCTGGACCCCGCTATTTCTGTCCCTTTTCTTAGGGCTTTCTCTAAGTGCTGGACTCTTCTATCTTCAGCTTCATACACTTCTCTTAGGCCGCCTTAAAATCTCATTCCTGCTTATTAAAGGCTTATGTTTTCTAAAATGCCTTTGTTTTTCCCCCAGTCTCCCTTTCTCCAACTCTTGTCTATATATTGATATTTGATAACAAATATCATGTACTGTTTTTAATCAAGAAATGTAGAGAAAAGGTAGTGGGAGTAAAATAGGACTCTTCAGGGTAATTCTGTAGGGACAATAATGATTTTTGCTGAGAAATAAAATCGCTGCAAGAATTGCTGCCTGTGATCTGAATAGAAATGTGATAGTACCTGAAATTACTTCATCTCTGCTGCTGCTTCAGGAGGGATATCTATTAGCTGGGGATAATGGCTCGCAAAAAAAAAAAAAAAAAAAAAAAAAAAAAGAAGTGGATTTCTTTAACTTTCAGATTCCTATTGAATGGAATGTATCTTAGCACCAGCATTCTTAAAGCACATATTAAATGAATCTGTCACTACCAGGGAGAGAACAATAGCATTGAAAGAAAAAAAATAACTCTTCCCTGAGCATCACCACAGAGCATTTGGATGATGTGTTGGGTGGGAGGGGAGAGGCTTCTGCTTAGCAGAGAAGGGAAAGTGCAACATGCAAGTGTCTCAAATAGTAACGTGGAGCTGATCTAGCTTGTGAGAATAAAAACAATAAATCTGGGGAATATCTTGCTAAATTTGGTTTTATGTCTCGAACTAATCTACAGAACTGCTGAAAAATAAAGGAAATTCTTTGCAGCTCTATCATGAAAATCAGAGAGTGGTTTATGATGAATGGAATTCAGCACGAGGGCAACATTTTACCTGAGATACTTATTGTGGGAAGATTTTGTAAAATTTCACATCACATTACTCATTTGAGAATCCAGGCACATGGAATAAATTTCTGTGTTAATCCACAGCAGATGGGAGAAGTCAGAAGCAGGTACAGAATCCTGAGTTTTGTTCCTTGCACCTCCATCTGTTTGCAGTGTTTTGCTTATTATTAATGCACATGGCTGTGTGTTTTTATCCCAACAGAGGAGTTGGGATAAACTGGAGGTTGCAATCTACATTAAGTGGAAATGGTTTCCTTGAAAATACTCCAATATCATTTAGCTGATGAGACAGTGTTATTGTTACTGGTTGTATAGAGAAAATCCTCAAACTCTAAATGTTATTTATTGATACATGAAATTAATACAAATCAGTTGTTCTTACTTTCAAACTCCTGTAACATATTGACACCTTTCCCTCTCCCATCAGGCTATGGCTTGTGTGTTGTTATTAAATCAGGTGCATACACTGCTGAAAGTTGTTTATCGGGGTTAACCTTGCCTGGAGTGCTAATGGTGTGGTGTCTACAGTGTTGGAGCAGATTTATTATTCTTAGAGAAGCAGATCTCTAGGATAAGTTGACACAGGCTGACATTTTGAGTTTTTCATTGATTAAAATCAAGTTTGGTGTCATCTTTTCTGGCAACAGAGATGAAACTAAGAAATTGCCCTGCTCTTGCACCCCTTCTTCATTTCCCCATCAGAGATTCCTCAGTGTTTGTGCTTTAGCCAAGGAGGTGAAAGTCTAACTAAATAAAATAAGAATAAACAATTTCCAGTGGCAGAAAATTCAGGTGCTAACAAGCAGGTGAATCCAGAGAGCTGCTGAAATGCCAGGTATGGCTTGATAAAAGATCCTTGAATCTTCTGGAATACTCATAATTTTGGGGTGGAAAGAAAAGCTGAGCTTGGACAGCAGCTCAACACAGACAGGGAAAACATGTCCAAAGAAGAAATGGAGTTATTTTAAAAGGAATTGCAGAAAAAGCAAAAGAGAAAAACAAATGCCTCTGCTCTGCTAATAGTAATCACATTTTGGTACTTTTAAATACTGGAATTTAGTAGACTTTCAGGGAGGGGCTTGTGAGCCTCCTCACAATCTAAGAGTAAATAAATGGAGATGAAGAAAAAGCAGGAATAGGCTGTGTCCACATCAGAGTCATATAAAAGCTGTACAGGAGTTGATGTTTTTCACTGCTTAGCAGTACTAAGTTGGTTTTAGGGTGGAGTGTGCTCCCATAGATGGAATGTGAGAGACTGTAACAAGCAGGGTATAAATACACATTTCATACAGCAGTTCTGTAAATCTCTGCTTACATCATTCAAGTGAAACTAAAGGGAATGTGATCACTTTGCCTTGCTTGTCCTTTGAATCTTTTCCTTTCGTTTAGTTTTCAGTCCAGAGTTGCAAAAATGTGGTATTGGAAAGAAATGAATAAAAATATTGATTTGCATAAATATTTGCACAGCAAGGCTCTTAACTGTTGTATAGCTGCCCATCAAACCAATTCTGTTTAGCTGTAGTATGGGAATCATATACCATTTATTCTGATGTTTTTATCAGTCTTTTAGAGGCAAATAAATCAATGCATCATTAATATGAAAAGTATTTATAGTTCAGCTAGTATTTTTTTTATTTTCTGTTGCATTCTACCCATATTAAGTGCTTGTAAAGTATCAATACCCAGGATTAAAAAAAAAAAAAAAAGAAAACAAAAACCAAGCAAACACCAGACTAGAAAACACACTTCTAGAATCCAGAAATAAAAACTTTTGAGAGTTCTGATGGATGAAGGATATAAATTGACAACCTACCCCTGCGTCTTAACTCCTCTTTAATAGTTATGCTGCCGTTTGTACATATGCATTGTGATGTGTATTTAAGACGCAACCTGTGGCTATAAACTCTGTGCCATCGTTGAGGTGTGCTGCAGGCGGGCAGGGTGCGTGGCCCAGCAGCCAGAGCCGGGTTTGCTGTTCCGGGAGCCGGGGCTGCGTGCTCGCTGTGCCGGGAGCTGCCGGGGGATGCGCTGGGGATGAAGCGCGATGACAAGATGCCATCTAGTGCCAGCTGCCAGCAAACCGGGCCCTGCAGAAATGTGCACTCCTCTCTCTGAGCCTTCCAGCCCTTGTGATGTCATTCAGAAGTGATCTTTTTCTCTGGAAAATTGTTTTGCACTGGATTTGCGCTTGTGCTGTAGTGAATGTGGGACCCTGGCACTCGCCCCTTGGCTCAGGAGTGGCTTTGCCAGGCAGACGCTGCCTCTGCTGCCTCCCAGTCTCCCTGCTAAGCCCAAAATGTGTTTCTCAGTGAACTTGGTGGAACAGTGCTCTTACCTGGCAGAGAATAGATGTAATAATGGTTGGAGAGAAGCTTTTTGGAATATACAACACTTAATTTTTTCCTTTTTTTTTAAAAAAACCCTAGATTAATTTAAACTTGTGAGTATTTGCATGTGTTTTTTCTATTCCTGAAATAAATGTCATTTATTAATTTATTTGTTTGCTTGTTTATTTCTTTTTAAATTACTGCTTAAAAATGTGAGGTACATAAAATGTCTACTTTTTTTTTTGGTCAGGAAAGTTATATTGCTTTTAGTGGGAAAGCACCAGTTTGACAGAGACTGAAACAAGGCACCTGCTACTGAGGTGATGCACCACATGGAATGGTCTGTGTGATTTGCTGTTTATAGATGTTGTTTCCTCAGAGAGGGTCAAATCTGGTTTGGAGGATGCTGCCTTACTGCATCCTGGGAAAACCGTGTCTGAGGCACCTTAATTTGGTTCCAGAACTCATCTTCATTGTGGGTCAGGTGGGGGTGTGCGGTGGCAGTGTCCTCTCGGCCCTGTTAGCGTGAGCATGTGAGGAAAATGTCCTTGTCTGTATAAATGTCAAATGATAGCAGGTTTTACAGGATAGGATTTTGACAGCTAAGAGTGCAAGTCAGCAAAGTCCAGCACACCTCAGGTGCCTCTGGAAATGGCTGTAATCACCCTCTTATTTACTTAGCACAGAACAGAATGTTCTGATTCTTGCTGCACTTCTCAAAAAGAGCCACTGTGTAGAGATGGGGAGATGGCTGAAGGGGTGGTTGCATAAACGCCCTCACATCACAGAGTGCTTGCATATTCTTCATGTGAAGCATGGGAACAGTCTGTTTGAGAAGGGTCAGAGCATTTGCTCATAGATGAACGTTTTAACAGGAATCTCTCAGTCCCTGAATAAGGATTTGTTTGAATAGACAGACACATCTACTAAGAGTTTGCATATTTGCATCATAAATACAAATTATGTGCAAAAATTAAAACAACTTGCAATTACCACACGTGGAGATTCTGGCAGTCTGACTGTATTTAGGGTGAAGACCAAACAGCTGAAAATAGTGTGATATTGATCCCTTATCTTGACTGCTTCTGTAGTTCCACGGGAGCTGTGAAGGAAGTGTTTGTGTTGAGGGATAGATTTGCTTCTGAGGAGATGGCTAAACATCTATTTAATGTGGAATACTATTAAAAAGAATGCAGGAAGAAATAAACTCCCCAAAGCAATCTGTAGTATTGATGTTTTTTAAGAAAGCAAGGGGTTATGAGAGTAATTGAAGCAATTGCAAGTTCTGCCTGTTGCTCATCAGTGTTTTCCAATTTACATCCCAAGAAAAGTGCCAGTAATTTCCTGCCTAAGTAAGATGGAAAGTGCTGTTAAGAGCACAACAATGGTTGTACTTGGTGAGAGCATTGTGCATGATGCTTTATTCCAGTATGGCCTCTAACAGGCATTATAAACCTCTAAGAACTAGCAGATGTGCAATAATCTTTATTGTGGTCCTAAATTATGGCCTAGATATAATGGCTTATTGGACATTTCCATTTTTGCCTTTAATAACCTCTAATAAATATTCTTCCTCAGATTTTCTCTAAACACATTTTGAATCTGCACATTTTTGGTACCTTTAATTCTGTCTTTTGATCACTCAGTTGAGTGGGGCTTCTTCCTCCTTGGGGAATATTTAGTTTTTCTAAGTTGCTACTGTTTTATTTTAAATTTATGTGTAACAGTGGAAGAAATCTGCTGATTTTTCTTATAAGTATACAAAAAGCCATAGTAGAATAATTCAGAGTTACAGTCTGTATCTAAGTATCTGTTTAATGCCACATGATTTTTGATTATGTAAAAGCCACTGAAAAATCTCACATGAGTGAGTTGCCACTTGAATGTTTATGGTGAGTTATAGCTGTTACTAATGCCAAATATTGTCAGAGTAAACTGTGGGTTTGATTAAACAGTTCTATAATGATGCTATCAAGGCCTCAAGCATCTGAAATATGGAAAACAAATGTGTGAAAGTACCAGTAAAAAGAAAAGTAAAACTGTGAGGCCTGAAGTAGATGTGCCAGAGTGTGGGTGTTTGTTATTCCATCTTCATTAATAAAACACTTTGTGAGTGCAGCAACAAAATGTGAGTCACTGGCATGAAGGCAGGGAACTGGGACTTGAGAGAGATTGGAATTTCATCCAAGAATACCCAAATAGCAGGAATGAATAGTGGAGTTCTTTTACATTATGTGAGAAAGCTTAAAATACCTGTTTTGAAATCTTTTTTTTTTTTTTTTGTAAACGGAGGCACAGCTTTAACATTGCTGGAAAATTCATTACCTACAATTTGGCAACAGATCTAAACCCAGAATTAATATTTAAAGTGAACAACTGGTGAAACAAATGATTGACAATGGTTTTCAATAAAGGGCTGTACAGCAGGGAAATGAGACTGAAAACCAGAATTGCCCACTTAGAGAAGCAGTGTGTCCCAGCAAGACAAGCTTCCATGGAATCCATGAGCAGAGGTTTGACTCTGGATCAGTTGAGGGAACTTTGGAGGTGCAAACATCCATGGAGAAAAGAGAAATACCCAGGGGCAAAGATGACAACCCAGTGCCTCACAAGTAAACATTTCCTCTGTTACCTCCACTGACAGGAATATCTGAGATGTTGAAAATCCATGCTAGTATTCACAAAGCCTGTTTGCTCATTAAATGAACTCATTCCTACAGAATACTGGAATGAATAATAAATATTGAATTGAACTCCTGTTAGCATCATCTACTGTGGCTAATCTTCCCCCTCAGCTCATTGGAGGAGTGCAGGTGTAAAAGTTAATTAACATTAACAAAAGTCAAATTATCTTTTAAAACTTGCAAACCAAGTTTTTCCTCTTTCATTCAAACCATACTGTTTTCATATTTTTAATACAGAAAATAGAATTTGTATTTTTAAATTTAAAAATTAGTATTTTTATCTACCAATGAAATTATAATAGTTATTTACCCTAACTGGGGGAGAAGAGTCAATGTTTTGACAAAAGTCTTAAAAGGTACTACACAGAAAAAATCAAACCTTTTCATTTTTTTATTAGTATTTCCTCCTTTCTGGCTAAACAGAATCTGCTGTTTCAAATCAAACTGTGTGCAGAAATACACTGCTTAGAGCACTGTATTTAAAAGCAGAAGGTCAGCTGGCCCATTTACCATCTGTATTTTTGGAGCATAATTTTTATTCTGTTGAATTATGCTTATAGAATAATTATGGACAGAAAAGAACTCACCGTGTAGCAACATTGAACTACTCCCAGAGTTTCAGTGAGTCTCTTTTTCTTCCCCTCTCATAGAGCATTGTCACCACGAGCTGCAGCTGGACAAGGGCTTTGTCCTGAGGGGCTGCTGTGTGACTGTCACCCAGGGCCAGGTGACTCAAACTTGCACAATTACACTGCACTAAATCATGGAATTTCCCCAGGCACAGAAAAATTCCAGTGATGCTTTTCATGGGAACTGCTCTCTGTGTTCCCTGCAGGGCTTGGATCTGTTGCAGCCCCAGGTCCAGGGCAGGTGCAGCCCAGCAGGGTTGGTAATATCCCACTGGAGGAGGTGGAATTTCACTGCTGTGTCTGCCTGAAGTGTGCCTGCATCACTGGGGCTGAATACTTAAATATATTCCAAAGAGTGGAAACCACATTTTTCTTTACCTGCCTGTGTCTGTGTGTGTGTGTGAAATCACCTTTTGTGTGGGATTTTGGTGAATAACCACAGCAGCAGATGTTAACTTAGATGAAATATTTGTGAAAGACACATTCGTAGCCTTCAGGTGTTACGCCTCTTAAACCTTAAAATATTTTAAGACTACACTGGGTGCTTGCTATTAATGTTAATTTCAGGAGTCTTTTTATCTTTTCTCCTGAGTCCTAAATATGTCTTTGTGAATTCCTTTAGCCCTGAACTGACATATCTCTTCTTCTCAGTTAAAAGTACATTTATTCAGTTGAAAGAACTGGGACAGAACCATTGTCACATACATATTTCCTATATGCTCTGATTAAAACTCAGGTGGAAGCCAGGCATGTTTGGATGTCCTCTATTCTAGTATGTAGCCAGGGGCCTTTTACTGCTCTATACGAATTGGACAGCTTTTATATGCTATAGGAAAAATATCATAGCTAAAAAAGGAATTTATTGCAGCTATGCACTTGGGCTTTGTGCAAGTGCAGCTAGTGCTTTTTTGTTTCATGGAAATGTTGCACTAAATCTTCAAAGGTCTCATGAAGACTGTTAAAGGAACTGTCATGGCTTACACTGAGGTGAGAGGTCATTGCAAAAAGTAGGTGTGATTGGTGATTTTTGTTGTATTTGTGGTAATCTGCAAGAAGTAGAGAAAGTTAGAGCATCCTCTGTGTCCCTGTGTAACATGGAATCCTACAAGCCCATGGTTGTCATCTCTCCACACCTGTGAACCTTCAGGTAACCCTTTAGGTCATGATGGTGGGTTACAAAAAGCAAAACTATTCTTTGTGATAAAACCATGAAATGCCTATCCAGTCTCAGGTGTTTGACATCTCAGAATTCCACCCACTCAAGCCATCAATACACAGGCAAACTGCATCTTTTCTCTTGTGTTCATATGTGTGAGAAGTATTCTGGGATGAAAAGGGCTGTTCTTTCAACATTTGACCTTTGCAAAGCCTTAGCAGGGGCCTAGGATGCATCTCTTCTGCTTTAGGTTCTTGGACTTTGTTAAAGTGGGCTTGTGATTTGCTTTCCACTCAAGTTTCTGCCTTTCTGAACATTTCTCCTTTCCTGAGGGATTGTTTGGAAGTGCTTTTTTGAACAAAACAGAGCAGATGAATGAGCTACTACTTAGTTCATTAAGCAAGATAAGGCAGCTTTCCATGCTTGTATTTTTTCCATGCTTGATTTTTTCCCCCTTTAAAAGTAAGTTGGAATTAATATTTTATTTTTCATAGGAAAAGTTATAGGGGTCCTTGAGCCCAAAATAACAACCAAATCTGATGAGGGAGAGCTGCTGCTTTTAATATGCTGGTCCCAGGGTTCTGGATTACCCAGGTAATCTGTTAATGCAGAGGTATTTACTCTCTAGACCTGAAGGCATCAGGGTGAAGTTCTGCTTGCTAATCAGAATCAAGTATCAGTGTTTTTTGCACATTCTCATGTTGTCTGTGCATTATGAGCAGTTTCTGAGCTAGTGCATGACTAATTTCCCAGTGAATCCCATTTCCACATGCTGCTTTGCCTCACCCTTCACGCTGTGGAGCAGATGTTTATTCTGCTCTGCAGCACCCAAGCCCAAAATTTGGCATTTGCCAGGATTGTCCCAGGTCTCTCTGAAAAGTAGTGGAATTAATTAATTGTCTTTGCTTAGGAAGCTGGCCAGTTTATAAAGGAAGGTGTGAAATATCCCATTACCACTTGTGCAGGAAGTGTAAGACAAAACCCAGTGCACAGGAACACCAACCAGTCGTGGTGGGTAGTCCCAGCTGGAGACAACTGAAAGTGTCCAGAGCACCTCATCTCAGATGAACAGAGTAAATAGAAAGCAGGTAAAAACTCATTAGCAAAGCAAATCGTTTATGAAAAGGGAATAAACATCTCAGCTTGTAAGGTGCCTGTGAATGCAGTTAAATTCTGATGTCTCCTCTATATCAGTGAGCTCTGTAGACAGAGAAGGCTCTGCCACAGACACTGGGTTATCAAAACTCTGCTTGGTCTGGCTGATACAGCTTCAAAAACCTTGTCTGCAGGTACAACCCAATAGAACCAAAACCAAGGCAAGAAAATGTTTAACTGTCTTTGCTAAGGCCTGGATTTCATACACTCTGTCAAAATAAGGACATCTCTATTCTACCTTCTTCCCATTGTGAATGATATAACTGAAAGTGAGGAGTATAAATGAAGTAGGATTGCAGAGGTCCTGTTCTCACATATAGATGCCCTATGTGGTTCCATCCTTCTGTGATTTTCTTTTAAAATTAATTCCTGAATTATCTGAGGAACAACACTTTTAAAATGAAGTGAGTTACCTGAAGTTCAAGTCCTAGGAAAACATAGAATTTCAACATCTTTTCCCACTTCAGCTGTAGCAGTATCTCTATGCTATCCTGCAGTCTTTGTGGACAAAGCCTTGTAAACTTCCTGTATTTTTCCGGGATTGGACAAGGGAACTCAGGTTTCTCAAACTAAAATATTTTCTATTCTATGTTATTAGAGTGGTTTTTTGGTCTGTCCAACCCCAGGTTTGGCTGTTCAATGCAGTCATGTAGAACATACTCTCTAGAATGAACCTCTGTGAAATCCCCACTAATTACAGTAAAATTCCTGTAATTTGACCTTGACTTCTAACAGCAAGATCTGATTTCACCAATTCCTGATTAGCTGTATTAGCAGGTTGGCATAATTTCTACAGGCAAATTTGCTGTCCCCCTGATGATAAATGGAGCTGCTTTCCCTTTACTTAACATGTTCTCCCTGGGGACTATTATGGTGTCAACAGCATTTTGAAAAATTGCTGCAGAACTAATAAGGACAGGGAAATATGGTCGTGCCCATTTCATTCATCCACCTCTGTCCCTTTTTTCTTTACTCTGTAGCCCTCTCAGTCTTGTCCAAGCCACTTAAAGAAGGAAAGTGCTAGATGATTTATTTTCAGTGGTATTCTCTTGCCTGCTTTTGTTTAGAAATGCCAGTTCAAGGTCGGATTAATTGGGATGGAGGATGGAAGATTTTTGTCTCTTGATTTGTAAGAACTTACACCTGATTATTTTACAGAGCATTTATTTTCATGTGTTGGGTAACCTCTAAATGTTTGGTGCCATCAGTATAGCCGATTGTTCTGCCTTACAGTGAGGAAATCACATAAATGTAGCAAGGGAAAAAGGAATATATTTTTTTCTTTTAGGCCAAAAAAGGCACTGCAAATGCAAGAACTTCTTTTCTGAATGTGATGGTGCTTTTCATAATACAAAGAGACTGTGTGGGGGTCATGTGTATTTTTTAAAAGAGCTTTTTCAGGGCACTTAAATATTCTGTATTTATACAGAACTTTGAAGGTTTAGGATTGAGTCCAAGAGCCACAGACTTTACCAGTGCATGTTGTGCATATAATTAACCTTCAGCTCAGATCCTTTTTCCTCTCAAAGACCTTCCCTTTCAAGTCTTGGAGCTTATGTTCTGTAGGTACCCTATAAGCCTAGGAAAGTACCTTGCTGCTTTTTATGGCGTGTGGGTCCTGTTTCTCTGTCACATTTGTGTTCCAATAAATCAAGAAACTCTGCTAAGTGTTTACCCTCCTCAGGGTCCGAGCCCCTGCTGTTCCCAGTGGCTGCTGTGCACTTGGGAATCATTGGAACCACTCTGAAAAGGCTGCACTGGTAACACCAGAATGGGGCTCTGAGGCTCTACAAGACCCCAAAATGACTCTCATTTATGATGGATGAACCTGTCTTATAGCAGAATACTAAAGTGGTTCAAAATTTACAACTACAGTGTGTAAGGAATTTGGGGAGGTTTTGTTTTGCAGTGTTTTCTACCTGAAGATTTTAAACTCACATAATTAAAATCAAAAGATTAAAGTGGATTCATTTTAAAGGGGTAAGAGCAATACTGCAGCACAACAAGCCTTTAGAATGGGATATTGGAGTGAAAGCCTTGATGCAAACATCAGTGCAGGTACTGGGGCTGGAGCCCTGTGTGTGTGGCCAGGGCTGCAGGGTGAGTGGTGCATCCTGCAGTGCTGGGGAGGGGACAGGTAGGTGGATTCAGACTTTCCAGTTGGTATTTGTAAACACAGTATGTACTCAGTTTGGGATGTTTGGTTTCTTTCACACAAGTTTGGTGGTGGACACGTCCAGAATGGAGATGTGGGCTCTGCCGTGTGTGATTTACAGCATCATTCCTGCGTGTTCCCAGCCCTGCAGCTACCGAACAGGGCCTGGGATCTGGGCTGAAAGCAAATGTCAGCTGCCACAGAGGAGAGAGGAGCCTTCCCAGCTGCAGCCTGTGTGCTCAGGTGTGGGGTTTATTGTGGCAGTGGCACCAGGGAAATGGGAAACGCTTGGGCTGTACTGTGCTGCTCACCGTTCCAGCTCTGCACGTCTGCCTGGCTGCTCTGTGGTTAACCTGAAAGACCCAGCAATCATCAGAGACTGAATTTAGGGTTGGGTTTCTTTTTTTAATTAAGAAACAAATCAAATAAAAATAAGCACAGATCCTCATGTTTTGAAGGCCCTGACAGGTATTGTTACACCACTGACCCTAATGGAGCTCCCATCTACCTTTTCAAGACATCACTATTTCCCAGTGTCACACGTAACCTTTGTAACAAATATGCAAACTGAGGACCTTGGAAGACTGGTTATTTTCATGATGCAAATTTCAGAGCAAACTGAACCCATTAACAAGACTGGCCATGCCAAAAGGCACAGTTAATGGAAGGAAACAATCAAAGCTTTTCCATAGGTAGAATTTTGTGTTTTGTGGCCCAACTGTGTGCATAGTATGTTTTCCTTGGTTTCTTTTCTCTCTTTAGAACTGGCATAGGACAGAATGCTATTTATCTAGAGGAAAACAGCATTGTAGAAGAGAAAGTAATTCTTAGGACATTGTGTTCGGCTTTTTGGAAAGCTATGATTTCCAATCCATTGCAATATTAAAATGGGAAGGTACTTAATATTTTAAAGTGGTCAAAAAAAAGAGTTTGCTCTTGAATAGGAGCATTTATAATTACAGAGGGTTTTGTGGTTTTTTTTAATATGAGGAGGTGAACATGCAGGGGAAAGAGAAACCCAGATTGCAGAAATTAAGCAGTTTTCAGTAAGGACAATTATGCCTTTAATTTACATCCACTGACAGCCTTATTATTGTAATAAGGCCATGACAAGGGCCTTTAACCAGTGCACCTTCAGCTTTTGTCTTCAATCATTACTGAAGCCTGATTTTGAAAGCGTGTTCTTCTTTTACAAAAGCCTCATTCTGTGAAGATACTTGAACATGCTGAAAAGATTGTTGAAATTTTGGATGCCATGGTGAATGAATTATGGTGTGTAGGCTGTGATGCTTCTCATGATGTGATGGTGCTGTTCTGATGTTGCTACTGCTGTGTCTCTGTTCTGAGCAGTCTCATTGTTAATCTATTCTCTTTTCTCTTTTATCAGACAGTTTGTCATTGTAACTTCATCTTGTAAACACTTCAGAGTGATGAAGTTATCTTGGTTTTGGCGCTTGGCACAACTGGCGTTTGATTCTTGAAAGAAATAAGACAACAAAAGACTCTGAATGTTACCAGGGGATACAGATGCTCATTTTAAGGATTTTTTGCACGTGCTTATTCATACCTTTATTCACTTGTTCTGCTCTATAGGTGCTGAGTTTTGAATCTCTCCTATAGCATCTCTGGGCCTCTCTTCCAATATTTGACCATATTCCAGATGAAATTTGTTTTCCTTCTGTCTGGTCAGAAGTTCCTGTGTCTGTTCCCCTTGTCACTGTGCCCCACTGTGCAGCCCTGTATCTCTTTCCCAAACACTGCCTTCAGGGAGCTGAAGGGAGCCAGAGCTTCCATTATCTGCCTATTCCCAGAGCTGCACCATCCCACTTCTCTGCCACTGCTCAGTGCTGCAGTCCCTGGTATCTTCATGTATTTTTTGTGTACTTTTTGCAGTAAAAAACCAAAGGTATAAAGGGAGGTCATCCTTGGGCAGAGATTCAAAAAGCTGATGTGATGTGCTGCAAAGATGATATTGTGCATTTTGTTATTTTGGTGAAGTTGTGTTATATGAAAACCTTCTAGCTCAGAAAAATGCACTTATACCTTACAATATACAGAGGTGTTCTGTTTTTAACAAAGTTCAGATTTATATTACTGACTTTGAGAAGTGCCAAGTTGCCATATTGCAAACACAGGAATATTCAAAGCCAGTGCAGTTCTGCATTAATAACACCAAAACTTTCTTTAATTACAGATGCGGGAGCTCTGAGCTACTTCACTTTATTCTTCCCATTGCACTGCTTGTACTTTGTCTCTGTTGTTCACACACACAACAATCAAGCAGTGCCACGGGCTGTGCCCCCATTGCTGATGCTGGTGTCCTGTATCCAAGCAATAAAAGGCAAACCCTGAATGGCAGAATTCAGCCCCTTGCATTATTTGCAAACTCATGCCAAGAAGCACTTGCAGCTGCTGAGCAGGGAGCGTTAGCACTGTTTCTCTGTTCTCTCTCTGTCAAGAAGCAGCTTGACAAAAGCAAAGAGAGATCTGGAAACAAAACACAATATTCCTGATGTTGCCTCAGTGATCTTTAGTCTCCATCCTTTGTGCTTTTTGTCAGAGCTCCCAGTGCAGCACTGCTGGGTTGGGCTGGAGCTGGGTGTCACAGCCACACAGGAGCCCTCAAAGCTTCTGTTCTTGGTACCCCGCACTGCAGAGTTTTTACAACCCTGTCCTTGGTCTGTGGTACCTTCTTAAAACTCAAACCCAACTGCTTTCCTTCTGCCAAGGCACAGATGCAGCTGGGAGAGCAGAGGTGTTTGCTGGGGAGAGCAGTTCTCCATCACCTGGGCACCCCAGTGCTCACTGGGCTCGTGTAGAACAGGCCTGAGAGGGAGAACATTTAAGCCACTGCTTGGAAATTGCAGAGTTGAAAAAATATTGCAGCTTCCTGCAATTAAATGTGGAGGAAATTAATTATGGTGCGGAGAAATCAATTCACTTTTGAGTTTAAGGAATGATTTTTGAATGTGGGAAAGGATGCTAATCACCACAGTAATGATATTTGGAAAACCTTATTTAGTGCTGCTAGCTGCCTGAATAAACAATAATGCACAATGTTTATCTCTCAGTCCATCACTCAGTTGTTCTCACTGTCTCTTTCTCTCTCTTTCCCCACAGTGTGATATTTTTGTGTTTCAAAACAAAGGCTCTCACTTCTTTCAGTGTGAACATTTAAAGTATGCCAAATGCAAATTTGCCTGGAAAATACCCGACGTCTCTCAGAGCAGAATGGCACTGTATTGTTTTCTAAAGAACATTTAAAAATGCACTTTAATTTCAGGAGAAAGAAGACAATTTTGATACAAGTCAGTTGTACAGTAGACTCTGTTATGCTCTCAGTGTACCAGCCCTGCTTTCCCCAGGTTTTGTGGTGCTCTAGGTGTGGTACCTTCCTCATACAAAAAACCAAAATAAGATAAATTTTCCGTTATTTTGCTTTTTTTCCCTTCAGCTTGTGATTTACAAAGCAAAAGGATTTGGCAATGGCTGTCTCCCCAAAATTCCAGTTTTTCAACTTTCTGAACTTCCAGCATTCTAAAGATGAACAAATATTGGTTGCTCAAGTTCTCTTTACTCTGCTTATTCTTCTAAGTCTGAAAATGGAATATAAATCCATGGAAAAATTCAAGCCCTTGGATTTAACTTAAAGGTGCAATAGTTGGGGAATCCAAATCCTTTGTCAGTGATCTCTCTTTTCAGATGCTGGTCATGTATGGTGTGAATTATTTCTCCTTTCTAAGTGGAATTTATTATGTAGTGGCTGGAATTAGTGACCAAGAGATTTCCTCTAGTTATTAGTGACAATAGAGAGTATTTCCACTGAAGTCTTTCAATACATCAGGACACATCAGAAGGATCTTTATGGAAAGAAAAAACAGGTACAAGGAATCTTTAGCAAGAAGCTAAAGCAGATTAAAGAACCCCAAACCAACAAATTGGAAAATACAACAGCAGCAATGGTTGTCTGCTAAAATTGAGACCTTGGTAACAATGAATCCAAGTTCAATTTTGGTTTCTAGGGCAGGATTAATGTAGTTCTAGGGAAAAATAGCATTTCCAATTCTGCAATGAAGCTCTTAGCAATTGGCAACATTTTGCCCAACAAATGCAGTAATCGCTCACCTTTCTGAACAAGGCAGTGTCCAGCTGTACACCTTCCATCTGCATTTGTATCAGCCTGGCCTTCCTTTAAAAGGTCTTTTTTTGTTTTTTTCTTTTGTTTTTTCCCCCTTTATTTAAAGTTCTAAACAGAGGGGCTGTTAGCAAGATGGATCTCTAGCAAAGTATATTAAATAATATGCATTATAAGGAAATATTTAATTGGCACTGCTTTTTAAAATGCCTGGCAGTCTCCAGACGTTAATTTGGCAAATGTCTAAAGCCTGAATAATATTTCTCCAAGCACTTTAAAAGCCTAGGGAACACAATGGGAAGATCTGGACCATTAAAATAGTTAACTCAATGTTTTAGTATTTGAACAGTAACAGAGCTAAGGAAGGACTAAAATTCTAGGATCGTTTCAAACTATCTATGTCTCATTTCCCTTTATAGCCTCCTGCAGATGCTAATCCATCATGTTATTTTGTAGGACCTCAGAAAGTTTAAAGGTTGTTTAGTTGGTGGAAGTGCTCAGGGTGATTACTTCTGGTTTGCTTATTCTGCACTTTTTTTTATAAAACAGTAACATTTTATGCCCAGTAAGCTCTATTACTCCTCATTTGTTTGTAATGCTTCACATCACATGCAGGTGCCAGGTACCTGGGTTATTATTCATTTTTGAAAAATGCTTAGCACTGTTCCTTCCCTTGCCTCCTGCAGCAAACAGGCTCTGATTGATCGTGCTCAGCCCCTGCACCTCCCCTTGCTGGGGCTGCCAGGGCCATGTGTCACAGCAACCCCAAAACACCCCAGCCTGGGCAGCCCAAGTCATCTCACTGCTGGCAGGGCCAGTGGGGTGGATGTTGGGAGTCATGGATGTATTTCTCCTCAGGAAAGTTGTCTATAGTTAAAGTCTTATTTTTATGTAGGTTTCCTTTATAATTAAAATGGCCAAAATATTTTATAAAAGGATTTATATGAGCATTATCCATGATTTAGAGCATATTTATTAAATCAAAGAATACATTTTATAATTTTTAGCTTATTAATGCTGTTTATTAGATCATATATTAACAGACTCCAGATCGTGTAATTCACCAGTAGATGCTTCTTCTTTAAGCATATGAAAATAAGCAGTGATGCTTAGTGATGGCAGTCACTAAACTGAGTCTCTAACCAATGATTGCCGTCTCTTTATCTCATAGTGAGCTGGTTTGGATTGAAAAAAGTTGATTTTCTGACCAACCTGCACAAAACAGTATGAACTGAACCCCAAAACTGGGAACTGTGTGTGTTGTGAGAATGACTCAAGAACTGGGACAGACACAGACACTCCTGCACTGGGGTCCAGGCCAGGGCCTGGCAAGTTGTGAATATTGTCAGAGTATATATGAATAAATGCCATTTATTTTTTTAGGCAGGCAGCTGCTGCTGCAGGAAGCAGTGTGAGGCCCTCCTTAGCATTCCTAGGAAGACACAGGTGCTGTTTGTGCCTGTACAGTGTGGCCTCCTCGTGTAAAGGCACCTGTTGTTAAATCCTCAGTGCTGCATCCATTAGACCTCATTAGGAGGGTGGAAAGCTTTGAAGAAAATCAGACTTCATTATCTCTGTATTTTCAGGTGCTGGGAAAGGTAACCTTTAAACCTCAGTGTTTTATTAAAGCAATGGTACAAAGCTTGATGCTCTCATTGTCTTGCAGTAACGTAGAAGTTTAAGGAGTGATGACAGGTTAAAATGGGCCAAGCTCAGAACCTGAGTTATTGCTCCATAGAAAAATGTAGATTGCGTATTAACTTGTCTTCTCTTAGCTCATTCCACTGAAGCCATTTTCCCTAAAGCCTCTGAGCAAAGTCTTTATTGCTGAGGTGGTTTCTGTCACTCTTGTGGCACACAATTGAATGGAGCAGCCTTGCAGGAGGAATGGACTCTCTAGTGGGTGTCCATGGGGAGGTTTGGGGAGCAGAGGAGAGGCTGGGCTGCCCCATGCCAGAGAAACGCTGTTCCAGTCAGTTCCTTACTTAAGAAGGATCTCTCTTTGCTGTAGGGCCGAGTTCTGTACCCCTCTTTAATATGTGATCACAGTGTCTGTTTAAAAAGCTGTTGTTCAGCTTATTCTTTCATTTTAGTTAGAAAGAATGCAGATAAAATCATCACCTGCAAGAATCAACCATTGGATAAAGTGATGTGTAGGGAGCCACAGAATCTCCTTTATTCTCTTGTACTTCCAGTTCTGGATTCCTACAGTCACTTCTGTGGTGTCTCATCTGTGGGTAGGCACTAATTGAGGGGTTTATGAAAACATCTGTCAGGAAGTGACATCTGTACCAGCAGCTGGTGGCCAGGAGGAGAAAACAAAAGGAAAAAGGCTGAGGAAGGATGAGGATGTGTGGGGTGCTGAGTTGTCAGTTATAATTATTTGCAGTGTTTTCCTGAACTGGTCCCACTAACAAAATGAATATATAAACAACCATTTGTGGTTATTGGGCAAGGCATGAGCAAGAGAGCAGAGGTTTTTGTCTTTAATTCCAAAGCAGTTCTACCATTTCAGGGGGTGTTTTTATAAGGTACTGTGACAATTTTCAAGCCTGGCTCCCAAGAGGGAACAGACCTGCATTTAGATGCCCTGACATACCTGGCCTACTTGCTAGTAGCAATGCCTCAAAGTCCATTTGCAAAGGTTGGCAAATGTCTGTGGGTGAGAATGGCATGTGGTGCTCTCTGAAGTGCTGAGCAGCTCAGGCTGGGGCTGAGGCCTCTCTGGGCTCTGTGGAATGGGATGTGCTCAGGTGAGTCACAGCCAGACAATACAGGTTAGCACCTGAGTTTCTGATGGTTGTGGTCCTTCATATTCCACTTGATGATAAACTCGTTCAGTTAGAGGAACAATCTTAACTAGGGATTTCCAATACTTTGAGGTTTTTTTTCCTTAAGTGGGAATATGGAGCTCTAGCTAATTTATCTCCGAGTGTGTGTTACTGAATTCTTGAATGCATTTCTTTCTGGCTCTCAAGGTAGTGAAACCACAGAACCCTTCAGTATTAACAGTCTCTTGTCATGAATAGAGACACCCATGCTACCCCTGCCCTTGTGCTTAGTCACGGAGAACCAGAATTCCCACGGCAGCACAGACTCCAATAGCGTTGAACACGGAAGAAATGATCCCTATCAGCACAATTGCTTCTCTCCAGGTATTTTAGAAATGGATGCTTGCAAAGGGATATATTAAATGGATAATTCTTAAAGCCCAATTCTTCCCCAAAGTGCAGTGGTTTTGCAAGCAGAGTGTTTCACTCCTGTGTCACACAGTGGAGCCTTCAGAATCAGCCACTACTGAGTGTGGTGATGGTTCAGAGCTGCTCATCAGCATGTGTTATCATAACTGGCACTTACACAGGGCCACTGGATCTAAAATAGAAATTAAACAAAGACTCTCAAGTCCAAGAGGCTCTGTCACAAAGTGGAGCAAACTTGTGTTCAAGTCTTTGCTGTGTTCAGAACTAATGTATGTTCTTTATTATTGTTCATTATTTACGTGCACAATACAGAGAACATGTTCAAAATAACTATTTGAAGCCAAACTGATAAAACAAGCATCTGTAAATTATCACAAATTATGACTTGAGATGCAAACAGTGTCAGCAGGGGTGGATGAGGCTGAGATATATCTGGAAAGCTGATGATACAGAGTAATAGTATACAGTAGGAGAAATACCAAGTTGAGTGTACATATTGCTTAGCTGAAACACAGGCAAAGGGGAGCAGAATGGCAACTGGCCCTCTGCAAGGGAAGAAACAGCTTAAAACCTGATCTACAAATGTCTGAAGTACAGTAGGTAAGAAATCAGAGGATTTGGTTGAAGCTGAGCAAAGCTCAGAATGACTTTGGGCAGCAGAGAATGGTTTTAACATGTACATCAGGCCCACCACACACCTCCCAAAAGAACTGCCAGTAATGTCCCTGCATTTTGAGGATGCCCTTGTGAGTTAAAAGTGCATGTTTCCCTGCATGCCATTTGTATTAGCATTTTAAATGTTAGTCTCCATAAAAAACTCTATATGGTACATTTTTAGCTTACAAACCAGGCTCTGAGTTAGGGCAATGTTCACCTGGAGGGTCATATATTTCATGCTTCATTGCTTTCTGCTGGTGATTTCTGAGGTAATCTGCAGTGTCTCTGAGAAAAGGTGCCAGTTACTGTGCCATGATTGCTGTTTGGGGAAGTGTGCTGTTAAAATGTCTGTCTAGCAGTCAGATTAACCACAGATTTATATGCGTTTGCTGAGAAAAAGATTTGGCCTTCTAAATCCTGATTTCTAATTGGAAATAAGCAGGATTTTATATTCCTCTTATTTTTTTTTTCCATGAAGCTAGAAGGCTTAAAAATAAGCTCAGATATGTGCTGATATTCACTGGGATCCTTTGTTGCTTGGTAGTGCTGTTTTATAATTTAGGCCTGTGTATTGGTCATCTCCTGCAAGTCCATATATTCCTTCTCCCTTGATTGTTCCTTTTATTTCTCATGGACCCTTAAAAAAAAGTATGCCTTTTACTGATTCTCTTTGTTTGTTCAATGTCAGTTTATCAGCTGGAAATACTTACAATGTTATGTGGGTGAAAATCTTCCTGCCATCTCCATGTAACTGTATCTCTTCCCCTTGGACTTAGGTTTACCTGTGGTCTCTTTTCTCTACAACCAGCACTGCAATGTTGAGAAATAATAGTTTTCTCTGAAAATTGAAACCTTCTCTTTCTCCTCTTTATTTTTATCCGATGGTGAAACACTCTCCTGAAGAATGCCTGTGTTTCCAGGATAGTTCCTTATTTTACTGTGTCTTTTTTCTCTTGTAAAATACTTGTCTGGTTTAGAATTTCCCACCCTTGCCCATGATATCCTTTCCCTTAGTTTTGCAGTTGTCCCCAGGCATCCAGGACACCCTGTAACCCTATTTCATCCCTTGGGAAGGACATTTCCCAAGCCAATGCTGAAAACATTGTGTATTCCACTACAGATATTTTCATATATACAGTCACAATCCTCTTTTAAAAAGAAGACAAATGACAAAAGATTTTTAAAAAAGCCTATATTTAATATAACTTTGAACAAATACACTGAAAATCCGGCTGGAATAAGTAAAAGGAATCATGTTAGAAAGAACTATTGGATGCAAAGAGAAAACAAAACGAGGAGAGACCAGAGAAAAGCAAAAAGGGCAGAATGAACAGATGCTGGAACAGTGGTGGTTTATTACTGTTGTTGTTAATGGGTTGTTTAATTATTTAATTATGTTTAAATTCTTCCTTTTTGTTTGGCTTTTCGCTGTCTTGAAGCCCTTTAGCCAGTCTTATCTGGGGCACAGAGTCTGGTGTCTGTCTCAGAACCAAATCAAAAAGGAATACTTTTGAATTATAAATATTTTCTCCAGAACCCAATGAAAAGAGATGCCCTTGTCCCTGGTGTCACATCTGTCAGTCTTGTTGTGATGTAGTCACCAAAGAGGTCTGCAGGGACAGGCTTTCTCTGCCATGTGGAAGTGCAGCTCCCCCAGCACATCCAAAGGAATAAGAAGCGAGGCTGCTGTCAGCTGCACTGAGCTTTGCAGAGGAGTTCACAGGAAAGGGGCTGTGGGTGTGGGGATATCAAGAGAGGAGTGGGAGGGTAAAATATGTCATGAGGTGAAGGGTATGAGACAAAGATCATTAGAACTGCCACATGCCCCAGCCTGTCAAAGCTGTACACGGGAAATATTCAATATTCCAGAAGCGTATTGATACCAAAGCACTTGATGGGGCTCATAAAGAAATGTTTTGTGACACTTTTTGTGATAAAAGCTCTTCTCAAACCGCACACCACAAAACACTGGGCTGCAAAGGGACCAGAGCCTCTTCCAAGCTCTTTGCAGACTTTGATGGAGATGACATTGCAGACAAGAAAAAAAAAGACTTCTGACATGCACAGGCTTTTGGTCTTTGAGTGTTGTACTGACTGAATGACCTTGTGAATAAAGGAAGGTGTTCAAAACAAGATCTGTAGATGGATTGCTTGATATTGGCAAGGTTGTGGGTAAAGCAGTTACTAGGACTAGAAGTCTGTTTGGCATTTTCCTACTTATATGATTTGAAACTGAAGCAAAAAAATGTTTATAGAAACTTTTGGAAAGTTATTTTAACACACAATAACAGTCTGCAGGATTTGAAACCATAAACAATAGAGAATTTGCCACAGTGGCGCTCCCAACTCAGAATGCTTTAAAGTAAAGTTTAGAAGTTGTGAAAGCACCCACTTTAGTGTATGTATTTTCAAACTGGCACATTTTTTTCCCCAAGTTGATTTAATTATTCTATTTTGAATTTTCTGTTCAATTTAGATACACTTTTTTTTAAAAAAGTGAAATATAAGTCAAAAGCATATCAAAACTCTTTAGCAAAGCATATTGATTGACTTAAACTGACAGGTTCAGTGCATTGAAGTTTCTGACATTTTACTGAAACTCAGTAGGCAAACACATTTTGATACCTTTAACATTTTCATGGGCTAAAATGGAAAAGGGAAAAACCCCAGCACATTTTCTGCTCGGTCTCCAATAGAACAGACTTTGCAATCAATCACACACACATTGGGTTCAGCGAGTGCTGCTGCACACCAGGCTCCAACAGTTGCAGCCACTGCTGAATGGCATTTCCAAGCCTTGCTGTTCTATTTTTGCTTTGGTTGGTTCTCAGGGAAGTGAGACATTTGAAAGCAATCTGCAGAGTTAGAAACAGAAGACACCGAGATTTCCATACACAATTCCAACATTTAACTGAATCTCTGGCTCTTTATTTAAGTGCTTTATAGTGCTTTCCAGTTCCCTGTAGCTAGAAATTTATTTAACTCTTTGTATCATGATTTCAGAGACAGATGTAAAAGCTTTATAAATTTCTTTTCCTGGGAGGTCTGTGATGACAGAACTGAACTGTCCAATTTAGAAAAGAAATACAGGTGGTTAAGCACAGCAGCTACAAGTTTCTGTGTGGTGAATTTCTATGTAGAATATTCTACTTCAAATTTTTTTGATACATGAAACATGTAAGGTACAGTCACCACTATGTTGTTTTTCATTTCATTTCAATTTAAACCTGTCAAAACCAATTATTCTAAACTTTGGACCTAAAATTTGATGGTATTAGTATCTAGACTGCTGGAAGTCTGTGGAAAATAAAAGCAAAGCTTTGCTGATTTCCAACTGATCTTGGCCACACCAAGTTAAGATGGTTTTCTACATCCAGTTTCAGCAAAGGGACTCTGTTTTATTCAGCTTTGGGACTGGCAGACTACCACATCATGGGTTTGTAGGATGCTTTGGGTTCAACTTAAATGTCAGGGATTTTGGCCTGTTTGTGAGGCCAAATCAATATAATATTTAAAAATGAAGTAGTTTTAAGATCACCTCTAATAGTCCATTTGCTTTTCACATTATTCTGCTTTCTTTCTACAGTTGTTCTCCCCCAAGTGCATTAAAAATCCCTATTCAAATGAAAGGTAAAACCACAAGTTTAGCATTTCTCAAATGGGAGGAATTTATAATGAATTAAATATTTTTATCCTGCCACACAATCTCTGGCCATGAAATCAGGAGTAGTTACTATTCTTACAGATCCTCTTCAGTACGAAATAAAGGCAGAAATAAACCCCAGCTCTGCTCCCAAGTGAAGTGTGGAGAGATGTGAGCTCGCTGTGGATGCTGTGTTGAATATGCTGATGGTGCTTCTGGAAGTGGGCTGGGATACCCAGGAGAGCTGTGATCTCTGCTGCAGATTAGAGCTGTCTCCCGAGTGCAGCAGCATGAACCAAATACATAACTTGATGAGTTCTCCTGGCCTCAGATCTACACTCAGATGACAAAAAGTAAAAGGAATTAATCAGGGCCTAATGCAGCAGAGCGTTCTGCTTTGTATCTTCATTAGGCTGCCTTTGCTTTCCTCTTTTGGAAGGCTCTTTTATTTACAGATTTCAAAGCCAGATGACAAGGAGAGATGGTAATGCACTTCAGCCACTGCAGCACTGAAATTCAAAGACAAGGACACAGGAGGAGAAAGATTATCATCTTATTAGTGAAGGAGGATAAAGATTATCAGACTGCAATGATCCATTATTTATAGGAATGCTGTCCTTTCGTGTGTGCGTTACCGAGGCATTTAATGTATTTGTGCTGGAGATTAACATTGATGTTATTTTCTTTAATGTCTGTTTTCAGTCTGTGCTATGCAGGTTGGCATTCAGGAAATTCAGCCAGAGGAGAAAAACAATAGTATTAATTAGGAATGTCAGTCATGGGTGTTATGAAATTCAAAATTGCCGAGTTTCCATTGCAGTTTAGTGGTAATTATAATAGAGCATGGAGACAAGCTGTTCTGTTCCCTCTAAAGAAATGCAGAGTTTGTTGGATCAAAGTGCTAATGCAAATCCTGGGGAAGGCAATAGAGTTTCTAGAGAAGGCTGGACTTTTTTAACTTTTGTTTTTGTTTCTCAGGATGTGTTGCCACAGCTAATTCATCAATAGTAGCACTTGCTTCTTCTTCAGTGCTCTTCATCACAGTATTTCTGTCTATTCTATAAATTATCCTCCATTTGCAAATGAGAATTTTGGCATAATAGAGCAGAATGAATTTAATGGGGCTTATCTGAGTCATCAGCAGAGCTGGCCATTGGAGCTGGGTTCCACCTGAGGATTCCTTTTTTCCCCCAGAGAGCTGGAAACCAAAGCTGCACCCAGGGCACCCTGCTGAGCTTTGGGGACTGGTTTGGGGTCTGCTCTGCAGGCTGCTCTAAGACGTGTTCAGTAAAATCTCTGCAAACCAGAGCTGTGCTCAGGACACTCGTATGGGCTATGCAAGGACTTCCTTTCCACTGGAAAAATCTATTATCTTCCCCAAAAAACCAAACAAACAAACCAGGAAAAGTTCAAAAACAGTAGGAAGGAAAGCTGGTGCTCTGAGACTGTTGTAATCTTTGCAGAAAATACTTGGCTATTTGCAAGGTTGGGTTTTCAGCCTGAAATGTTAAAAAAGGGCATTTTATTAATAGCAAGTTAATTTATAATCTATTGTCATTATTTTTAATGAAGAAAAGTCTTCACAAAGTTATGCAAATCATAAGCAGTCTAAGGGTTTCTCTTCAAAAGGAAAACATCAGGCTCAGTCTATGCTTGCATTTGAGTAATGCATTAAAAATCAATTAAATCCATTTGAATAATTGAGGTAAATTAGTAGTAGTGAACTGGGTTGTCCTGATCGAGGATGTAATTAACTTCAAACTAAGTAATTGTAAATTAATGAGAAACAATATATGCTCTCCATCTTGTAAACATTTCAGTTAAGTATTGTTGGGAGTTGAAATAATAAGGTTAGATTCAAATCAAGAATTGAATTCAGGGAACATTTAAGGAAAAAACCTAGGGATTGATCCTGTTACAGGAGAGCATTCTTGGTTTTCATTTTCCACATCAGGGAAATGAAAAGAATAAAATTTCTTGTGCTCACATAGCTTTGTTACCTAAGTTTAGTATTTGGCTGAAGTCCTGAAGTAACTTTTCATTTGAAGGATTTAATTCTAGTACTGTTGATAGAACTATGTTCTCAAACATCAGTTTTTGTTACAGATTTGTATTTTCAGCACAGATATTATATTTCTGAGACTGTACTGCTACCAGGCTGTTCAGAAATAATCAGGTAGCTTAATATCAAAAGAGACATAACTTAAATTGCTTGAGGCAATTGCTTGAGGAATTTTATTTTACAATTCCTTTAGTGTATATTTCTCTGTCAAATTTCAAATTTTTAAAATGTTCTGATTTAAAGTACTGAACAAATGTTTTAATATAAAATTTGCAAATCCTCACACAGGTAACTTGGGAGGATTTTCTTAACAGGCAAGCAAACAAAAAGTGAAGACAGCATGTCCTTTGAACCTCCATCTTTTTTTTCTTTTTTTTTTTTTTTAGAGCTTAATAAACTCACTTAAGGGTAAGTTTAAAGTGTTGACATCTATCCCTGAAATGGAATTGAGAGACTCAAACTTTGGGAAAAAATTTTGTGGCTGTCAGTTTTAATGTAAAAGCGCATGAAAATAAATTTCTGTAATTTTAACTCCTCTAATGTATGGAAAATAATTCATGAGCATTTATTTTTCCTCAGATTATGGAAAGGACTGCAGTGCCACTTAGCTGAGATGTTTATTGCTGAAGTGTTTATTTTAGTATTAATGCTTAAAAGCCAATACAAATTTAATCTTTTCATAGCTGTAGCATTTTGTGATTCAGAGTGAGTGATGTGATGAGTAATGGTAATTCTGCTGATTGCACAGAATTGAGTATGAAATACTTTAATCAATGACTATGTTACTGAAATATTTAAAGAGAAACTGTCAGGTTTTCAAGCCCTGGTTGGTTTTAGAATCTGGTGGGTTTATTTTTAATATTTTATTTTTATATCGGGGGAAATGATTTTGTATGTGAATGGAAATACTCTGGATGTCCTTTAGAGTGAAATGATTGGAGGGAGAGGGATGATTAAACCCTGCACAGGCAGCATTGTGCCTGTGAAACAGCAAACAGCCTCAGGCAGGATGCAGAAAAGCACGGGAGTGGGGCTGTGCAGGAAATCAGCATCCTGCCCACTTGGCTGGGTGGCCTGAGCTCAGATGTGACACAGGAGCTGCTGCTGTGGCCAGGCAGGACCAGCACGGAGCACAGGCAGGTGCAGTTCGAATGCCAGGGCTTGTATTAGGCAGATTTAAACTCCGAGGTTCTCGTTAGACTTCCCTCTCCCCTGGGGTCCTGTAGTCCCTTTACATTCCTTAAGAACTTCGCAAAATCAAAAATTGCTGAGCAAGTCCTGGAAACGACCAAAAAACTTGTTTTGGTTTTGATCATCTCAAGTTTTATAATAGTGAGACAGTTTTATGTGCCTTTAAAAGTATCATAATCTGAACCTGATGTTCCATGACTAGAAGGGACTTGTGGGTGATATGGGGTGAAGACCAAAACCACCCCACACAGTTTCCAGGACCACATCTGACTGAGCAAGGATGAAAGATGGAGCTCATGGCAAAATATCTTCAGGCCTGTTCATTCCAGCCTCAATGACCAAACCTTGGTCATTCAAGTTGTAGCAGAAATAATTCTGATAATCATGGATTTAAACTAGGAGTAGATGCTGTGTTGGGCTGTGCAGGCAGATAGAAAGAGAAATATGGGTAGAAAAAAAGGGTAATGAGCAATGATGACAGCTGGCTGTCCTAATGTTCATGGTGGACCAGCAATACAATAGTGGATCAAGTCTGAGCACTTTAAACTGCAGACAATTGGCAATGCTGAAAACACAGCTGTCCTAATCCCAGTCAAGCCTATTCTGTAAGCCAAATAATAAATAAACCAGACAATGTTGAGGGCAGAATAGACATATAAACATAAACACGAAAATTGAACTTGAATACCAAGCAATTTTTGTTTGTTTTGCAGTATGACAAAACAGCAAATGCAGTGGGTTTGGAAGTATTGTGGAGATTTCCAAGCCTCTACAACAGTTCCATCTGTCCTGAGATTTATGATTAATTACATCCGCTGGAAGAAAGGAATATGGGCATTTTTTATTTCCAACTATTTTTTTACTAAGCCCAACTGATAAAAATGCGTGTAGGTTCCTAGGACAAAAAAAAAAAATCCCTTTGGTAATTGTGAAATAAGTGGATATTACAGTAGACTGTATAATCCTCTACTTGTGGAAATATGATGTAAGTAATCACACAGCACTGATGTTATGAAGATGGGCTCTTGGCATTTGCTGAACAGTATGGCTAAAATGTCTTTTTTCAGGCTAATCTCTGAAGCAGTGTGAACAAAGTAATCAGATTGAGATGAAAAAGTTTAAGTGGATCATCAATAAGACAGAAAAGATTTTGAGAACACTTCAAAAGATGGAAGAGAAGGATATATCTTCTATTTCAGTTTTTAATCTTAGTGAATTCTATTGTGCTTGTCTGAAAAGTGACACGTTATTTTTCACAAGGATTCCCAAGTGAAACCAAAGTAGTGTGCTAATACACTAAAATCTAATAAGGTACCCATGTTTTTTGTCTCATATAAACTGGAAATGAATTTAGTTTAAAAATTGTGATAAAAGTACTCTGTTAATCAGATTTCAGTGTTGAAAAAGAGTATTTTTGCCAGAAGGAAAAACACTGTAAGGATCTTTATTAATAAGTTTAATACTTACTTTGAAGAAATACAGGAAAGTGACAAGTACTATACATAAAAAATACAAAATGAAATTTAAGACTCAAAGTCTAACATTTATTTTAGAAATGCACAAACCCAAAAAATAGATTTTTCCTCTTAATAGAGTCAAAAAACAAAGAATACATGTTTGAAAATAAGCACCTTTTTAATTTACTTCGGTTTGGATCATAACAGAAGCAAATGTCTGCTAAAGGTACTTCTCCCACTGTTTATTTTATTCAATAGTGGGGATGAATTGGTCTTTCCTTAACCTTATTAATAAGTTTAATACTGTAACAATTGGGTAATCTGTGCAATTGGGTAATCTGTGCAAGTTAAATCCAAAGGTTTGGAAACCAGTGACTGCCTTCAAAGGGCTCTGGGTCGGATCCTGACGTGACCCTGGCAACTTTTTGACCAATTTGGCTTTTCCATGAGTGAATTTGCAGTGGAGTGGTGCCATAAATTGGATGGCATTTGAGCAGAGAGAGAGATTCAAACAGGCTCCAGTAGGAGTTGACTCATCACCTGAACTGGTAGGAGTCACTGCAAGGTGCAGGGCCAGCTTCTTCCAGCCTTTCCTGGATTACTGGAATGCAGTAAGTGCCATTGCTTTGCAGAGGTCAAAGGGATGGCAAGATTCTGGATTTTGCCAGTTTCACCTAGATTGTGTTTTCTCATTTGGAAGTCAAATCAGGTTTTGGAATTTAGCTTCAAGCATGATGTAAAAAATTTACCTAAAAATCATGCAACTTATATAAGAACAACTTTTAAAAAATGTTCTTTAAAATCATAGTACTTGGTTACCACATGTTAACAAAACCCCTCAAACAAACAAACTTTTCCTTTTTTTTCTGCTGCATCCCAAATTGCAATTCTATCCCAATGGTGTAACCTCTGTTTCTCACAGTGCTGGTAAACAGGCTTAGTGACATGCTTTGGCCTCATCTACAAACATTACTTGATTCCCCAGGTGAATACAGGAAACCAGGAACATTTCACCCATTCCTTCTCAAACCCTCTGCAAGATTTCAGCTTCATTTCTGCAGCTTGTCTCCTGGTGCAAAAACTTTGGAAAACACCAGTGTTCTGTGGCATCAATCAGCCTTGAAGGATTAAGGATTAGTCCTTGACAATAATTGCTATTTTATTTTAGATTAGGCCTTCAGGTGCTAATTCCAAGCTGTAACACAGTGATGCAGGGAATAAATCCAGCAATCTGCACTTCCCTCAGGGAATGCTGTGCCTGCAGCTTTCTTGCAGTGAAAGATGGGATTTTGCTTGAGTGCTATTTATATAAGCTTAACTTTCTTAGTCTTGCCTGAAAACAGAGTTCCTTTCAGGGCAACCAGTAGTAGAATGATGATGCTGTTTCATCCCCACGTGATTCATTTCAGCAAAATGTACAGTGCTGTATTTGTAGAACTGGTTACTATTTCAGTAGTTTGTGTGATAAAGGAAACACAAATGACTTGTACATATTTCTAATTCTTTTGCTCAGCCTCCTGCTACAAATTTAGTTCATGTCCTTATTTCTGCATATATTTAATGTTGAGGTGAACACCAAAAAGTAAAGTAATTATATTTTCTTGGCCACTGTGGACTATGGCATTGCAATTTTTTTTGGTCTTCTACAGAATCCCCTTATAATCTGTTGTTCCATTGTAAAATTCGAGTGGGATGAGGCATTTGGTATTTTTTTATAGTGCAGATGTTTTTTAATGTTGCATTTAGTTTCTTTTTCTTCTTATACAACAAGGCATTTGAATTTAATTATCTTACTTTGATTTCTTATTGTATTTCTAATACCACTGTAAGGAGATCACATCTAATCCAGAAGAAAAAGGGAGTAGAAGATTCCCTAGTAAAATTAAAACTTAAATTCAGACACCAAGAAAGAGAGAGATATTATAAGAGTGAGGGTAGTTTAGCCTTCGAGCAACTTCATTATGGATGCAATATGTTCTCTGTTATTTGACATTTAAATACAGATGCCTTCCACATGGAATGTGCCAGAACTCTGAAGTTCTTTCTCATGCATAAGGCTGAGTTAGTAGGATTTTAAAGTGTACAGCTGTGACTTACATTTTATGAATCAAACTTTGACCCATATACCAAAGAACTTTCATATTACCAAGGAATAAAAATTAATTTTTGCAAATTTTTAGTTTGCAAATATGAGTTATACTGATGACTCCCACTCATCCATTCACAGGCAGGACTGGTGATGTTTTCTTTACATTACTGCTCTCCACATTTAGTGGGGTATTCCTGCCTGACTTTTAGCTGGCTGTTTAGACTCAACTCTCAATCAGCATCCTCTACAGTAATATCCAGAGTTCTTTAGTGAGTAAATGTCACAGAAGCAGTAAGACTTCTACATTAAGCCTTTTGAGATGATGTAAAATTTCATAAACATTTTTGTAGCATTAATTGAAATTAGTATTCATGTAATGCAATAAGCCCTGTTTGTGTTAGCTTTTTAAAATTAGACGCCTCTGAAAGTAGGATTTGCTAGCGAGCTTACACTGTATTTAGTTCAGTCTGTTTCCCAGGAATATAAAAGTATGTGTTCACAGACAAGGGTACATTTGCATTATGATCCCACTTTAAAGTATCCTTTAGTGCTTTCATCTTCCTGTCTTGCAGTTTTTCTACCTACCCAGGACTGCAGTGATGTTTGGTACTCCACAGGCTGCCCCATCTCTCAGAATTTGTCTCTTTGTCTTCCTTACTTCTCTGATGAAGTTAAACTCCATAACCCCAGCCCTACTTCAGCTAAGGCTGCCCCCAACCTTCACAGCTGTTGCTAGTTTTTATTTTTGCTCATAGCAAGTCCAACAGCGCAAATCCTCAGGTTGCTTTGCCCCCTGCTCAGGATTCACTGTGTGCCTTGGAATTTTGTGACCGGTGCATTTTCCTTAATGGAACCCAACCAGGATCTGTGAGCAGATGGAGGCCAATGACACCCCCACCAATGGTTCTTCCTCTTGCAGCTCCTCAGCCACAGGTGCTGCTGGAGTTCAGCTCCCTGGCATTGCAGCTCCGGGTGTGCCAGCCCTGTGGGAGGCAGTTCTCTCCCTGGAGAGGTTGGCTGGGCTGTGAGAGAGCTGGGAGGAAGCTGTGTGATGTCTCATGCATTGTGCAGTGCCTCTGTGGTAGGGATGGCTCCAGCAACGCTGACACAGAGGTTTCCTGGAAATACAGGAACAAAACACTGAATTAGCCACTCACCTGTGAGAAGGAATTGTGTCCTGGTAGATCTGTGGTGTGTGTGCAGTGGACCCTGCTGCAGCTTTGGGGTGTGACACGTGGTGTTGCTGGGCACATTTGAGGGGATTGAAGCAAACATGGATTAGCATTCCAGTAAGAACTCTTACTGTTCTTTTATTTCTCAAGTACAGTATGTTTTTGAAATAACTTGTTTATTCTAGACCTCAGAAAATTTCTGTGGTCTTCTTCCTGAAGAGATACAGTTGATACACGAGATGGGGCACTTTAAGCACTACTTTGCACAAGTAAAATAAAAAATTAAGTAAATGCTACACTAAAATGAAACTTAACAAATAGAAGGTCTGTGACACAATCTTTCACATTTGTAAAGCTCCACTCATTGCATGAGCAATCAGGGTTTATACAGTGGTATGGAGCAGATCCCGAGATCCTCCTGCACCTGGAGACACGGTGTGGTGAAGTGTGAACAGCAGTTCCTCCTTCCTGCACAGGCCCTGGGCCATGGGGAGTGTCAGAGACGTGGAGAGGTGACTGGGAATTAAATCCTCAAAGAGCAGAGGGAGTAGGGAATAAAAAGTGCCGCTGTTTAAGAACAGGGTAGAAAGTATGATTGAATTGAAACTTCTCTACCCAGAAGTATTTTGTGTTCCCCTTAGGTCATTAATTAGCTGGGTTCATTGCGCCTTGAACATCCCTGCTGCTCACACCTTCAGGAGTAGGGGAAGCATTAAAGCACAGTGGCTGTAAAAGGGAGGGAGCAGAGTAAAGTACTTCCCTATGCTAAAAAAGTCCGTGTATCCCCTGGGGTGTGTACAGCTGAATGCAGCTTCTTGGGAGATTCCTGCCAGGTCCAGAGAGGTGTGCTCAGCATCCCTCACAGCTGGGAAAGGCTGGTAATGGTCCTGACACCTGTTTCCTCATTTTGTTGCCCTCCACACAAGGCAGAGGAAATAAAACACCAGTCAGGAGATATTACCTAACCATTACTTTCTCTTCTAGTCTGGATGCTTTGCAATAATTTTTCCTCGAGAGCAACTGCCTAACCCTGCCCCCATCGTGTCACATCTTTCATTTTCATCCCACTGATCCCCCTTTAACTCTATATCCCATTAAGATAATATTTGCCATAGGAAGGAGAATGTAATTCAGCTTTCTGTAACTGTGATTAATGTAGAACAGATTGTAAGCATATTGTTTTCATTAGGAAGCAGCTACTGAATGTTTCCATTTAACTTGCTGATTACTGCAGTTGTTGCCATATGATAGAAAGTCTATTAGTCTCTGTGCCTCTTTAATTCAGCCATATGATATAAAATGTTTGTGTTCTGAAAATAGTGTCTATTACAATGACACTTATATGAATTATCCTTAGTGGAAAGCAAAACACAGCCTGCCACATGGAAAATGGAAATAAGCAATTGAGTTCTTGTATTGCTTTAAAGTGAGTGATCTGAACTCAATCCACCACTTTGCTCATAGATGGTCACACTGAGTCATATCTTGAGTCACAAGTTATTCTATTAATAGAATTATGATGATCAGAGCCATTCTGGCTCAAAAATAAGTGATGTGTTGTATAAAATTATTGATTTTTTTTCTGAGGGCTCTCTATCTGTAGATAGATTCTGCTTTATCACAATTTTCATTTTTCAGAAGGAAATACTTGTCCAAAGTGTTTGGGTGGAGCTAAAAGTGAATGAAATGAAATTTGGAGACTGAACAGTCGAAACCAGGAGTTCATAGAGCTGTTGTAGATGCTGACTGTGTCTTCCTGTGGGAATTGTCCTTACTTATTGTAGTTTCCAAGGTTGTATTAAAAGGGCAGGAAGCTGATGTCACTTGCATAATTCCATTCAGTTGCATGTCTATCACATCTTGATACAACTATTCCATAATATTTTGACTTCAAAAGACTTTTTATGAGGATGATCTATCAGTTGTCATCATGCAGGATGATGAGGAATGATTCCCTGTGTGGGAACTCAGTGCCTGTGGAATACAGATTTCCCACTGCTGGGCTCATTGCTGTGTTCCTGCAGTTTGCTGCTGGCACTTCTTGCTCTCTGTTAAATGGACCAAATGTTTGGGATCTAATTGTGCACTCCCAGGTTTGCAGAGGATCAGAATGTAAATAGTGGAGTGAACTCTTACTTGTAGCTCTCCAGATTATTTCATTTTTTTAACTCCAGAACGACAGCAAACCACACTGAGAGCTATTAGCGTAAATTAATTATTCCTCCTGCTGGCTTCTTTACAACTTACTCAGATGAGGGATTATTAAATGCATCAAGCATTGCAAATTTGCATGCATTAAAAGCCTTATCATTCCTGTGCACTGCTGGCCTCCGTCAGGGGCCCAAGAATTAAGAAATTATTGCTCAGCCAGTTCAACTGGGAAGTGCTGATCAGTGTCCACGTGGCTCCAAAATCCAGCAGGGTTGGTCACTGTGACCATGGATAACGTGGCATCCCTAACCTGTCCAGGGCTTGGGAATCCCAGTGCCCTTGGATGTTGATACTTTAAGCTGCCATGAAGAAGGCAATTACAGGATGCAGCAGAATATGTATTTTTTGATTATATTTGGTTTGTATTTTTTTTTTTTTTTTAATTTCTGGTTCAAACAAGTAAAGGAAGCACATAACCATGGCAACCCAGAAAAATGTGGGAATGTAGATCTGTTGGTGTGTATCTGTGGAGAGTTGAAGAAATGTGTAGAGGAATATTCATTTTGTTGTTTACAATTTTATCCTGTCATTTACTTTTTGATCCTAAACAAAGATACAAATTTCTGGAAAACAGAAAGCTTTAAAAAACCCAAACACTTTTTGTGCCTTTCAAGAGGTTTTGTTTTAACACATTTGTAAATCATTTAAACTATGAACTTTCTGCTTTGATCATGATTTTAAGTAGAGAACTCTGAAATGAGGTAATTTAGTTGTTTTTTTTTTTTTAATGATGAAGTGCTGATGGGACAGTTTGTTTTTAATTTTAGAAAAAAAAATTTCAAGATTGATGTGTACTTATAGAGTGCTTTGAAATAAACCAGCTATTAAAAGTTACTTTTGAGGGCATCTCAACTATTCAATCTACTGAGCAAAATGAAACAGACTTCAAGGAGAGAAGAATGGTTTTGGTTCCGCTGAAAATAGTGCATATATCAGAAATAATTGGTAAATAAAGAAAAACAAAAGAGTCAGGGCCCTGAAGCAGTGCTGGCCAGAGCCTTTATTTACTGTGCTGGTTTTACTCTTCCACACTGTTGTATCCACTTAAAGCCCTCCACTCCCACATGTGACAGCTGAGGGGAAAGGATTTGTCTTTGTGGCTTTTCTGTCCTCTGTGTGGCTGTAATTCAGCTGAAAACCTGACCACACAAATTTACACCAACATTTGTTGGTTAGGAAGATCCTGCCCATGGGAGTTTTGAGACAAATGTCGAATTTCTGCTTGGCTGTGGTTATTACCCAAGTCCTCTGTGTATGAGAAAGGGATTCTTGTAGGTGTCAAGGTGTTTATAAAAGGTTATTGCTTCCAGGGATTGTCATAATTGTCTCATTGTTGGTAATGATAACTTCTCACTGATCTCCTGCCACACAGAACTCAAGAGGGAAAATAGCAATGTTAGAACTGTATTTCATACTTTACTGGAGATTACTTAACCTAATTTTTTTTCATGTTTCCAGTAGGGTTGCAGCAATCACATGGACAACTTTCTAGTCTAGGTTCTTAAATCCTTCTTGTAGGTGAAAGGTTTGTACATTTGGATTTCTTTCCTATGAATGCATTTTGAAAAATGTTTTTGTAGAGGTATTTTTGCATTTCAGCATTTTAGGAATGTTCAGAACTTGCCATTGTGTTTTTCTTTTTTTTTTTTTTTTTAGAATGATAAATGCAAAGATTTGGACATTTTGGTGTTATGTAATACTGTACTAAACAGGCATCTGCTTGAATCTTATAGACAGGCAGAGGAGGGAGATTCAGCAGATTTCTGGGGACTGTGGTTTCTCTCCAGTTTTGTAAAAATCATCATTCAAACCATGAGTTAACTCAGTATTTTAAAAAGAAGTTCCTGAATGGAACATGTAACAGCACCACTTCTTTTGGGAAGCTTGGTTCCATTGTAATTGACTCAACTATCAACAGTTTTGTATTCAAAAAGTTAAATTCCTTTTCTTTTAATTTAATGTTGTGCTTTCTCATTTTTATAAGTCTTGTATCAGTAAATTCTTTCTATTGTTTATATTGTTGGAGTGTTTCATTTAATCTATTTCCTATTGGCCGTGTGCTTACTCTGTTCCCTTGAGAAGATGGGGTGCAATAGATTATTGATCCTGAGCCCAACAGTCAGCTGGGAATTTGGGAATCTGGGAGTGTGAGGACACCAAGGGAGGCACATGCCCTTTATTCATGGGAACAACTGTGCCATGGACAGAACAGGCCTTGGAAGTCTCTAGGAGAGCTTTCTTCAATAGAGAAACTGCAGCTACTGTTGGCAATGATTGCTTGATTCATTCCTTTGGTTTTTATATCTGTATTATGGGAATGCAAATACATAATAAGACTATATTCAAAAGCCCTCAAAATTAAAGCAACTTGATTACTTCAGACTTCAGTCTAAAGAGTTTCAAGTCTATAGTTAATTAAATTGAACACTAATGTGAAATTTGGGAAGTTTGTTTCTGTTCGTTGTTGAATTGACAAGGTAAAAATAAAAATTGAGAGTAAAAATTGAAACTGATGCCAGATTCTGCGAAAGATTCAATTTTTGCCAAAGCATGACTGACAGCCATGTGTCTGAGCAATTCTGGTCATCTGGGTTTTTAAATGATTGGATCCCAGAAGATGGCAGTGATTGTCAGCAGGGTGACTGAACTGTGCACAGGCACCTGTGCTCCTTGAATTCAGCTCTTTCTCTCTCTCCGACTATTTTGAGGCAGGTTTCTCCAACTACTCTTTGAAATGTGAGCGTGTATTTCACAATATGGTGTTTAAGCATCTTCCTGCTTCCCTGCTCATTGTACTTTCTTGTCACCAGCTTGTTTTGCTTCTGGAACTGGTTGAAGCAGCAGGAACAGGAAGTGGAATATCCAGTTTTAACTAAGATGTTATAATTGAGCAAAATGTTAGTGTCAGTTGAAGATGCTGGCATTGCAATAGCAGCAATAATTCTTTCTAAGATTTGTGCCCCACTGCTTTCCAGTAGCTTGTGTGGGTGCAACTTTGTGTCCCTGGAAGAAGCTGGGATAAGCTAACGAGCTTATTAATGGCTCATGGTTGTTTCTTGGGATGTGGGTGACAAAATTGAGTGGGGTGGACATGGAGGGTGTTATCAGAGAGTCAGGATTTGGTTGGTATTGCTCTTTGTTAGATAAAAAGTTGAGAAATGGGCATAATTTTTCTGAAAGTAAACTTCATTTTTACAGTATTCATTGCAATAACACACTTCAGTCAAACTATGTTGACTCCTTGTGGATTTTGTAGAAGCTGAGTTTGTATTATTCCTCTAATAAAGAAACACTAAACAGTTAATAAATATATCAGAAGGCTTTCCCCACTGCATTTTGTTTCCTTGAGAGCAGCATATTTTTTGTCTAGAGCTACAGTATTCTACTGGGTGAAGATAAATGGATTTCATAATCTCTCACTTGGGAGAAAAGTGAGACTGGAAAAGATTGGAGCTGCATGAGCTGGATAACTTAAGATTATAGCTGTGAGAGGCAGAGCTCTAAAAAGCTATTAAAGATGTTACCTTCTTGATTGGAGATTCAGGAATTGATGCACTGCCTTCAGTCCTGTTATGTTTTCAAACTTTCATTAGGTTTATATCACCTTCCACCTGGTCCTTCTAAATTGATGGTCTGAAAAGAAATAATTTGTCAATCCTGTGTCTGTTATAAGTAGATTCATCTTCTAAACAATATTATCATTTCCTAAAGACTGGATTTAAATCCATCAGCAGAATATGAGGGAAAATGCATTGTATTATTTTGACATATTATTCATTGAGATGATTTCTTGATGGGTTTGTGCTTAATATGTTGAATTATCACAAAGGGAAGTCCATTATGGGTTTTAAGAAATACCATAACTGGCAATTACAACCGTAAAAAAAATGAAATTAAACTTTATTTTTGCAAAGTAGGCTCATAAATTTGTTTTGTCTGAAAGAACAGGTGCCTGATTGCTGTTTGTGAGAACTGCTGCTATTAAAGAAATATTTCATGTGGGGATAGGGAAGATTTGTCCCTCAGTGTGATGTGTTTAGTGAGATTTCTCCTGTTTGCCAATTTGCCAGTTGATGGCTGGGCACATTCAGGGAAGCTGCAACTGGCAGGTATGGTCAGCCATCCTTTAAGAAATGCCCAGCAGCTTTAATAGCTTTAAATATGATTAATAGTTTGTTATGCATGAATCCCTGGGTTACTGTTTGTGGCGAGGTGACCTTGGCTTGGCTGCTGGGGGCTGCTCTCCCACTCCACACCCTGGGCAGCACAGGGGCAGAAAACAAAGTCACAAATTCTTGGCTTGAGGTAAAGGCAGTTTAATGAAAAGAAGCAAAGGTGATGTTCAGAAGCAAAGCAAAACCAAAGGAAATTTGATGTCAACTTCCCATCAGCTGGCAATGTCCAGCGCCTCCCCGGGCAGCAGAGGCTCAGCGTGGGCAGCTGTCCCTGTGCCGTGTCCCTCTGGCTCTTCGGGAGGCCACCCCTGCAGCCCCACTGCCAAACCCTCACCCTACACCCAGTCAGGTGCTCTGGGGTTAATAGATAAGCAATGAGTTTGGACTTACTTTGATCAGGACTTTAGACAGTCCTGATCACATTTGGTGCCACTGGAGAGGCGGGATTGCCTCCTCCTCTCTGTCTGCAAAAATATGTCAGTCTGTTCAGTTTTAAAGCTCAGTTTGGGGAAAAAGATTGCTGTATGGCCAGTTCTTTAAGTGTGATTTTCCCTATTATAGGCCAGGGATTTATCAAATCCCTCTATCTTCTGCCCTGTTGATACATAAAGATCAAAGAGAGATTCTGCTTAGATGAAGATATGCTGGTATAGAAATACGTTATGAAAATGGAGAGTAGGGCTTTCTTGCACATATCTGACCTATCTAGTTGACAGTCTTCATTGAAAATGTTTTTTGAATAGAAAATTTTCTTCCAACAATTTTTAAATTATTTTTTAAAACTTCTATTTTAAATCTTTTTTGTTTTAACCTCAGAAATAAAATTCAGAAGTCATGCAAATTTCAGGTAGTTAAAGGGAGAAAATGTTGTCCTAATTTTTTTTTTTTTTGGAAGAATTTCCCATTTTCTCACCTCATTTTGAGTTATAAGGGTTCAGAGAGACACTAGAGTCAAAGAAAACTTCAAGGCACAAAGACATTTCGGATAGGAGCTGTGATCTGCAGTGAACCCATGGAGAGTGCAATAGGAAATATTGGACAGAAAGGAAGAGTATATTGAGAGTAGAAATTTGAACATCACCTGCCAGAAAGCATAAGATAAATTGATAAAAGGCTCAGATCTTACATATCTGGTTTTCTAACACTGCTGTAATTTCAGAGAAAAGATAAGACATGCTAGATTTGAGGGATACTGTTAGTGACGACTTTTTACTTTGTTCCCTGAGTTTATTTCAGAGGAAAACACTGCTTTTAGGGCTGGTCAAAGCCCATTATTTCTATTGCATGGGAAATGTCTTTATTTCAAATTTTGTTTTCTGTCTTAGTTGAAAATAGCTTTGATGCTGAATTTTTGCCCTGCCTTAAGTGATGTATTTCCCTGTTCCCTAGGCAGTAACAGCTGGGAGCTTTCTAGCACAGTGAGTTTCCACACCAGTGGTAAAACCCTTCTGGTGATCCCCTTTTGGAAGGACAAGCATGATGCTGTCAGAAGAGCCAGCACAGTGGTAAACAGGGCTAAAGACAGAAGGTGTTGTGGAGAGATCAGGGGGAAATCAAACGTGTGGCTTCCAGTATTGCCAGCAGCACCTTTGCACTGAGCAGAAATGATGAATTGCCAAGGCCCTTGTATGGATCTGGGAGCACACTGGAAATGCTGCTGTCATCTGTGTCTGCTCACAGCTGGTGATTCCTGAAAAAACTAGCATTGCTTTTAGCCTGGAAAAATGGGCCACAAATGTGATCTCGTAAATGGGGGAGCCTGTGAAACACAGAGCAGCCACTAAATGGAGAAAAGTGTGCGAAATTCAGCGAGGGAGATGTAAAGAATAAAGTGAAAATGTGGATAAGGTTTTTAAAGTTGGACTAATTCACTGAGTCTTTTTTAACCAACAAATAGTAAGTTTTACTTGAATATTTCAGAGACTTATTTAGCTTGGAAGAGACCTTGGGAGGTCTTCTAGTTCAGTGTCCTACTCAAACCTCAGAGTTAGATTGTGTCACTCAGGGTTGTGCCCTGTCAAGTTTGTATTATCTCTAGGCATTCCACAGACTTTCTGGGCAACTCATTCCCAATTATATAGAGAATTGTTCCTGATAATTAATCAGAACTTGTTATCAGTTGCTTTTTGGCCTTTTGTTGTGCACATTTGAGGACAATCTGGTTCTTCCTTCCATGTAATCACAGCAAAAACAAGACCAGTGCCTTTAATTTTCTAACTTCAGGCTGACTAAACCCAGTTCTCTCAGTCTCCCCTGTCTGATACCCTGTAAACATCTCGGTGGCCTTTCCCCTCTGGACTCACTCCAATCTATATGTGCTTAGTACAGGAAATTGGACACAGTGCTTGGTGCATTGCAAAGGTGACAAATGTAGTAGGGAGAAACAGAGAGTAGAAAAAGACTCTTGAAGGCAGTGAAGACAAACAAGTCTCAACTTGTTGAAATGTCAAATGTGAATTCTGACAAAGTGTGGAACAACAGTAATTTTCAGCTCTCCAGTGTTCCCAAAGACACCTCATTTTCATGTAGGGGCTCTGTGAAGTTGTCCTGTAGGAATTTAAGGATCCCAAAAAAGATTTGACTTCTAAGTAATCAACAAGATAAATACTGTCTGTGTAGGGGGCTGAACTTTATTTCAGAAAGAAAGGTCAGAATTTCTGTAGGATAATGCTAGAGTTGTTTGAAAAAAAAGAAAAAAATTGAAAATTTTTACCAAGAAATAATGTCTATTAAAATGTTAAAATTTGTATTTGAAGTAAGAACTTTGAGTAATTTTTGAAGAGACAGCTTTCAGCTCTAATGGGAGTTATGGCTTTGATACAGGTAGTGTTGGATGAAACTCTTTGGGGGACACAGGGGATCAGAGTTCAAGTTTCAGAGTTCATTGCCAGTAGGGCAATTTTTTTTAATGGCATTGAATGTGCAAGATGAACACCTCTTTTGAAAAAGACTCCAATTGTTCCCTTGGACTTTCTGTTGGGATTGCCTTTACTTATCTGAACATCTTTTCTGTCATCTACTGGATGCTTGTGCCACGTACTCCCCATGCATCAAGAGTTCCTTGTGGTTTTCCTTCTTGGACTTCAAGGGTTGTGGCTCCTCCTGCTCAGGACTTTTTGTTTGTTTTATTTTCGTTTTATGCCTGCTGCAAAAGGAGCAAAATCCTTATCCAAAGGCAAAAGGATTCTTGCCAGAGGATCAGATTGCCTGGTGGAATAGATGCCAGCAATGTGATAAATCTCACAGACTATTTTGTCATTCATTCCCATCCTTGCTTCAAGATTTAGAGACCCAGGAATGGCTTGATCTTGACCCACAGAATTTCTGCTCAAGTAGAAATATGTGAAACTGTGCGGTGTTAGAAATCATGGTATTAATACCCAGAAACCAAAAAAACTAAAGTATAATTGGCTTGCCCTTGCTGTTTTTCCAAACTTTCTGATGTGAAGAAGGCTTGTGTGGCTCGTCCCTGTACAATACACAGTAAAACCTCTTCAGTTATGTGATCAAACCCACAACGATTTGGAATTAAATTTCAATAATTTAAGTAATCCTTCTGGCGTTGCAGCTCTGGGCGCATCAAATTGGAAATCCTATTAAGAAAAAGTGTCTATACTTATAAGGACAGAAGGTTCAGAAAGTGCAGTAGAAGCCAAAGCTTTTAAGCTGTTTGATTCAACAGGACAAGAAAGACTAGTTAAAAATAATGGTGAGGAATTCAATGCACTTACTGAGAGTTTTGACAGTTAAAAAAAAAGGATGAAGAATCTACATGAAAGTGAGGAATGGCAGAATAGCTTTTGTGAGAGTAGGAAACACAAGTGGAAATATGCAAAGTATTACTGTGCATGCTCTGTTGACATATGTGCAATAAGTCTGTGCAAAGAGACTCCAATTACTGTACACAAGAAATTAATTTTTATATTTCTAGCTTTGTAAAATATTTGTGTGAGTGATTTCTGTATTTGAGCTTAGTTATATACATTTATATTTAAAGTAGATTTCTTTTCAGGCACTATACTGCAATCAATGTAATAGGAAAAACTCAGTAAATTATGTGGTGATGTCTGAGCTCCTGGAGGACCTGAGATTTGGCCTGGATATCTATAAGGAAGGAATATAAGTGGCAGCTTCTTCTTGATTGACAGGACTGAAGAAATTGTTCTTAATTATCTAATCCAGACTGTCCCATTTGAAAGTATGGTCTTACTGTGTCAGCTGTACTATCTGTTTGGACATCCATGAATGTGTGTGCACAAATACATATTATGGCTATCTACACCCACATCTGTCTGCAAAGTAGAGACAAACTCTTCTTCTGTAATGTCCTGTAGTGCCACAGAAATTTAAAAAGAGACATAGAAAAAATAAACCGTCTGTTTTGAATGATATTGCCAACATTTCAGGAACCTAGAGAGTTCACAACTCAGTTTCTGCTGGATTTCAGAAGCTGTTGAAAATAATTTTTAAAGATGCTGCTGAAAGGAGATGTCCAAGATAGCACAGAAAATCCCTTACAGAACTGGCCATTGCACTTAGCCCTGCCTGGGCTTGGATTAGTAAATTAACAACGGTGATGTGCTCTGTCCCAAATGTTACAAGGCAGATTTCAAAAAGGATAGGGAATGGATAAAAATCTTTCTATTGCTTCCCCACAACGAGAGTTTTAGACTCACTGATACAGTATCTGAATTTTGAGAATATTTTAAAAATATGCCAGGAACAACAACAAAGCTCCCAAAATATTATTGCTTGTTTAAATAATGCTTTAATTTGCAACAGTTGAACTATCTGCTGGTAAGAATATCAGTGTTTGGTAATGCTAAATGCTGTTGAAATGCAGACAGGAAATACTTCCTAAAGGAGACATTTCAGAAAAGAAAAAGAAACTAAAGAAGTAGTCTATTTTTGCATGGATGGTTAAGATAGTGGGAATTTTTATATGAAAAGAGGGACTGATCCTTTTGGTTGTCCATCACGTCACTTCCACTGTTAATTCTGGCTCTTATTCATTTAGTTGTCTCCTGAACTTGCAAATATTTCATTTTCTGCAATCCTCTAACTACGAAACATTGAGCTGCAAGGACATGGGTGTTCCTGTCTTGTCCTCATAAACACAGCTAATAGAACTTCATGTTAGTTAGATCTGGACTACTGTCTGCAGGTTGGTGGTTTTTGTTTTGTTTTAATATTTTGTGAGGAAAATGTTTTATAAATCTGATGTAAAAAACATGCAGTGTGTCAATAATCAAGTTTGTGGCTATTGGAACTGACCACCAGAGAGCTTGTATTACACTATGGTAGTGTAGGACACTGTGATGAAGCTTTAATCCAAAGAGTTTATTTGTCTAAAATAAATGTAAATTTAGAGTATTTCTGTAGAGAGACCAACTTCTCATCCTGGTTGCCTATTTAAGGGTCTCATAAAAGTCCACATACACATCTAATTTGGTGCATTTTTCTTTCTAAACATTTCTTAGCAGTCCATTCTATCCAGAAGGCTGAGATTGGCAAGATGTTCCTGAAGATGGTGACTCTGAAGTTGTTGGCACTAATACTGTGTTAAAGATAAATATATGGCTAAGGAGTTTGCAATATGCACAAAGTTTTCACACTTGAACAACAAAGTGTGGAAAAAACCTGAGGGATAATAATTTACTGGTCCCATTTCCCAGGGCTGTTATTTCTCATCTTGACATATTATTTAAAACATTTAATTATCAGTGTTTTGTCTTGTCATTAAGGTACTTGTGCCTTGGTTATTTTTATTTTTAAAACCTTGAGTGCCCACATATAAACCTCCCCTTTATATGCACGTCCTTTGCCAAATGCTTGTATTGGATCATCTTGTCTCCTGCAAAACTTCTGGCTAATTATGGTCTCTGCTGAGTGCTCTGAAGTATGACAGAATCCCCACAAAATCAGGAAAAATCTGCACACAAGGAGGAGAGTTTGACTGCTTGGTTAATGTTCTAACAGGTTTAGTTTGGTTTTTACTTTTATTTTTAATTTATTTTGTAGTTAGTAGTATACATATACACATCAATTTATATTTGCAGTTGCTAAAACTCTCAGAAGCATTCTTTAAAAAAAGGTGGTAGTTACTGGATATCAGTTTCTCCTTGGGTTCATCAGTCTATCTTTGTTGAAGACAACAGGATTCAGCTTTGCCTCTCCCACGGTTCTCTTGGTTTCATTGTATTTGCAATTTAAAAATCTGGTGTGAATGTGTTGAGTCAGGGACATTGCTGGTCCTGTAGGGGGTGAAGTGCTGGGGAAGGGGTTGGTCAGTTCTCTCCACAAAGATGTAGCAGACAACAAATGTGCTTGGAAACACGGCAGGAGAACACGCCAGGCTTGGATTTAGGATTTCATCTTTGGGAAATGCGTGGTACTGGGTGTTGAGCTGCCACTGTTGTGTTGCAGACAGATCAGATCAGGTCTGCCTGGAGACTGATTTTGACACGGCCTGGTGCAGCCCTGCCCCTGGGGCATTTGCATCCAGAGTAGTACCAGTGCTTGTGGAGGCTGTGGGGACCTGTGTGTCAGGGGAGTGCAGCACAAACCCGGGACAGCTTGCTGTTGTGCTGGGGGAACCTCCTGGTGCTGCTGCGATTTCACTGCCAGGGTTGTGCATGGCAGATTGGTAGTCCAAGGAGAAAAGGTACAATTGCGTGGTACTGGGTGTTATAAACATATATATCTATATCTATGTGTGTGTGTGTGTGCATATACCTATATGTGTGTGTGTGTGTATAACATTTTTATCCTGAAACCGGAACAGATTGCATGTGGGGGTGGGAGGGAAGGAATGTTGGCTATTGGAGGTACTCAAATACTCACAACTGGTCCCGGCTATTCCTGAGCAACCTGCTCTGAGCAGAGGAGCTCAAAGCAGGCTGGACTGACTGCCAGGAGTCCTATCCAAGTGGTGTCATTCCATGGTTCTCTCAACTGCAAGTGGGAAAAGTCTAAATATGAAAGAAAGTGGAATTGTGTGGAAACTGAAAACCAGTTATTTCAGTCCACTCATCTTTCTGAAGCTGGAAGATGAGTGAAGTAGACTGGGAAAATAGTGAGGGTGACTTGTCCAGTGAAATTAAATCTCAGTTTCTCTTTTAAAAGGCTAATTTGAGAACCATATCTCTCAGGTCTGATGCTAAACTCTCAGGACCGAGACATTTCTAAGTTCTCTTTGCTGCTTTCAGCTCACAGAGACACTGAATAACTCATCTTAGAAGCACAGCAGGATGTGCATCCCCTGAGATCCCCGTTGTCTGACAGGCTACACATTTGTAGTGCAGGTGGTAGTTTTGATAGATACACTGACTATTAATGTGTAACTACACTCTGAGCAGCTCAGAGGATCCGATCAGCAATGCACAAAGTTTCTCTGGGCTGACTACAAGCAATTACATTTTCTTAAACATTCGTTTTTTTCATTATTCTTATGGACAGAACACCTTATTTATATCCAATTCTTAGCTCCCCCTCCATCTCTAATGTCTTGATTTAACACTGTTTTAAAAAAATGATCCAGTGGCAAATAGTTCATCCTCTTCTTTAAACTGCTCATTTTATGTTCATGAAGTGGAGCTGTGATTTTTCAGATGTGCCATGTTCCTTTGTGTCCTGCTAGAATGAGTCATTATATTTCTGAAGGTTTTATTGTACAGTTCACCTTTTCTTTTGTGTAGCTCCTGACAGCACATCTATATAGTTTTTATTCTGTCATTTGCTCATATGGGCCTGTCAAGATGCAAACACAGAGTAAAAAGTGAATTTGTCAGTAATTTCTTACTTGAGGAGCAGTATCTTGAAAACACCCGAAAAATTTTTTCTTCCCTCTGTTACTGCAGTTCTTTCCTTCTATATTCCTACTCATTTATACATACAAACACAAAGTACTTAAAAATGTTGTCTCTTCAATACACTCACAGTTGCCTGTGACTTTTTTTAACTTTTGCTATTTATCAGAGAAAACACTGCCACTCATGTGGAAATAGAAACTTATACCACCTCTAAAGAACTAAAAATGTCAAGGGGGCCATAAAAGGAAAATAACACAGTTTGTTTTGGAAATTGTTCCATGACAACTTCTGTAATCATTTTGACAAAAGTTCTGTAAACTGAAACCTTTGTACTTTTTCAATTGAACGAGCTCTGAAGGCACAATGCATCACTGGAAACAGAAATTAAAGACTTTTTTTATTCTCGGCAAGAAGCTCTGCACTCTGTGCCTCTAGAGTACAGATGTTCTCTGAAACAAACAGAGAATTTTTGTGTGTGATATATTATAATGTGCACTGCTTCCTTGACTTTTCATCCTTTTTGCTGCTCTGGAAGCAAAACAGATCTGGCTTCTTTGCATACTAATAAACACTGGTGCTTGTAATTATTCAGTGGTTACAGTAGTACTCCTTTGAGATGAATCTTTGCTACATTATTTACTTTGTTTCAATTATTTGGAACCTTTTGATCAACTGTAAAACAAGGCTATATTTTTGTTTTGATATTTATTACCTTGGTGTTTTTTCCATCTGTAATGCAAGGATTGGAGCAGCTGTTTAGGACCAGATTGTCTGCACTCAAAAGTCACTTTACAATATTTTGATTAAAAAAAGTTGTATAGCTGGTATAAAAAAACCCAAACCAAAACAAAAAACTTGGATGTCCTCTTCTATGGCTTTAGTAGAAGTCAAAGGTCAACCTCTACACCAGACATGGATCAGAGTGCAGAAACTTGTCACAAGTTACCATAACTGATCAGATATGTGATATTTATTTTATGTGATGGAAGATGTGTATTATTTATAAATTTGGTTTTGATAAGTATCCCATGCTTTACTATATCTGTGATCCTTTTGGTGACATGTACCAAGTTTTCATTTGACAAAGCCAAAATACTATTGATTACAAAAGCCTCATTTCAGTTGAAATTCATGTCTTTGAACATATGATACCAGTTACAGTCTCAAACAGGTGTATTAATAATAAGGAAAAAAAGCTAACAAAGTAGGTGATTTGATGAATAAACAGCTGTCATAGGGGACTTCCGTTTGTTTTCTTTAAATCAAATCACTATCAAAGCAGCTTTTTGATTTGTTTAATGCCGTGTAATTAACTGGCAATAAGTGGAGTAGGCATCCAGAAAGAATCAGCCATTCTGCAGATAAGGCACAATCGCTGACATTTGTGAAATATTAATATGTAACTATAGATTTCTAGATACTTTTATAACTAATTCCTGGAAGTTGCTGTTTTCCCTTGCTCGCTTGCCCTCTCCCCGTGCTCCTCGTGGGGTCCAACACAAGCCCCCCCATCTGTGATTGCTCAGGCTGAGCTGGGGCTTTCCTGCTCTCATGGGGCTCATGTCAAGGCCAGGTCCCACACATCACCTGTCACCCTCCTCTCTCTCCACTTTGTTACAAACTTTCCTGTTTCTTGGATATTTCTTTTGCAGTTGACTTCTTTATTTCCTTTTAGTAATCCTCTTCTTACTTTTTGATCTGGAAAACAGCCTTTGGCTTTAGCAGTATCAGTCCAGGGGCACTTGCTTGCTCATTTTGGGGGATTTAGGCTTTTGTTTCTTCACTGTTGAAGAACTATTCAACTATTTCAATTAATTGAACTATTCAACTATCGTGGAGCCATGTGCCGAGAGAGGGAACCCATGCTTGCTCCCCCACTGGAGCCAAGATCACTCAAGAAAAGAAGCAGAGAGGTAGCTCAGGTTCATGGTAATGAGGAGAGTTTAGTGCCATTTGGGTTCATTCCTCACTTCTTCACTGCTGTGCTCATCTTTAATTTTCACTTTATAAAAGGAGCTGACATCTGCAGGAGCCTGTTCTGGGTTAACTTTTACATTACTTCTTTTTCTTTTTTTATTAAAGATTAAATTATTTTAATGCATGGAGGGCACTGGCAGGGTGAGAACAGCATTCAGCTGAGGAGTCAGCTCTGCTCCATCAACATCTGTTTCATCTGCTTTTGGTGCTCTACTTTCTGTGTACTGTACTTGTGAATAGACCCTGAAATACAAACAATTGCTGATCATGCTGCTGGCTCTGATAACATAACTCATAATGTTGCCCTAATTACTTACATTATAAAACTGTCAGGTCTGGAACATTTGGTCTCTCAAGGCAGCTCTCCAATTAATCTTTTCCTTTTTTATTAGAGATCTTGTTATGTGATTGTCTTTTGGGGAGGAATTAGAAGGTTTTATGTTATAGTAGTGGTGTTTTTTTTAAGTTTTCACTGATAATAGAGCAAGAAGACTTCAGAGCTACAGGAATGTTATGTTGGCTATCCTTTTTAAAAATTATTTTTATGGCAGCATCTGAAAGGATGTTGTCCTTACTAATAATGTCCAGCTTCTGAGGGAAAAATCATAGAACAAGCCATGTTGGACGGGGCCTTGAAAGATCATATTGTCCAATCTTTTGTGGGGAAAGGAGCCTATTTAGCACCCTGTCTAGTCATGTTTTGGAAAACATCCTGCAATGGGAATTCTACCCTGTCTGTGGGGAGGTTGTCTCAGGGCTTGCTTGTTTTCACTGGAATAAAAAAATTGTTATATAAAGATGAAACCTCTCCTGGTGCAATTTGTACCATGGCTCCTTGTGAAGGAGCTCTCTGTAGTGCCTGCTAAAACTGAACACTGTGATGAGGTCCCCCCTCATGGAAAAGGATTGGTTCAAATTGACCTAAAATAATGTTTTCTTAATTCTTCAACCCAGGAAGTCTGAAAGCTAAAATTTTCATTTGAATGAAGAGTTCTGTTTCATAGCACTCTATTCCTTCTGAAGAGAGCAAATACATCTGTGGTTAAAGCAAAGAAAGTGAAGGTCCAGATCCTGGCAGTGGCTGTAGCTGCTGTTCCTTTTATTATATATAAAATAGGAGGATCATGTTTAAATCTCTGCTTAACTCAAAGCACAGATTTGAACCAAGGTCTTTTACTTCTAAAAATGTGCACCTGCCTGCATTATTATGGTATGGTCTCTCTCAATCTTTCTAGGAGTAAATGCTTCATTTTTCTTCTAAATAATAAAATTGTTTACTGAAAAATAAGCTAGCAAATCATTGTGCTTTATTTCAGGTGTCTAAGCCACTAAAATACAAAGTTAGTTTTCTCTAGCTAGATCTAATTCAGTGATTTCTAAACTATTTTATATAAAATAATAGTTCTGATCTTATCCAATTTTGCCAGCATCTGGGTCTGTAGGCATAAAACCTGTGCCTCAACTTGTTAAGTAGAGGTTCAAGACTGATCAATTTTTTTACCCCACTCTGAAAATCTTGATATTTTTAAAAGCAGCTTGCAGAAAAAAATTACGATCTTGTCACCCTCACAGAATGACCATAGTAGGGTTTTTCTCTGTGTATAAATCTGGTGATATAAAAGATGACAATGATAAAAATGTGATGTGTTGTGGATTCAAGAATCTGTCTGCAATATACTGTCTTTTTGTTCAGTGCAGCTCTAATGCTTTAATTCACCTTGTTTGTAACTCTTTCCTTTATAAATTCTCATAAACCTCAGAAGGTGGGCTATTTTTTAGGCTTAATATAACCAGCACTGCCTTATCTCAAAATCTAATACAATTATGAACACACCATAACTTTTGGATGATTAAATTGCAAATTGTGGGTGTCCACGAGGCAACCAGATATATTAAATTTGTTCACCTTCATAACTCACCCTCACACACACTGTATATTTTTCAGGATCACGCAAAGTTGTGCTTGTTCTGCCTGAGGTACATTCCATGGTATTTATGGTTTATCAGATGTACAGAATATCTTCTTCAAGGAGACACTCATACATCATTTGAACTTCAGTAGTTATTACATTGTTTTAATGGAAAAATGTTATAAATGAATGAGTTTATTCTCTCTGAGACACTTATATTTTTGAACATGACTTTCTCAATGCTGTTATTTTTTGTTCTATGAGAACATGAACTTGTTTATTGCTTAGTGATTTTATAAACATATCTCCTTTTCTCCTTGGCGGGCTATAAAGAAAAAAAGGTCAAAAAGCAGAAGCTAAGTAATCAGAGTGTAGTTTTACAGAAGTTTTGTGGAATCAACATGATACCTGTTAAAAAGCTAAAATCAAAGCCGTCAAGACAAACACTTTACCTGCTATTTGCATTGTATTTGAATGAGGAATGTAATCTTCAATGAAATATTTAAAGGCAAGGTTTTGATTTACAGCTGTAAACTCAGTGATATCTGGCTGAACCCACATGGAAATACCTGCAGTGGATGTGAACTTAGACTGTGAGCTCAGCAAATAAAAAGACTAAGTCTTCTTGTCTTGCAAACAGATAGAAGATCCCCAAGAAGCCGACGTGTTGGTGTTTGCTGACAGAGCAGAGAGCTGTTCCCTGTAGCTCTGTGCAGAACCCTTTCCTCTGACACTGACACCACCTGAGCTGCCATGCTGAAGGTGCCAGGCTTGCCTGCCTGGTTCGAGGTGCACCATCTGTACCTGTTTCCTTTTCTATCACTGTTTATCTGTGGTTCCTGACCAAGCCCTGTGCAAGGCAGTAATCCTCAGGTGCTCATGTTGTAAATATATATTTTTTCATGCAGCAGGTCCTCCTGCATTTTGCTTGTTTGGCACCCAGCGCTCCTGAGCCCAAAGCTCAGCTGCCCCATCCTGCCCGAGGCAGAGGCGCTGCAGCCCTGGGAAACATTCCCTGCCCCAGGTAGCATCTCCTGAGCCACGGAGAGCTCTGAGGTTGCCTGGCATAGCAGTGCTGGCCCTGGGACAGCTGAGGAAGGGTTGGGGGATTCGAGGCTTTTGGCAAGGGCAGTAACACAGACAGATTTGTTTCTGCACACAATTTAGGAATCAGTTGTGTAGTGCGACATGAGGGCAAAAAACCCTAAATGCACATTAAATGAGCATGGTTAAGCTGCAGTGTGTTACCCAAGCCTGCAGTGATGCCTAAAACAAAGGAAAGAAAACTTTGCAATAGTATTAGAATAGTAACATAAAAGGCAGGTCCTTTACTGAAAGCTTTCAAGGTGCATAATGTGGCTGTATGTACAGCTGGCATTGGGTTTCCACAGTTTTTGTAAGTTTAACAAATTAACAAAATTGTTAACAAATTTAACAAATTTTTGTTAACAAGTTTAACAAATGTAACAAATTAACAAATTAACATATCAATCCAATTAAAGGAGCATTCAATTAGGTCATCTAGCTTCTTTGCATTATTTCTTGTTATGTCTTCTCAGATTCTGGTTACAGAAACACTCCCAGGGAGTGCTGTTTGAATGAGGAATGTTTATAGCAGAGGGAACCAGCAATGTCCACAGAATACCTGCCACAGCACAAGTGCTTGAGAGATCCTGAGATCCTGAGATCATTTGCAGATGAAGTGGAGCCACTGTGGCTTCACTTACTGGGACAGAAATAAGTCCAAGTAGTGCTGGCCTTTTTCCTCTCCTGTCATAGGTGGAAGAGGTGGGGGCATTTTCAATGGCTTCTCCAGAGAACTTAATATTTGCTTTTTCTTTCCTTTATCTTTTATATAATTGCACTGGATAATATTGCAAAGTTGTATAAAATTAAAATTAAGTTTGAAATAGGGTTTGTTAATTACAGTATTTAACTGTTGTGGTTATTGTTTCCTAAGAGATTAATGAGGTGAATTATTGTCACATAATTAAACTACAGTATATCTAATCTCTTACATACCCTTGTGGTTTACTGTTGTTCAAGTATCACTTGAAGGTTAATTTCACTTAGCTGGTATATATTTGACTTTGGCAATACAGTTTATACCAAAATATGTTTTTAATTATATTTGAAAGTCATTAGGCAACAGGTTTGCCAAAATTATCACTTTAAGCTTTAGAAGTGAAGGTAAGGCCATGAAACCCAGTTAAATCAGCAGATTCACACATGTATATAACCAGTAATCCAAAATCTCCACTAAAGTATTTTTGACTGGAGATTTTGCTAGGAGGTAAGGAATTCCTCCATTCCTGCTCAGAGGCTGTGCCTGAGGCTGCTCACATCAGCTCACTGGCTGTTTCCTGTGGTACTTGGCAGGAATAAATGATAAACACAGAGTAATATTGTTATAGGAGAAGACAAAACTATGGATCCATCCAAGCATGCTTTTTCCCCCAGAGAGACAGATTATTTTATACACTTCCATTTTTGTTAATCCCCAAACCAAACCATTTTACTCCTCCAGCCACAAACTCAACGTCATCTTAATTCACTATTCCTCATTTATTTTCATGCTGGATCGATTTACAGGAAGGATACTCTGTGTATTATCCCACAATAGAAAAGCTGCAATTTTTTGCCAGTCACAGTCACTTTTTTACATCCATTTTTTTTCTTTCTCTTCAGTAATCCTAAGAAATATTCTACTCTATAACTCTTTAATTTCCCCTAAGATATGGTGCCAAAGATTTGAGCCTATTATTTTCTCTCATTTCTCTCTCTTCTTGTCCCTGTGTAATGTGGACTAAACTAAAATTCTTTGCCCAAAATTATAGCTCAGTATAGAATCAAGCCCAAAATGAGACCTTTTAAAAATATAAGAATTCAACAGCATGCAATTTAATAATTTTGATATTCATCCAATGTATGTAAGTTAAAATACTAAGTGGTTACAATTTTGAATTCAGAGGTTGTATCCCGTCTGGACAGAAGTCACAAATCTTTGATGTCTGAAAAACACAGCATTCTTGAGCATTTAATCTAAGTTGTATTTTAATTTTAGATATTTATCAACCAATATTGAAACAGTGAAATTGCTCAATAACTTTCTTGGTTATTTTCCTCTCAAATGACATCCCATTGTGCCTTTCTAGAATAATTTCCTCTTCTATATACTTTTCATTATAAATGCCCACACCTTGTTTAATTTTTCTCTGTAATGAGTTAGAGGAGGATCCTTTGTGTCAAGCACAACATGTTCTAGTTTTTCCCACTTACATTTGTGGAATTACTGTAGGTGCCTGCTCATGGCATGTGTGCCATGGATAAGGCTATAAACCTAAATTATCCAGGTCACACTGAAATTGTTTGCTCCTTCTCCTCTGTTTCTTTTGCCTTAGAAATTGTGTGCCATCAGCAAATGTAACAATTTTGAACATAACAAGCCAAGGTCACGACTCTAGAAAATAATCTAAACTTGTAAGCTCCCAGGAGCTCCAGTTCTCTCTGTGCACTCAACAGCTGGCCTGCCCCTTGCTGATATGTCTTTGAATTTGTTGGAATTTGTTTTGTCAGTTCTTTGCAAACATGCTCACCACCTTTTCAAATCAATCTGCTTTGTGCTGCACTATCAAACGCTTTTCTGAGTTCCAGATAAATTGTCCATTACACTGGGATTGTCTCCAGGTAAGTAACATATGAAAAGAATTCAAGTAGAGTTGTCTGTCATGACCCCTTTTTCTCTGTATTCAGCCTTCTGTCATGGTCTTCTAAGTCAGGCATTTCTAAATCTGGTTTAATAATTTTCTGTCTTCTGCATAACTGAGTGCAGGATAAGAAGCTTGGGCTTTCTATGGTCTTGGAGCCTTTTAAAGTAAAAAATTATATTAACTGCTACTCTAGTTCTCATATACTCCCTTCCTTCCTCAGTGAGTTATCACAAATCCTGCCGAGGGCTTTGCTTTTCCCCTTACCATTTTTCTACTGATTTCTCAGTTGTAGTTCAACTAGGCCTGGAGCTTTGGCAATGTTTAATAGTTATAATTGCCTAATTAAGGTATCAGCTCTAGTAGACCAGAAGCCTTCCTTCTCCTCTGTCTTTCCAGTTTTCAGGAGTGTGTTCACTACTTCTGTCAAATTCTCCTCCTTTGTGTATTCATTATGAACAGTCTGTAAAGATATGAGTAATCTGTCTTTTCATTTTTAAAATTGCTTTGCTTGAAGATACTTCTCCCATTCCTGTCAGGCTACAAGTAGATGAACAAAAAAAACCCACAGTTACACACAAAAAAAATTGATATTACTGTGGAAGAGTGGAAAGTTGTCTTTTTCTCTGCTTTTCAGAAAAAAAATATAAACAGTGTTATAATGGCATGTGTTCATGAGAGAGGAAACTATAGGCTTGGGGACTGAGTGTAACCTGGGGTGATAAGAAAGGGTAGAGGTAATTCATGTTAATTGGCAAAAAAATGAAGTCAAATTCTGCAAAGTGAATGTGTGACAGTCACTGGTGAGGGATTGCCCTGTCTTTGCTGCAGCCTGTCAGTTCTCACTGACCAAAAAGCTGGGTGGGTGCTTGGCCAGCCCAGTCCCAGCACTGACCTCGCTGTTAAGCAGGAGGTGACTGAGAGTGAATGTGCTGGGAACAGCTGATGGAGCCCTGCAGCTCTGTGTCACGGATTTACAGACAGCCAAGCAGTGCACTTGTGATCTCTGTTCCTTATCCAGCACCAGGTATTCGTCTCCTGACCCTAAAGGGAACTGCTTTACATGCACCTGTACAGAGAAGTGTAGCTTCAGAGGTTCTGAGTGTGTTAAATGTATGGACAGCCATTGAATATGTTGATGTGATTATTAGATTTGCATCATTTCTCCTGCTTTTCTCGATTATTGAAGAATTATTCAAACTTGGCTGCATAAAAGTGAGCTAAACTGGTATTGGAAAAACTGTTTCAATCTGAATTGTTTTAGCTCAGGTGGTGTGTGTCCTTTGGAGTTCTTTTACAGTGTGCTAGAGAATTGAAACTCTCCCTGCAGATGTTGGGAAGAAGATTTCCTCACCCTATAATTAAGCACCTAAAGGCTGTGTATCCCAAAGGAAGTTCTTGTAGAGTTCCCTGAAATCACCAACAGCCAGTGGCAAAGGCAGCAGAGGGAACTGTGGATCTGCCCCGCATTACATTTTATTTCTTGTCTGTAAATTGTATCTGGCTCCAATTTATCTTGAAATCTATTCCAGTAAATATTTGGTTTCCTTTCAGTGAGGTTGCTTAATGTTCTGTAGAGGATTTGTACTCTTTTTCTTCTTCTGGGGCCCTTATACAGATATTTAGATGTTCCCTCTGTAGAAGAAAAAATGTCATTGAATCAAATGTCACTTCACACGTGGGACTTTGGTGTGTGACACTGTGCCACCTCCTCCATTAAAATTATGGTTATAAATTGTGGCAAAATTACCTTTACATCACTTGGCCCTGGTAATTGTCCAAGTATTACAGTAAGAGTTTCTGGCACGTACACTGGCTTCACAAAGCAGAGTAGTGGGTGAGGATGAGTTTCAGAGTGTCACATTCAGTACAATTTTTGCAGCAGTGTTGTTTTCTAGCACCTGAAGTTTTAGTTAATATCAGGGAAAGGCACTATTTCAGAAACAGGGATTGCATTGAGACCACCATAAATAGTACAAATAGAATAAAAAGTGCCACAAAATTCAGTGGAATTTGAGGGTAACAAAATTTTCAGATAGAAACTGGGATCTCATAAAATTAAAATGATGAAAGGGGAAGGTCCTGACTTCATCATACAGTCAGTTCTGGACAGAAGTGAGCTGAGACTGGAAATCTATGGAGAAGCAATTTTGTCTTTCTAGTAGGAGTAATGGGGGCAACCAAAACAAGTGGTGAAAAGGGGGCTGATGGTTATAGGGGCTGCTGGCAAAAGCAGCGAGTTTGGGGAGCAAGGCAAGGTAACCTGGGCATTAGAGCATTGCTGGAGGCTTCAGTGGCAATATTAATGTACTTGCACATAATTATGTCCCTGAGATGGATAAGGGAGACGTCAGCAAATCCAGCAGTGTTTGCTCAGCGACTGAGATTTTATTGCCAGGCTGGGGCCTCCCTTTCAAGCTGGAGGATAAAGGGGGAGCTCTGCAGCAGGAGGAGGCAGGGCAGGGGATGAGGCTCATGACCACTGTCACAGGGCAGGTACGAGGCAGGATGGTTCTCCTGATGCTACATCAGCTTGTGTTCGTTCATTTCCAGTGGGTGGTGATGAATAACAATACTGGAGACGTGACTGACTAACGTTACTAAGAAAGAAAGGAAAAAGCTTTCCATTCTGACTGTCTTTCCATTCATTCCCCTGAGTGTCAGGATGCAGTTTGCAGTTTCATGAGATGGACAGTGATTACAGCAGACAAGAAGCAGGAGCAAGGCTTTTAGCTCAGTCACACCTGCTTTATTCTCAGTGTTTTGCAAAGGCTCTGTTGGTTTTGCACCAAACAGATCCGAGCTTTCCATGTGGAAGATCCTTTATGGCTGGAAGGCAAGAACCACAGACAGACAGATAGACAAGCGTGGCACAGTCACTGTTCGGGCACTGCCTCCTCACTTTCCTTTCAGATTTCTCTGAACACAGCCACCAAGAAGTGTAAATGGAGGTAGCACCTCTGTTTTTCAATGCCACAGTAGTTACTAATAGTATCTCTCAAGGTTTCAGATGAAAAGTTCTTATGTGGGTAACTTAAGAAACACTGAAAATAATAGTCTTTAAAAATATTCTAAACTAAACATTGCATTTTGGAAAGATACATCTTGCCCATAGAACAAAAAATATTATGCTGCTCTCATCAGGCAGACATTTTTCCTTTCTGCAACATTTGTTGGGTAATCAAAATTCCTGTTTGCTATTTATCTGCTTCTTAAATTTTAACAAGTAATTCTGCTTATAATTGTGACACTTGATGATTTGGTAAAAATTGGCACCTGCTGTGTGTAGGATAATAGCACAATTCAACGTGCACTGTAGGAAGAACTGATTTGCTGCTCATTTTATCTGGAAATGTCTGAATTAAAAGCAGAGTTACCCTGTTGAAACTCACAATTACTGGGAATGTAGGTAGGTGGGAGTAGAGATTTTTGCTTGTGTAACAAGAAGATAACCCCGAATAGATGTGATTTTCTTTGTCATGAATGCAGAAAACTACTGAAAATTAATTTGACAAAGAAAAAGGGGTTGTTTTAACCAGATTTTATCTGTGATGTCCATTGTTTATAATGAAGCTGGGAAAAGATCTCTGAGCAAATACAAATGGTCACTTTTCACCTATGATGAAATTTGCCCCTTGCAAGAAAGAAATTAAATCTGTGGCAGTTATTAATCTAATTAGCAGATGAATGTAGCTTTGGTAATTCTGTATGCACACAGTACACCATGCTTCCTTCTTCCCAAAACAAGGATAGATCCCAGGTTTCTTGGTCTAACAGTTGGCAGGGCTCTTGGAGGCCAGGAGCAGAAAGCATAACAGCTATTGCTGTTGTTCTGGGATTTGATTTCTGTGGTGGGCAGCTGGATGCACAATGTAAAACTGTATCCTGGTGATCCATGTGAGCTTAGGGCTTGGAGCAGGGACAGGGGGAGGCTGTCCCCTTTCTCCAGCAGACGGTGTTGTCATCCCGAGTGGGGAGCTCGTGGAGCCCCAGAATTCCAAACTGCAGTTGCCTGATGAAGACCTTACCAAAGTGGAGACAGAAGGGAGGGGGAATCCTTCCCCTTCCTTTTGCTCTTTGGAAAAAGATCAAAGCAAGGTTGTTCTCTGCCTTTTTTCTGTGAGGCAATTGGAGAGCCCAGGGCTGTGTCCAGAGCAGAGCCTCAGCAGGCAGGTGAGCCTGAGGGAAAGGGGCTTCCTTGCCTGCACTGCTTCAGGTGCTTGTGGCCCATGAGCTGGGATCCCTCCCCATGCCAGGGGAATGGGTGAGCTGGGATCCCTCCTCATGCCAGGGGAATTGAGGAGCTGGGATCCCTCCTCATGCCAGGGGAATTGATGGGCTGGGATGCCTCCTCATGCCAGGGGCATTGATGGGCTGGGATCCCTCCTCATGCCAGGGGAATTGAGGAGCTGGGATCCTTCCTCATCCATCTGGTGAAAATGCCGAACTCTGGACCCAAGGTTCAGCATGTGCTGCGGTTTCTGTGGTGGAGTTTGAGCCCCATCACTGTGAAAACAAAGATTTGGCATTTCCAAGGAGTGTTCAGTAGAAAGGAGACAAGGGAAAGCTTTGCCAGTAAGTGTTAAAGTGAACAAAAGCACAGCAACTTTAGTTGTTGCATATTTACTGTTTATCTGCCGTAGACCCAGGCAAATTAACAGCAGCCATCTCATTTTTGTTTCTTGCAGATTATTCTCCTGTGACTTTTAATTAAAACTTCCCTTAGGCACAGAGGAACCATTGGTGAGCTTTTTTTTTTCATTTTTTCTGGACTGTCTCAGCTTTAATTACCTTTTAGGATTTGAAATAAGCCTTATGTTTGCACCAGACCATGTTTACTACAGAAGGAAGTGGCAAAGGGATCAGCAGGGATATTTACTATAAAATCAAAATTTCACATAAAATGTATTTAAAATATAGTCAAGTAAATGCTCCCTTCCCCTCCTAAAAACCCTATGGCCAAGTTTAATAGTCTTTCATATATTTTGAACTGAATAACTTGTGTTGAATCTCCCATTCCTGCACTATTCAATTTTTACTTGGAATATGATTACATTGAAATGAGACTCCATCAGAGAAAGAAGATATTGGATGGGCAGTAGACCAAAGCAAATTTCTGAGCAGTATGCATAAATGTTTCCCCAACCATAATAGCAGCCTCAGAACTTAAGCAGAAGAGCTAACCTGTCAGACTGCAATTTCTATTCATTGCTGCTCGAAACACCTTGTTTGCCAGGGAATCATCCCGTTTGTTTTGTGTTTACCTGCAAATAAATTCGATCTAAAAAGAGCTCAAATGGGTATAATGTCATTCCAGCTGGAGAGAGGAAGGGTTTTTAGCCGCTAATAGGTGTGTAAATAAGGGGCACAGTGTATTCATACACTGTGGAGGCACCTCGATGCCAGAGGAAGGGGGAGCAGGGTGAGTTCATGGGATGAGCTTCCCAGGACACCATCAGGGAGCAGGCAGCAGGGGCTGCAGGATGAATAAAACACTCCTAGTAATTTCCTCTTGATGACTGGAGAGCTGCTGGCAGGTCTGTCTAAAACAGTTGAACTGCAGCAGGCCTTGGGGTGGGGGAATTGTGTGGTGCTTAGAAGATGAAATACTTTTGAGAAGCATCTTTGAACTGAGGAGAGCCCCCTTACGCTCTCCATAGCAATGTTTCCTTTGCACAGGGACTCTGCACTTGGGTAGGGACAGCTCAAGGGCTGGGTCACAGCCCGTGTGCATTCTGTTCATGGTTTTGGGGCACTAAAAGTATTGGTATACATATATTCCAAAAGGCCACAATCCAGGTTTATCCCAACTCATCAGTATGAGCTCTGCAGATGAAGATGCACTTTCTCATTTTGCTTTTTTGTATAGAAGCGAAGAGGTCTATGAGGGGAATAATGTCTTCCATTGACTTGTTGAATTAATGATATTTTGGTAGCTGTTGTTAATCAGATGATAATATTACTGTTGGCTTCAGTCTAATGATTTTTTTTTAATATCATTGACTGGCTGGCTGGCTGCTTCATGCGCTTTTCAGACAAACAGGAAATAGGGTTAGAAAAAAATAAAATTAGCTTTTCTTTCATTTACTTATTTCTGAGCCAAGTGTATTTGCCCCAAATCCCCAAATAACAGGCTTAAAGAGGTCTTGCTTTTCAGGTATTTTAGCCATTGATGAACTGCACAGGCAAATCACACTTCTGTACTCAAAAATGGACTTGAATTTGAAGTTATCTTTTTCTGCTTCTATATAATGGGCATTCTCCACACAAATTGGTTTTTCACAGATGAATATTCTGTGTATTTAATTTATATTCTGCATATGGCTATGTGCATTAGAGCTATTTAGCATAAAAAAAGATGAGGAGGAAGAATGGAAGAAATACTTTTAAAATTAATGGTATAAAGTTAAGTGGTGTGCTCCTGTTTACCCTTTCCAACAATATAACAAGCCAAGGACATTCATCAAGAAGAAAGGCCATAATTAATTAAGTGAAATATTATGCAGTGCACAATTAACATGTGTTACAGCATGTCAGTAGACTAATGCCAATAAAATAGTAATGTTAGCTAAAGGATTTGACATTTATGTGGATAGTAAAATTTTGACTGTTAAATTTAGGGGCTTTTAAAACTTGTTTTCTGAAAGAAACTCTCTTGCTCAAAAACTTATAGAGCTATCATTAGGAAAAGCCATCACCTACAGGCAGCCTGTTCCATAATGATTCACTGGAGTCAGGCAGTAAAATACCTTATGAAAAAATCTGGCATTAAGTTACTGAGATCTCTCATGGTATTTATGTAGAATATTTTTTTCTGTGTTGAACCGTTTCTTCCTTCGTAATTAATCAACCGCTCAAGTTCTTGCAAAAGATTTCTGTGTCTGAATAAGTGGTATCACCTCAGTCCTGCCCAGTATTGTTCTCTCTGTCCCATTTGCTTCTCTGCTGGTGTGTGCACATCCCACTGCCCCTTTCCATCAGGAAACTTGGTGGTGTTTGGATTCTGTGAGACACGACAGACTGTGGTCCCCACCTTATTTCATTCGTGCCAGACAAACTGTAGGTGTAAAGGTCACAAATTTGGTTACAGCCTGCAGAAAAGCTTGAAGAGTAGGGCTACATTTTCTCTCTTCTTAATTGCATTACTGGCTGCTTAAAGGAAAAACATCACATGGAAATCACATTTCTGTCAGAAAATCTTGGACTTGTTATTTCTACAAATAACCTTAAGATTAATGAAACGGGAAGCAGCAATCTTGCACTTATTTGGGCTACAAATAACCTTAAGATTGATGAAAATGAAAGGAGCTGGTCAGTGCAAAAAGGCTTTTTCTCCCTACTTTTTCTCCATTTTGGTTAGACTGCACAAGCAGTGGTACTTTCTGTAGCATTTTTCTACATTAAAGGAGAAACTCACAGGAAAGGCTTTTAAGAATATCCACAGGTGAACAGATGGAAACCCTTCTGTCTTTCTGTACCACTGTTTCAAGGGAATTTTAGGGCAGAATTTTCTAACCACCTGTTCTTTGATGCATCAAGATAAATCATCAAGCATATTCCCCTAAACGTTCTAATGGGAGCTCCAGTCCACCTTGAAATTCTACCCTGGAATAATTTGAAGGAATTGGGGTCAGAAAATTGATTTGCTCGAAAGCAGTTTATTTCAATTTGAATATTTTGAAATGGTGCTGGGTACCTCCGGTAGCGTGCCTGAAGCAAGATGATCCTGTTACCATGGTTTCAGGCTGAGATTTGGGTTACTATGGTGTCAGCCTTTACTCCTTGTGATGCAGGAAAGTAGAATGTGACCTGGGCAAGGTCATGTAGACTTAAATCCTCAAAGAGGCTAAGCTGGAGCAATAAAAATTAGTCAGTGCAGAGAAGCTCTTTCATACAGCTGGTGCCTAAAGGAGAGACTCGAGTCCTGTGTGTGCGTTCTTGGAAAGTGCTGGACGTTGGATGCCAACCCAGGGAAGTCAGGACTCTGCCTGGAGAGAGGGGGCCTGGCAGTTCATTGCAAATCACAGCCATTTTTTCCAACCAGGATTAATATCAAGGCATCAGTTCCTCTCTCCAAAAGCTGTGGTGGTCACATCCTCCCCTGTAGAGGGGAATCAAAACTGCAGTCCCTAATTTCGAATGAGACATGGGTTGAATATCTGAACAGTCTTTGGAATGAGAGCTGTCACCATGGACATGTTATTGTTGCCTTTCTCTTTTCCCTTGTCATTTGATTGTTCACAGTGCTAAATGAGAATTTTTTTTTTTTTTGGTCTAAAAATGAAGCAAGCTGACCTTTCATTTCAGTGCAATAAATTAATTCCCTGTATTCTGTACTAGCTGTCTTAAGCAGTTTATTAGGCTTGGGTTTTCCTCCTTAATTTTTATACTTTCATGTCTAGATAAATTGACCCTGTTGCTCAGAAACCAAGCAGTTTAAAGGGCTGGCTCACTGAGGTGTGGGGTGTTGCTGAGGGGCTCAAACTGGAAACAGGTACCACAGTTGCTGGGATTGCATCATGGCAAGCCAAAAAAACCCTCAAAGAATTTTTCTTAGTGAAAGCAGCAACATGCCTAGGAAACCCAGGATGTGGATCATAACAGGTGGGTTTAGGACTGAGCACAATCTGTTCAGTACCAAGAACAAAACCCCAAACTTGATGCACAACTGTTCTCCAGACCCACAGAACCTTACATCAAACAATTAGACAGTAACAGGGTTTTTTTCACTATTTGGTTAATTGGCTAGTTATTGTTGGGGGTTTTCTCTTTGTAAGTATGTTTGGGTTTGTTTTTTTTCCCTTTAAATAGGGCTTTTAATTTTGCATCCTGAGATTCAAGTATGTAAATTCCACTTAAGTCTTATTCCGTCTTCTTAAATCCTTCTGCAGTATTTGCCTTTTGAGTTTTGATTTTGGCTTTCTCTCTGTAATCTAGAGATAGAGTTACATCAGAGGGCTGCTACAAGGGTGATATCACAGCATTTTGATGCCATGGTAATAGATGCAGACTTAGTATCATATCTCTTGATTGCACCCGGAGAAGTGCCAATTTATCTATTTCATCACAGTGAAGCAGCTCTTCCCTCCTGAGTGTACAGTTTTTCTAAGTGTTATTCCCAAGTAATAACATTATCTCTCCAGCTTATACCTGGAGGGGAATTATGTGAAGTAGCAGTATAGTATAATTATTTCAGTGAAAAGCTGCAGCCCTGACCAAAACAAACAAAAAAGCAGCTCAGTTTTAGTTTCATACACCTGCAAACAGGTACAATAATCAGGTGCACAGCAGTGATTTTCATTATTCTAAACCAGCCTGACTGGCAGTGCTCCGAGTGGCACTTTGGAATGCATTAAGTACATTGCTCCTGAGTGAAATTGTGTTACTTGGAATGAAACAAATGTTTAATGTTTCTGGTTTCTCTTGCTTGTCTCATCTTGTTTCCTTGCAGACATGCACTTTGTATTCTCCCCAGGTTTTTCGTGGCTGTTGGGCCACATCTCTTGTTTAGCCTCATTCTGGGTATTGTCTTTGGAAAATAGGGATAGGAAATAAAAGAATCAGGGAAAGTGCAGTATTGGAAATGAGCTGCTCCTTAATGCTTTGTTTCTTGAGAACACAGTGGGCAGGGATATGGTCCTGCCATGGTATTCATGGTGTTCTGACTCAAGAAAAGGACATTTGTAGAATGACTCACTGCTTTCAGAGTCTTCACTTCCTAGTTCCACTTTTTTTTTTCATTCCACTTTCCTCTTGACTGCTTGCTAACCCCGTGTTCCTTTTGCATTTTTTGTTTTATATTTGCATTTTTGATCCCCTGAAAATCCTTCTCTGAAAAGGGAAGTGTAGAAGCAGATGGAGTGAGCATAGCAGAGATTGATGTCTTTGCTGGGTTAATATGTCCTGTTGGCCCCTATTGGGTACACTCAAACCCTGGAGTTATTTTAGGGTGTAGCCAAGTGTGGGCTGCCCAGAAAACCTGCTTGTGAGTGCTGTTTTCTCTGGACAGTGTTGAAAGGCTTTTCTAAATGCTCAGCTGACAGCAAGGTTTAGACTTAAAGATGGGGGTAACATTGAAAAGCAGCGGTGTGGATATGAATTTTCTGTTCTCTGAAAAAGGAAGATTATTTTCTGAAAAATCAGAAGAATCTATTGAGTTGTTAAATGGAAATCCTTCATTGTTCTGTTTGTTATCTTGCTTAAATTTAGGAGTTGCCAGCTATTTGCTCACTAGGGAGTAGAAAAATCAATGACACAGGTAAATGTGCAATGAATCAAAACCATTCCTGATTGCCAGACTAGAGGATGATTGTTGTTTTAGGCTTCTCATGATCATTGTTGTTTAAAGAGTGACCAGGAATGAAAAAGGCACATGCATAAAATAACAATTTTAATCCTTGTTTCTTCCCTCCTGTAAAATTTGAAGACTTGCTATTCTTTATTTTTACCTAGTAGATTTTAAAAACAAGCTTGCAAGTTTAAAAAACAGAAAATGTGGTTGAACCTCAGTGAAAAATTACCTGAATTTCAGGCAGACCAGTTTGCAGTAGCACTGAGCAAGCTGCCCACAGCACAGCCCTGACTGCAAAGATGGACCTGAGATCTGGTGCCTTGCTATTCAAGTATAGAACTTTGCAATCATTTAAATCATTAAGATATACTGGCACACAACAAATTGGGATCTCAGGAGGGATCTAAATGTGCCAGGAGTTTATAGAAGTTGACCTCAACTCTCTCATGTGTAAGCTAGTCAAGGGGCACCATCTGTAGCTGGCCTTTGAAGCTGTTAGGGGTCATGTATAGCTTAGCACTGAATCCCAACCAGTTATTTCTGGAAGAAAAACAGAAATTTTAAATACCCAGACTTTCAAATGATTTATTCCGGTCTTTATGGCAGTGAAACATACAGGCAGCATCTTGGAATCTTGATAGTTTTTAAACAGGCATGTGATTAAACTACTGTAAACATCTGAATTGTGTTACCAACATCAGTGTTTCCTAGGTGAGATGGGTCTAGGTGTGCGCACTGAATCTTTTTTCATGAATTGAAGTAGTATGACTGCATATTTTACTTGCTTTAAATTTTCTGCATTGAAGGTGGGCTTTTTAAAATGTCAGCACTAAACAACCTCACACAGCAGGACTGAGATGACTGTCATTGTAATCATTGCCATGTTATACACCAAACAGTCATGATTTTCACTAGTCTAGAGTGAGAACTTTCTATAACTATTCACTTTTTAATGTTTGGGTTTTTCAAGATGAAAACCAAATAATTAGGCACAAAACTTTACAGTTATTTCAGAGGCATACTGAGGGGGTGAGGTGATGCTGCTAGAACTGAGTGCAGGTTAGAAATCATGGAGCTGGAATTAATTTCATGTTTCACTCTGAGAAGTGTGGCTTCTAACCTTCTGAAAATACAGGTGAAATGACCTTTCTCATGAAAAAAAAATTAAATTAAAAAAAATATATGCATACATACATACATATACACACACACCTGATACAGGCACCCCATGGTGTCACAGGTGAATATAACCTTGCTTTTCCTACATGCACTGAAGGTGTAGATCCCTCAGATCCCTCATGTGTTTTTCTTGAATGACCACTCAGACTGTTCTTATAGGAAAGGTTAATTGCAGGAAAAGTAATTCTGATGTTAACACACATCTCTTTTAGTCCCATCTGCAGAGTGCCAGATAACACTTCAATGCTGTTTACAGTGTAGTTGTGTCTTGTTGTAGAGCTAAAAAATCCCTTCTTTGCCTAAAGAGAATACAGAAATTGACCTTTTTAAATCAATGTTGGAAAAAAATCTAAAAGCAAATCACTGTTCTTTGGTAGTGGTTTTTAGTATCTCAGACTGAATTCAGCAAGAACACTTTTAAAGCATAAAATGGGAATAATGTTATTCGTCTGTGAATAAGTTCAAAAGGCATTTCTTAGCTGTAATTAAATCACCAATCAGACTAAAGTCATTGACTTACCATCACAGATAATCCTGGGTGTTTTGCACACTGTGATAATAGCACTGTATTATGAAGCACTGACATTCCTCATAGGTGTATTGTTAGCCAGCCCACCAGGTGTGATCATTAGTCAAAAGAGAAAAGAACAAAAACAACATGGGAAACCTGTCTGTTGGAAACCATTTGAGTTTAGCTACTTTCAAACCCAAAGTGCTATTTGAAAAGTTTGTGTTAGTGAAGGAAATAATTTAGAATATCTTGCCCATAAGAAAAGATTATCTGACTTGTGATGAACTAACCCAGATTTTATGTCAATACAGGTAGGCTGACAAGGGTATTGCTGGCAGATACCCCCAATATCACCCACACTAACACCTTGAGCTGCCCAAGTTTGGATCTTTTAATCCAAGGACATTTAATCCTGTCATAGATTGAAAGGGGCCATTCTATAAGAGGTCCTGTGGTGTATTGCAGCCCCCGTGACGTGCTCCTTAAGGCCAAGGGGTGATTTCTTTTTCCTCTGCCTCATTTCAGAGTCTCTGGGTTGCATTTTCACAGCTGCAGCCCTGTCTTCTCTCAAGACTTTCTGTTTGATAAATGATCTCTACAGGAATATTTCCTGCTTTTTTCCTTGTGTGTTTGCATGTCTGTGACAACTCATAGAACCATTCCTGTAGCCTCCTTATGGGATTAGCACATGGCTTCTTGGTGCTCAGGTGCTTTTGGAACCTGTCAGGACTTGGAGGGCTGGCAGTGTTGGTATTCCCTTTCAGCAATGAACCATTTATTTATTTTCTTCTATACTATTTTTATTTTAGCTTTAACTCTTACAACGTGTCAGACGTGTCTCTATGCATGTCCTTGTTCTGTGTGTGGATTTGGTACAGCCAAATCCCCTATCACCAGGCTGATGGATGTATCATGACCATACTAGCACAGGATGTTTAGTTTTCTTCTAATTTTCCCACTTTCTGACTGCTGCTGTGTGTGGCACAAAGTGCCTGAATGGTGTTATTAGGAATTTAGAAGATAATGTTATGCATAATCTGTTTTTCCTCAAGATTTTTTTCTGAGGAAATGTGCAAAACTGAGAGCTTTGGACTCAAGATGCTTCACTGATCCTTGTGTGCCTTGTGGAAAAGGGAATTGTAAATTCTCTCAGTGTTTTGGCTTTTTGGTGTCTCTAATTTCTGCCCAAGAGGGCATCCTCATTGGTGACAGAACTGCAAATAGCTCTCTCATTGTGGCCATGTGCTTTGGTCACGTGCCCTCCAAAAATTTTGATTCTGAAAGTGCCACTTAGGAATTTCTATTTCTGCTGCTTAGGAATTGATATTTCAGACGCTGCTGAAAGCAGCAGCCCGAGAGGATCTATGTATAGCTGTCATCACACTCCCTCTTCAAACAGCAACATTTGGTACTCTGAGTACATTTTAAGAAAACAATAACAAAAATCACAAATCAGTGGAAGCACTATTTAGTTCAGTATAATGGATGAATAACACTGTGGATAATTTTAACCCTCCTATATTTAGGGAAACAAGGCCTGGTAGTATGTTGGTAACAGCAGAACTTGATCAATGTGAAGCACCAGCTGGTGTTCTATAAATGCAGATCTTAGGGCACACATCTGAAGAACTCTCAAGCTCTGTGAGTACCAGAGAAATTATAGTAACTGCCAGCAAAAGGGTCACTTCATGGATAACCACAGTCTGGTGAGAAAGACTTTTCCCTTTATGAGTCAGAGTGCCAGGGAAAGCATGGGTTAGCTCAGTGCTTTACCTGGAAATGTTTCTCAAAATGAAACCTGGCTTTTTGTGAACTCAGTAGGTGAACTCTCCACAGGCATGTCCTGATTTGTCTCTCCCCAAGGCTGTAATGATGTGTCCAGCCATAAGATGTTACAGCTCAAAGTTTTGTTTTGTGCTCTCACTGTTTTGACAAAATAAATGCTTAAGCCTGAGGCAATTGAAAAATAGTCATGTGGAATGAAGGGATATGGACAAAACTAATAAATGCTTATCTGTGTCAGTCCCAGAGTTTTCTGGAAGTTTAGCAGTCAGTGTCAGTTGTGGGTTTAATTTACTGAAAACTGTGGACAGTTTTCCTTAACTTTAATGCAGTATAAACCTTCTTTCTTTAGTTTCTACAAGCAGTTGTTTGAGGAAGTTGGCCCAGCTAAATTGACATTTCCCTATTCATATAGAACAAGATCCTTTGTTTCCCAGGGATTCCTGCCAAGAGTTCCATATGATTAACAGAATAGAAGAATTGCTTTTGCAGACCTACTAGTTCCTTTATTTTATAGGAAGTGGGCAGCTTGGTGACTTGGCTCTTTTCCTTTGTGAAGCTCAAATCAGCACTGCACAGCAAGTAAAAGGTGCCAAATGCAGGATACATCTCTTGAAGGTGGGAATCAGGTAAAAACTCTGAAACAAAGCCAATTTCTGCTCTTTTCTTCATGCAGATGTGTGACCAGTCCCTCATTTACTCCTTGTAGTAAATTTGTTGGTGAGCACTTCATTGCAGTGACTACAAGAGTATTGTAGCAACTCTTATTTGGAACATCCTATTTAGACTCGGATTTTTATTTTTACCATTTTTTATTTTTACCATTTTAAATCTTTTGCTGTTGCACACGAGAGACCAAAATAATTATCTTTTACTTAAGATTTAATTGTTTATAATTTTATCCTGTATTCATAATGTTTAGGAACAAATGAGCATTTCTGATGTGAAAGGTCTTTTTTAAGGTAAGTTATTAGACAGATTCCTAGCAGCTGAATGAGAAGATATATGTAAATTTGGAAAAATATAAAAGGGTTGCATACACAAAGTTCTACACACCTGTTCATACGTTTGCCAACTTTTATGTTAGACAACAGTAGTAAGAAAAATAATCATGTCCTATGCAGATGAATAAAAAAATAAGAAATATCCCTTATGTTTCCTCTATCTAGATCATACTTTCACACTTTCCCCCAGAATGCATGGGCTATAATTGTGGACCAGTTGAGATCCTTACCATAAAACATATCTAAAATCCTTTCCCCCGCCTTGCTTAAGAGTATTTTTAAAGCACCATAAGTTTCACTCTGTCACATACTGTTGTTTGACTATCCAGTTGTGATGGGTTTGGCTGGGACTGGGTTTTTTTCTCCACAGGAGCCATGTGCTGATATTTTGGGTTTGTTACCAAAACAGTGTTGATATCACAGGGATGTTGCATGTACTGCTGAGCTGGGTGGTGCTAACCTGAGCTGAGGGCTCTGTGTGGTACTAAATTGAGCTTTGTGGTGCTAAGTTGAGTTTTGTGGTGCTAGGCTGAGCTTTGTGGTGCTAAGTTGAGCTGTGTGGTGCTAGACTGAGCTTTGTGGTGCTAAACTGAGCTGTGTGGTGCTAAGTTGAGCTGTGTGGTGCTAGACTGAGCTTTGTGGTGCCAGACTGAGCTGTGTGGTGCTAGACTGAGCTTTGTGGTGCTAGACTGAGCTGTGTGGTGCTAGACTGAGCTTTGTGGTGCTAGANCTGAGCTTTGTGGTGCTAAGTTGAGCTGTGTGGTGCTAGACTGAGCTTTGTGGTGCTAAACTGAGCTGTGTGGTGCTAAGTTGAGCTGTGTGGTGCTAAACTGAGCTTTGTGGTGCTAGACTGAGCTTTGTGGTGCTAAACTGAGCTTTGTGGTGCTAGACTGAGCTTTGTGGTGCTAGACTGAGCTGAGGGAGCTGACCCAAGGCAGCAGTCTGTGGAAAAGCCCCAGCAGAGCCTTTGGCACGGTGCTTTCCGTCAGGGTGAGATGCATCACTGGGATCACGGCAGCAGGGCTCCAATGCATCACTGTAATGACCGGCCTGTCTACACTCACTGCTGCTTTGTGCCACACAGAAACAGAGATGGCAGCAATTTACTGCCTTACAATTGCAGGGAAAAGTCCCTGTTTACTCATTTGCCAGTGGTGCTGACATTCTTTTGTCCGTGATCTCCTCTGCCTCGGGTAAAGCCACCATTCCCATCTTTTGTTATTTATGGCAAAATTTAACAGTAGTTTGAATAGATTTTTCTTTCCCAGTTTTCTCTGATTCTTTATTTGTGGTGCTTTGGTTTTTTGTTTTTTTTTTCATTATTATCGTGCAATGAGAGATCTTGTAGTCATTCCCAAGTGGCTGTATCTGGTAGAAAGTTTTCTTGACAACATGCACTCTCAAAAAATGTAGTTCCCATGTTGTATTAAAATTGCTTTGTGCATAGAAGGATTGTGGCTTATACCTCATTCAGTTCTCTGTCAGGGACCATTTCCATCTCCCTCTCTTGCTGAACTGGGAAACTTCTAATCTTTTATGTGAAGTGCATGTATGTGGAAATATTAATATTTCCAAGAAAACAAAATCCAATGAAAGTGTGAACAAAAAGAAATTAATTAAGTTACTGAAATAAGAAAATAATCCCAGATTATCACCTTGTCCCCTCATTCATCTGCAGCTTGTGGAAAAAATAGCAAGGCCATGATTGTGCTGTAAGATCATTTTATATTTGCATAAGCTTTCTTCAAGCACAGGGAAAGGTTTTCCAAAGATCTTGCAGTCTTGGTTCAGAATTCTTAGGCATGAAGGAAGAATTGAAACATTCATGTGACAACTTCGTGAGAGAAGTTAATCTCTCAGTGTGGAAGTGATACCTTTTTAGCAGTGAAAGATGGTATGTGACCTCCATGGTGTGTTAATAAAGTATTCCATATGCCAAGAGAATCTGTTTCTCTTTGTCCATAAGAATATGTCTGTATGTAATGCTGATAAAATGAAATTTAAGATGTTAATAATTTATGTTGTATCCTTTTAATTAAAAGAATAAATTGCACACTAAGAAACAGAAAAGTGGGAAATGTTTGGTGAGGCCACACCAGTCTGCCAAGGGCTGAGCAGCAGAAAAATGGATCTTTCTGTCAGGTTTACCACACAGCCACATCCCCAGAGGAAGTGTGTAATGCTAATATTGGGTTATAATAATGTTAATATTGAGTGTCAATTATAACGTGCAAGACAAGTAAATACACAGTATAAAAAGCATAAGATTCTTGCAGAACTGTTGAGACTATCTTCCTTTTCCTGCAAGGGATGGGAAAGCAGTCAGAGGCAAAGAGGTTATGACTGATGTGGGAAATGAGCAGTAGTGTTTTACAGGTACCACCCTCTTTGCTCTGAGGTTGCAGAAAGCAACAGGTGCCAATATGAGTGTAAATTACAGTAATTTGAATTCTGTCTGCAAACCTTTTTCAATACTCTTTCTTTTGCTGGAAATTTAAGCTTCTCCTTCCTTCACTTTTTCTTTGAATCTCTCTAGTATTTTCCTGTACTTTTATTCAGTGGTCTTCATTGTGAAACTGTCCCTGTGAGAAGTTGATGGCAATAATAGCTATTTTTAGCAATAGAAACAGCAAAAGCAAAATTTTAAAAAGCATTTTGCATTGGTTGAATTCTGCTCTCTTAATTTTCTTAAAATGGAAGTTAAATCAGTCCTGCATCCTATAGATCTGGCATTAAGATACTATCACCCATTCAGCTCCAGGGATTTTTCTGACTTATCTGTGTAGTTCCTGTAAGAAACACTGGAGAATGAAAATGTTGTTTCTGGGCTAGAAATGTTTCCAGTACATTCCATGACACAGAAGGCTCTGGTGTAACAGTGAAAGCCCCTCACGGTGCTTCCATCATCAGGTGTGTGTCTAATCCTGTGGGTTTTGTGTGCCCAGAGCAGCCTCTGTCCTCTTGGGCATGGTCCAGGCTGTGGACAGGGTGTGTGGGTGATGCTGCTGGCCCTGGACAGATCTGGCAGATGACCCTGGACCTGTCAGCTCTTTCAGACTCAGCAGCATCCTGGGCTCTGGAGTTTGTCCCTGCTGAGACACTTTCACACAGGCTTTGCCAGTGCTGGTTTCTGGCAGCTCTTTCTCCATGCACATCCCCTGGTGTCTGCAGAACCCACTTGCACAGAAAGTGCTTCTGACAGCGAGGTGAGTCCAGTCCCTACCCCCAAACTCCTCCCCTGCTCTCATTTCTGCACTGCAGGAACACCCTTTGCCAAGATGTTTGGGACCCTGCAGGAGCTGGCAGTGCCATGACAGGTCCCAGAGCTTTCCTTTGCACTATTTATAGAGCTGGCAGCTTCCAATTATTGTTCGCAGAGGTCTTGCTTATGTATGTTCAACAGAAGTGTCACTGGTAATCAAGTCATGGGCAGTTTAAACTCATTAGTCCCCCAATTACGTGCTAAGCTCAGTGAAGGGAAAGGCAGGGATCAGGTTTACAGTTTGTCCTGCTGGAAGTGTTCTGATTCCCAATGTCTATGGCTCCTTCTGCCTCAGGTCTCCTTGTGAGGAAAACATGGACTGGGATTTGTCCAGGCATCACAGATCTCCATCACACAAATTGCAGCAGCACTGCCCAATATTCCAAGGCAGCTTTTATGTCTTAGCGGCTTCGGTGAATGCTTAGAATATATTAGTACTGCAATTTAGAGAAACCTGATTTTCTACATTTAAAATGACTATATTGTATTTTAAAACAAATAAAACCTCGCAATATCTCCCTGCCTACCCCACTGCCCCAGCCTAGAGTATGGACTGTGTTCATTCCTGACCAAGCTCCATTTGCTTTTGGTTTTGCTTTTTTCCTTTTCTTTTCTGTTGATATTCCTGGACAGGTAGGTTTTATTGATGTCAACTTCCATGACTGTCAAGGAACAATCTCATAATTTTCAGCTGCCTCTGTTTTAAGAAAATAAATCAAGGACATAAAGGTTTTTAAGACAGTGAATTAATGGAAGTGTAGACTGATCATTTATTATATCAAGCACTACTTTTGACCTACACGGAGACAACACTGTCTGTTCCTCTGCCTGTCTGTGAGTTCCTTGGGTTTAAGTTTTCTTTTGACCATAATGGGAACATTCCTTTGTCCTATGAACAGTTCCCAGCCAAAATGAGATGAGCTGTGGTGAGTAACAGGGAGCTGTGAAAAGGAAGGGAGCAGGCAGGAAGCACAGCCAAACAATGATGTTAGAATTCCATAAATTTCCCTTTTATAGCAGGCATGGCTTCAGTAACTAAGGTCATCGATATCAGTATTTCTGTGATCCTTAATGTAAGGTAGATTTTTTCAACTCAACAAAAAACATCATCTGGATTATCCTCATTAGTTGGTGCAATTTCTGGCCAAAGAATTGTACTCTGTGTTATATGAGTAAAACAGCATGTAAAATCTAACAGCAGTTTTTAGTGATTTATAACCTCTAGTTTTCTATGATTTTTAATCATTAAAGAGTATGTAAAAACATATTTTATACACAATCTTTTATCTTACATTTATTTTTATATTTCTCCATAGCAATTTATTGCAATAGATATATCACCATTACTATAGACATTTATAGTGCCATTAAAATTCAATGCCACCATAAATTTATGCTCCTTAAAGTGTTGACATTTGTAACAGCCTCCACAAGGGCATATTTTATACTGAAAGTGAAACTTCAAGTAGAAACTTTTGTTAAATTTAAGATGTAGTCAAGGAAAGAGATGTCTTTTATCTGCTTTTAATAAATTCAATAACTTGGATGAGACTGTGTTATGCTCCACTGTTGGGTTTCATTTGCTCAAGCCACTTCAAACAAGTTCTGAGTAAAATACAATATACAAAACAAAATTATAAAGCCATTATTTACTGGCTGACACATGAAACATGCATAGTACATAATGAGCTGTGTGAGTACGAATTAATATGCTGATTCTTCTACTAAAAAAGTTTAAAAATTACAATTCTGAATCCAGAATGGGAGTAAAAGATTTAACTAGAAAAGTTTAAAAGATGACAATTCCGAATCTGGAATGTTTAAGATTATTTAAAGATCATTGCAGAACCAGGCAGGAATTCTCTCTCTCTCTCATATTAGTTTCTTTATTCATAGAAAAAAAAAATAGACTGCTGAGTAAGTATCAGCATGGAGCTGAATGTAATGTGCAAGTGAATAGCAAGCTGATTTTTCTGTTGCTAATTTTTTTTTAGAGAAATTCAGAAGGGAAAATATGTTTTCACAGTTCAGAGTATATTGATAATATATCAATATACCCAGAACCCAGCTCAGGCACAGACTTCCTGTGGGCCAAATACAGAGGGACCAAGCACATGGGAAGAGCAATCCTGTGGGGATTGCAGCTGTTGGTCAGGAGAGTTATCAAGGAATTTTTTGCTTGTATGAGCATCATGAGATCTGATGGAAATTCTAGAGGTGTTCTTATTTTCAGCCTATTACAAATTAAACAACAGACAACCAAAATGTATTTTTATATGTGGAAAAAGCATACATTTATTTATACATAGTATGTGATAAATCTGCAAGTAGCTCATATTTGCATGTTTTTAAGAGCTGCACTGGTAGCATCTAAGAAAAACTGAAGGAGTTACAGGATTTCTGGTGTAGCATCAAGTAATGACCCTGAATTAGCAATAAACCTGCATATATTTACCAGGAGTAGTATTTCCATCTACTTGGGGACAGATTTGATAGTCAATGAGAGGGAGCTGAGAGTGTTGCAAAAGTGAAGCAAAGGGAAAGACAGAAAAAATAAAATTTTCACGAATACAGTCATAGGCAGATTTTATCATCTTTACTTCCTACGATGGTTTATGAGATGAGCTGCTCTGAAAACAGAGATTGCAGCGTGGTGATAAAGATTACTACAAAACAACAAACGTGCTAGAAAACTACTTTAATATTTCAATGTCAGGAATCTGGAGTTTGCCATCCTGCAGTTGGACTGTGGGGTTTTTCACCACGCACTCAGAAAGCTTCACAAGCTAACGAGAAAGGAAGATGAGTCAAGTGCTCCTGGCAAAGTCAAAAGCAAAGCTGGATTTCAGGAAAGAGGCTTTTTGACACAAAGTTGGTGTGTAATGTACCTGTGTCCCAGCACAGTTCACAGAGGTGCTGCTCTACTCAAAGCTCTCTTTAGAGTCCAAATGAAGGGACCTGGAGGGCTTGTAGTCATTAGTGGTGCCACAGGACTTTCCATACAAAGTGGCTTGTTAGTGCTGTGGCTCTGACTAGCTGATGTAATTACTTTCAGCCAACTTAAATTACCCTTCAGTTTCGATTGTAGTGAGACATTCCGGGAGCAAAATCTGATGAGGTTAACCAGGAGGAGGTTATAGGATCACAAATTATAAATAGCTACATGAAGAACAAAACTTTGCTAATGGAGGTTTTCCAGTCTACCAGAAAAAAAGTTTCACCAAGGCTGCTGAAAGTAGTTGAAACAGAAGGAGTCCATTTTTGTGAGGGGAGAGGGGGAAAGGTGTAAATATTCCAGGTGTAAATATAATTATTTGTTTGGGTGAATCTTCCAAGAAAACTCGTGGGAAATTCTTAATTTCTAGGAAAGTACAAATCAGATTTAGATATCTTAAAAGCCAAGTTGGGACTCTTTTTACAGGGTAATTCTGATTGATTTCAGGCAGAATTTATTGTACAGAAGATAAAGCTTGTGCAACAGTTTTACCCTTATACTAATGATAGCATTTCCCTGTGCTCTTTCATCCGAACTCCTGATGTGATGTTGGGCCAGTGGATGTGACCCTTTCAGTTTGGGCGGTGTGGGTGCAGGGGGGAGTGCAGTGATCCACTTTTCCTTGGCAGCAGGTGAGGGACACTGCAGATTTGTCAGTGGCCTCTCCCACTCCCTGCTGTAGCCATGAAGTGTGTGTTGTTTGGAGATGCTTTCTCGTGTTTTTATATCCTACTGTTTTTATATCACATGCCTTTACATCAATTTGAACATAACTCTCAATATTAAGATGGATAAACCCATCACTTTATTTCCATATTGCATATAGGATATCTAATCAGTATTTATGACATGTAAGATTAATCCCATTCATGAGGAGAGGCCTTTATAATTTATTAGTGCCATCACCTTGCTTGAGTTACAAACTGTGTTCAGTTCATTCAAGACAGAAAAATCCATGTCTTGGGAATGTTCTTCATGCCTCTTATTTGTGAATTTATTACTCTTCTTAGTGGGAAAAATTTGAATTTAAAGCTATTTTACAGTGATAATTATTGCATCAGGTGAAAATCTGGCTGAATTGGAAGAAAATGGCCTTGTCCTTTTGGATCCAAAAGGCTTTGGAAACATGTCAGAGTTGGAGAAACTGGAGATCTGGCTTTAATAAAAGGGAGAGAAGCAAGTGTTGTTTGAAGTGGGTGTTTTGGGTCGTGTTAGTTCTGCCTTTACTGAACTCTGCCTTTGATCTGCAGTGATATCAAAGCTGCCCTGCACCTTTCCTGGTCGTAGCTTCTTATTTGCCTTCTTCACGTGCAGGGATACAAGGATTTTTGGAATTGGACATGAAAGCTGATGTGACCATTTAATTTGCTTAACAGTTTACATATGCTAATTTTAAAACCTTTTTTTGGTATCTTGTTTTTTTTGATTGGCTACACTCATGCTGGGTGTTTGAGTCCAGTGGGTCACATTTGGACCATGATCACTGTGATCACCCAGTGCAAAATCCTCAGTGATTTTAATGTGGCTGTCTGAAACTTTTATTCATTATCTTAAAGTGATTCTTCACTCTACTCCTTGTACTTGTGGGCAGAGGGGATTTGTTGCAGAAAGCTGTGCAAACACATCTTGCTGCAGTTACCTGCTCTTCTGAAAAGTTGTATCTGAAGCTGCCTAATTGCTCCTTGCATATTTGTGTGAAATAGATGCTTTTTAAAAAGTGCAGTAGCTGTTTGACCAGAGGAGCTGATGTCTATCTGTCAATGTGTTCTCTCACGTGGAAAAAAAAGTGGTTTTTATGAGGCTGGAGTTTGCCTGAGGGTGAATCTCCCTTCTTTGCACAGGATTAAGTGATAAAAGCAGACTAGACAAATGCAGATAAAATGCAACAAGAATCAGAAGTGCTGTACCAGGGGCCATCTTGTGCCATTAGTATGCTGAGAAGAGTTTTGGTTGCATAATAACTGATGATTCATCCATGGTGAATTCCTTACCACAGTTTACTGTGATTTCTAATATACCCTCGGGTTTTTCTTACTTTGAGATCCCCATCAAAACTAAACCTCAGTTAAACACTGCAATAATGGTATATTTTTCCTCCAGCCTGCCAGTTCTATTTAAATTTTATTTTTGTTAGCATAGGAAGTTTGGCAAAAGTCATATGGCATTTATACAGAGTTATACAAAAGTCCACTGAGTTCCATACAAAACTCCAGTTGTTCCACAGTGATAGCTGTGGTGTGGCTGGGGATCAGGGATGCTCCTGTGTATGTTCAGATCCCTGTGAGGTCCAGGGACTGTGCAGCTCAGCCACCAGGGTGAGGACTGGGATGGGTGGATTCCCTGAACGCTCTGGGGCCTGCCCAGGGAATGCAATGATTGACAGCTCCGGGGCCTCTCCTGATGGCAATTTCAGAGTCTCAGCATCCCCAGGCAGCTCCTGCAGTTCACACTCCGGCTCAGAGCCTCAGCCTGGGGAATCTGAGAGCCCAGAGCCCCTTCCTACTGGACAAGTGACCAACGCCGGGGTGCACAAGGAACAGGCACTGAAAACCCAGCCTGCAGCGGCAGGAATGGTGCCACAGAACAGTCTCTGTACACATTCAGCATAGCTGGGGGCTCTGGCCACAGTTTAAGATCATGCCTGAACTGGGGTGGTCTCACAGGAGCATGGCAGGGATTGGAGGGGCTCTGCTGGAGCTGGGACTGCAGCCCCTTGGAGACCCTTTCCCTGTCTGGGCAGACACAAGTGGTCTCGCTCAAGAGCCTTGGTTCCTCAGGCAGAGCTCCAAACAGTCGGAGTTGGCTTTTTTTTTTTTTTTTTTTTTAAATTTTGATTTGGTTTTAAACAGTCCATGAGTGTCTGAGCCATAAATAAAATTCTGCAATTGCATTTAAAGCAGAAGCTCCCCTCAGGATATTCTTTCCCAGGTAAAAATCATTTTTGTTGACACCAGAAGTGTTCTCAGGCACTTGGCACCTTGTTGTCAGCCTCACCTGCACCAGCAAGAGGCAGAGCCCAGGGCCTGAGCTAAGGGGGGCTCTGGGGCCCTGGGTGTCAGTCCTGGGTGGGCCCAGAGCCCTTAAAGCCTATGGATGCCCTCCAGGTGTGTGACATGTTTTTCCATCAATTTAGCACTGTCAGTCTCCAATGACCTCCTGACAAATGAGATCATAGCTCTAGTGCAACCAGTGTGTGTTGTTTATTCGATGTAGCCCTCATTACTTGGGGAAGACAGAATGCTGCACCAAAACCAGCTCATGGTTTTGAATATAAATAACAATCTATGAAGGTTTCTAAATAAATAATGCCATTAATCCAGAATGTGCTCGGGTTTTTTTGTTTTATTTGTTGAAAGGAATCAGAAGCAATATTGTGTTATTTATTCCTAGAATAACGTTACTATAGTAACTATTGTACCTTATTGTTAGCTGTGCACAGGAGTTATGAAGTTACTTGGGGGGAGATAAGAAATTTGTCCAATAAATGGTTGTTTCAATAACACAGGTGTTTGCCTGCCTTGAGAGCCCGTGTACAGCAGGAAATCCGAGAGCTTAGTGAGGTGTGGGAGAGGCAAGGAGAAGGAAGAGTGTTGGATGTGCAGTGACTTGCACTGCACTAAGTTGGCTCGTTGTTATAATTGTTTTACCGTGGCAGTTTTGCAAGATGGGCTGTGGGGGTAACCATGGAAACAGAGACTCTACAAACTGAGGACTTAAACACAGTGTTGTGAGAATCCTTCAGACAGGCTGAACTTGATTATTGGAGATGTAAAACTCCACAGATCTCATACAGGGAGGGGGAAAGTGATGGGTTTGCCCTGATCCCCACAGCCCAGGGTGTCCTGGATGCACAGAGGCTGCCTTGCAGCTGCCCAGGGCTGAAATCTGGCTGGGCTGGGGGTACAGGTGAGGGAGCCCTTGAGGTGCCGTGGAAGTGGTGCTGTGCACTGAAAAACAGGCACTGATACCTGAGAGATACATGTTGTTTTATCACCCCAGGCCTCCTGGAATTATTGGGAAGAAGAGACGACAGGACAACCCCCTCTTACAATAGCCAGGCTTAGCTTAAAGAAGGTCCTGAACAGCTATGAGCAGAGTTGAGAAGAATCTACTTAGCATTCATTTCTTTTTTTTTTGCTTTTCTGGCTCAGATTCATTGGTGTGTTTTCCTTCGTATTCCAAGGTGGTTCATGTGCTAAAACTGTGTGTGCTTGCATAGTGAAATTTTGAGCATTTTTAACACTAGCTAAAATTATATTCAGCAGCATAGTAACATCCAAATCCTTGGAAAACTGTTTCATGTGTGGGCTTGGTTTTTTAGCACTGTAGTTAGGGCTGTGCTACAAAATTATCCCTATCCTCCCCTTATTTTAGTAGAATTCTAAATTGAATCCAGGCAATTTGTTAGCTACTAAACCAGGGTGGGGGAAAAACCCAACCAAACCAAAAGCTTATTCTGGGGTAAGCAGAAAACTGTGTTGGTTAAAGAAAACCCCCAAACCCACAATTTTCATAAGATAATAGTGAAGAGCAATTCTGCCTTAAAAGTTAAGAGGTTTAGGCATTTAGAAACTTTCAATGATACACTGAATATCTTGAATATGTCTCAGGGTTATGAGGGATATGGGAAAGGATTATTTAAGCAATTTGGAAATATTAGTACACACCAGTGAAACTTTCTATTGTCAGTGACCATGGCTTTTTTCGTTAGAAAAAAAGATTTCGTTAATTAATGTATCCCTGATTACTTTTAAAGTGCAATATGTGGTAGGTAATATGCAAGCTGCTTATTACCTAAGATTCATTTTTATGTCAGTCTGAATTATTAAAGCAATTATAATTCACCATTCAAAGGTCTGGAGGAAGTAATATATGTTTTAAATTTCATGAAACACTTTACTAATGAAAATCCTCAGTGATGTTAAGAGTGGTATTAATGTGCAGAAGGTGAGCAGGGTTTTAGCTGGTTTGACAATAAAATGTGATTGACTGGAAATGGGGAAGGGTTCTTAGGAACAAATTTTAAATCAGGACGTGTCTAAGCCACGTAGTATTTGCTGTAAAATAATATGGTCTATAGTAGTTCCCATGGGATTCATTAACATATTTCCAATTAACTGTTAGAGTGAAAACCAAAATGAAACATAAATGCATTAAACTTCTGAACTGGAGTAAACTACTTCAGTATAGAAGGGAGGGCACTGACAATAGCGTCACCAAGAGTAGATCCTTCACATCAGTGTCCCTTTTATTTCATTGCACAGTGTATACCTAGAAAACTAGATTGGAAAAATAACAGTAGAAAGCTAAAGTTGATTCTTGACTAATACATTGATCCAGGGATAAAATGGTGACAAAAATTACTGAATGTCATTGTTTGCAGTACATATTTTTGTACAAGACTGAGTACTGTTGCCGTAATAATTCAAACTACTTAAGCAAATGTTTTACTAAAAAACCCATGAGAGATGCTATTTGTAGCTTTTTAAAAGACTGTGAACGGTACAGAAAAGGAAGGTAAACCAGAACTACACAGGCATTTGTGCCCCAAACATGCACGTTTTGTGAAATAATGTCACCAATTTATTTCGATAAATATATATTTTGAAGAATAACGTTGAGCAGAATGCCAGCAGAGAAAAAGCAGGTTTGTTGCTTTAGCTCCTGGTGTAGGACAGGAGCAGTGATGGTGTTCTTTGAGCCTGCAGCTGATTGATTTATAACAGCACATTAAACAAGTGTAGAACATACTCCCTCCAGCACTGCAATTGAATGTACAGACTCAAGGTAAAACAAAACTTTCCCAAAATCGCCATTTTATTTCTATATCTCTTTAATCCAAGTGGTTGACTTGAACCACAAATGCACATTGCAATGCCTTTCACTCCCCTTCACGTCCAGGGTTCAGCCCTGGAGATAAAGTTTCCTGCAGCATCTGATAATCCCCCCTGAAATAAACACGGCGCTCCAAGGCCCCCCGGGAGCTGGGAGTGCCCTGGCTCCCCCATGGTCCCTCGGTCTCCCCCATCAACTCCCGAGCTCTGGAATTCAGCTGCGATCTCCACCCGGCAGGGCAGGGCTCGTCCTCCACCTCACCCTGGCAGCTCGGCTAATGGCTCTTCAGGAGCCCAATGGATCTTCATAAAAAATGGAAATGGTTTTGCCCCTTCATTTTAATTAACATTATGTCTACATTCCTATGATAATGGATAATTAAGTGAGTTACCTTGACATTGGAATGTTCTTGGAAATAATTTACTATGCAATTTCATTAGGTTAAAGACATTTTTCTATTTTATTTTGAATGGAAGTTTCATCATAAATATTTCTGAATATGATTTATACGTAAACTAATTATCATTCACAGAGTCAGGACATTCCAAACTGCAAAATTCATTATGTGCATTTTAAAAACCTTTTTGCAATCGTACCATGTCATCTATTACTTCAAAGAAATATTCCTGTTTCTTTTCCTGGGTCCTCCCCTCATCTGTTATTCTATAAACACACCAAGAAGCAGACAAGCATTCTCACTGAATATTATTGTTTTGGGAATAGTGAAGTTTTGCTCCGTAAGGAGTGGTTTATTACACTTCACAGAAAAGTGTTAATGAATCAAAACTGTTCTTCAATAAAATCTGAAAGAAATGTAAAGAGTCAGGTTTTGCCTATGTTTATTCACCAAAATAGTTGCCTTTTGGCCAGCTGTAGTATTCCCCAGTAGCATCCTTGATCAAGCATAAAATGAAAATGATAAAATGAACTTTCTAGATCTAGCAAGGATCATGTCTTGCTCATAAATCTTCTTGCATATCTATTTATAAAGAAATGGGGAATCCATCAGAAAAATACTTCAGTAGCAGTTCTGTTCCTCAGCTTCTTACAGAGTCATGACCTCAATTCACAAAAATGCTTAACTGGGATTTGTGCAATGGAGAGACTCTAAATGCTTCTGCAGAACTTGTGTGTTTTGAGAGGTGCCCATAGCTCCCCAACTAATGATGGGATTGCAAATTGGGGTACTATTTCTCAGTTAATGGGCATAACTCTACCAAAAGATGCATTTCACATATCCCATGGAAGGGGTCATTAAAGACAATAATTTATTCATAATTTCTGATATCCCTTTTTAATATGTGAGAATTAATAGGAGGCCACAGTTTGCTTCAAAGCTGTTGTCACTAAGATTAGTTCTCAAATACACTGCAAGGAGCACTTCTAATGTCAGATTTGTAGAAAAATATTTGGGAGATCTGCTACTTTTGTGTTGCAAATTATCAACTGCATTCTGGAAACAAATTACTCAGGTGTTCATTTCAAAGTACAGTAAATTGTCCTGTTCCAGCACTGCTGGTTTACATACCATGGACAGGGACAGGGGATGAAGAGGAAGGGAAGTGAATAATATTTTGAGAATAAGTATTTTAGAACAGTATTTAAATATATTATGTGATACAGTGATCTGTGAAAGAACATTGCTTTGCAGGAAAAGCAGTAGCAGTAATAATCAGATTATTAAATGGTACAAGAATATCACTGAAACTCTGTGGAGTATTGTTTAGTAATATTTTTCTGTCTGTAATTAATCTCTCTGAAGCCTAATCCTGCAGCTGATTCTCTCAGTGAAACTGGAAATTCAGGACCTGGGGTTACTTGGGCTGCACTGTGCCATTGATTGAATCGTCTGTTGGGTCCGTGGGAACAAAAGGGCAATTTAAGTTTCCATAAAGCAGATGAATTCATGTGTTAATATTTGAGATGGACCAATCTGTAATACTCAATGACATACTTTCATTTTTCTGTGTCTCTCAGCTAAAATCTGGACATGTTTCCACTGAAATATTTAAAAGAAACCAGACAGGCAAATAGTTTGCTGCTTTACCTTCTCCCTTGTCCCATCCAGTTCTGTCCCCCTCCTGCATTAGCCAGTTGAAATAAAGAATATTTGAGGATCCTTGGGCTTTGGTGATGCCGCATCCCACACAAAGGGCTCCAAGTGTCCTGCTTCCCTGGGGAAACTGCTGTTCTGCTCCACATCTGGGGACTTTGGACAGCTCAGTGAGCCACAGCCCTGGGAATGCAGACTGTGGGATTCCTCCTTGGCTGGTGGGGGCCAGCTNGGGACTTTGGACAGCTCAGTGAGCCACAGCCCTGGGAATGCAGACTTTGTGCGATTCCTCCTTGGCTGGTGGCCCTGTCCCCCTGTGAGCAGCAGCTGGGGCAGGGAGCTGCTGGCACTTCCATGGATTGGCAGAGATGCCTCTGGAGCTGGCAGGGACCAGTGTGGCCTCTCTGTGCCACCAACCCCCAGGGGACAGCGGGGACAGGGAGCTGCTGGCACTTCCATGGATTGGCAGAGATGCCTCTGGAGCTGGCAGGGACCAGTGTGGCCTCTCTGTGCCACCAACCCCCAGGGGACAGCGGGGATAGGGAGTGAGGGCAGGGCGGGCTGAGCCCGCTCTGGGGTGACCCCGGGCCCCAAATCAAACCCTCAGCTCCACCACAGAACCAAAAACCCCATTTCTGTGTGGCCTGCAGTGTGAGCCAGGCTTACTCACAAAGCCTTGGTGATCAGGTGAGCCACTTTTCTCTCAGTTTGTTCCATGAGGATTGTAAACTGAAGATCTCCTTTAAGCTCCTTTTGCCCATCCCCATAAGACATCTTAGTTTAGGCAGCAACCAGAATAATAGTACCAATTTGTGCTGGCAGCTCCCCCATCATCAGCTTTTTACTGCAGAGGCATGCACTGGAGAACAATTCTTGTATTTTTTGTTGTTTGTTTTTTTCCCATCTCAGTTCTTTAATGAGGAAATACTCCAGGTCTGATTGTTTTCTCCTTTTAAATATTGATTCATACATTGACTTTAATAGGAGCAGAGTTGGAAAATGCTAATTAATTAATAATTAATACTAAATAATTCCTAGCCTAATCTAAGGTAAGAATATGCAGTGCATCAAAAATCCTCTCACATTGGCAGAGCTATTTAATAGAGGAAACCTGAAATGAGCACAATATTGAAGTTCCTCTCTGAAAACTATCCCTGTTATTTTTCTGCCCTCTCGAAAGATTTGCCTTCTATCAGTGATTTGTCATTAGGCCACCTAACTGAAATGGATATCAGGAACTTTACTTGTATTTTCATAGGGAGTCAGGCTTTCCAATCCTAAATAGAATGGAAGATTTTTGGAAAGGCTGATCCTTGGATCAGAGCATTAACATACATGCTGAGAGGATGGAACAAGATTGAAGGTAGAATGTTTTTTCTCCTGCAACAATTTATTTTATAGTTTGGACAGCATACAACCTGAGTTAAAAAATCTAAAAATGAAAATATTTATGCAATTCTGCATTCCATTGTCAGAGTTCTTAATTTATTAATGTAGACATTGATACTGAAAATACTGTGTAGGCTGTGCATTATACATGACCATTACAAAAGTAATTTTCATGGGAAAAAATATTTAAAGTATGTCATACAATAACTTAAGTCAGTTCTCTAACTCTGTCAAACTTTTTTTTTTCTCTGCTGCAGCAAATGTGATGTACACAAAGGTCGCCTATGGCTTTCAGATCAATTTAAATGTAGTTCTAGCTTTATTTCATGCTGACCAGTGTTACTTCATATAGAATATATAAAATATAAACTGTTCTTCAGATGTTAAAGGGAAGTCAGTTTAGACCTTTTGAGGGAAAGAATGTTGGTTCAACCTTTGTGAGTGCCTGTATGACACAAAACAGAGATGGTTGAAATACCTGAAGTTTGTCTGCTTTTGGAAAGGAATTCTGTCCATGCTCTTTCTGTCTCTGCATGAAAGAAGCCTCATTTTTGAGGCTGCACCCTCACTCCTGCTTCTCTGGCAGTGTCAGTGCTGGCAGCTGACAAGATGTTTGACTCCAGATCTAACATCAGTGTGACAGACAAGGCTGCCCTGCTAACAAAGAGTTGATCAGAGTTCTACACTCCTTGTACAAAAGAAGGGTTTTTTTTCTTTCTTTCTTTCTGCCTTTCCTTTTTTTTTTTTTTTTTTTTTGTAATAGAACACAAAGCATGAAGGCTCATCTAAGTAGGAAAGATTCATCAAAATCTCTAATTAAATACATGACAGCTGGTGAATTAGAGCATTCTGTCTTAGCGCTGCCATCCTATAATACTTCATAATCCTGAGAGTCCAAAGTATGAATTAATTACGCTTATAAGTATCCTGATACCCAACTAAAGGGAAAATATAATCAAAAGCAACCCTAAAAGGTCTCTGAGAATGTAGGCAGTGCTGATAATCACAAGTGACTGCGACCAAATTATTTCCAGATTACCAGACTTTGGAGAGGCTTTAATAGAGACTATACTTGTAATACAAGACTATTTGGTAAAAAACCTGCTTGTTGTTAAAGTAATGTGTTAATGAAGCATTTTTAGAAGTGTTGTGGTTTGACCCCAGCCAACAACTAAAGCACCACGTGGCTGCTGACCCACTCTATTCCCAGTGGGATGGGGGAGAGAATCAGAAAGATAAAAGTTAAAAAAAAAAAAAAAAAAAAGGAGGAAACCAATGGATTTGGATAAAAACAGTTCAATAGGTGAAGCAAGAAATTCATTTTCACTTCTCATGGGCAGGCAGGTTCAGCCACTCCAGGGCAGCCAAACTCCATCCCCTGTGACAGTGACAGCCCAGCAGTGACAAAAACATCCCTGTGTTGCAACCCTGTTTTCAGCACAAATCCAGAGCAGAGCCCCTCACCAGCTACTGTGAGGAAAATCCTCACTCTTCCAGCCAAAACCAGCACAAAAAGCCACGTGTTAAACACCAGTTCCTAACAGCTGGCACCGTCCTCAACCTCACAAAGATAAATGTGATAAAACCCCCCAAAGCCATCATTTTAGAGTGGTCCTGTTGTCTTCTAGAAATAGAACTTTAGAGCAAACCTGTGCAGATGTTCACATGTTTTAAGTTTGTTTATGTTTGCTGGTGAAATGCTTTTGGTTGCTTGTTATTACTTTAGGGGAAAAGGAGCAGAAGTAAAGTAGGAATTTCCATGCACTTTAGAATACTGCTAACCTGAAATACTCCAGGTTTGGGGCATGTAATTTTTGAACATTTATAGCCAGAGATTAAATGTTCCACTGAAACATTTTCTTTAAAATTGCTCCATCCATAATCCAGATCTGAAAGAGATATTTCTAAGGAAGAACTTTTAAACAGCTCTGGTGGTTTGTATTAAGCTTCTGTTTGATTTTATTTTGCTGTCAAGATTTTAGGTTTTTTTCCCCTAGAGTTTTCTAACTTGAAGTTTTCTCATTAAAATATATCCTACAAAACAGGAAGCACATATCATTATACTTCAATTCCTGTATATTTTGAACAAAATTGGACTGTATGATAGATTTTACAATGGCCTCTTCCTGCCTATTTGTTTGCTGGTTTTATTGGTTATTCAAAGGCCATGCAATTACACTGAAAACAGACTTGGGGTTTTGGATGTCCTCAAAGTCCACACACAGTGAATCCTTTCTGTATGAATCCATTCTGATTTTGCTCAGCAGATGGTCAGGTGTCAGTGTCATGACTGTGATGTGAGGAGATGATTAATTTGAGACAAACTTGGCCTAAAATTCCTGAGTTCACATATTCCTGAGACAAGGACACTTCTTTGGAAGTATGTTATAGCTGTCTTTTGAAGTTGCTATGTTTGTCTCCACTAAAATTGCTATTTATTTTTCACAGTGGTTAACTGGCATCATTCATGAACTGTCAGCTGCTTACTGTTATTAGGAAGCCAGACTAAAACTGCAATTCCTGAAATGCAAGTGCTGGGTGATTTTTACCTGGTTAACAGGTATTCTGTATGGAACAAGAGAGGAGAAAAAAGCCAAATATTTCTCATGATTAAGAAGACTTTGAGGAAACCAACACATTTATTGAATTCTATTTGTGAGAAGTCCAGTGTAACTGAGAAAGGAGCCCATTCAGTGGCACACTTGGATGGAGAAGAACCATGGAGTAACTGTTAACTAAACTGATTTCTCTCTTGAAGGGTTCTGCTGTTTTCCCTAATCCATCTGCTGACCTGCCATTTTGATGTAAGAAACAGTGGAAAAGACTGCTGATCTTGGATCAGCTACACAAGAATGACTTGCACCAAATGAGACACTTTCATCATTCTCGTGGGCTGAATAATCACTTGTCACAATCCTGAGAAATGCTTGTCATAGAATCACAGAATTACTCAGGTTGGAAGGAATTGTGGGAAGTTCCCAGTCCAACTTTCCAGTCATTTCAGCTCAGCAGGCAGTCCCTGTGGTCAGGTGTGATTTATCTTTGTAAGCCCGTGACAAGTGTTGGTGGTTTTGGCGTAGCTGCCACCGTCCCTGCATGCCTGAGCATTGAGCTCATCCATCTTCCTCCCTTGCAGCCGGTCCTCCAGCTCCAGCCTACATCCCATGGCGCTGGACATCAGTCAGGACTCTCTGCTTTCCAAGGCAGAGTCCTGCTGCAGCTCCTCCTTGGCCTGAGCCAGGATGGGCTCTTGTGCCGGGAGGGGTTTGTCCTGAGAGAGCTGCCAGCTGCTTCGAGCTCCCTCACCCTTCAGAAATGTCTGTCATCCTCCCTACCAATCCTCTGAATAAGGCAAATGGGTTTTTGCCTCAAGATGTCCTGTAATTTCCACTGTTCCTATCTCCATTTGACTGCCCAGGCTCCTTATCTGGGCTGTGTGTTCCAAAGGATGGGAAAGGAGGATGTTGTCCCGAGGCAGCGGAGCACGGCTGTGGCTGAGGGAGCTGGGCACGGGCTCTGCTCCCTGAGGCTCCAGCTCAGCCCAGCCTGGAGCTCAGACTGAAACCTTCCATCATTTTGCCACCGAGCTGCGTCTGGGTGTGTTGTGTCACAACAGCTCTTTGCCAGCGAATACACCACAACGGGGAAAAAAAAAAAACAAAACAGAAAGTGTGCGTTGAATTTTTTTAAACTTCATATGGGATGAAGAGGAATGCAAATGAGCGCACGCGTGTCAGAAATTTTCCTGGGGAACTTCAAATTTGCTGCTAGGTTTAGGTCCCAGTGCAGGTGCCAGCAGATGGCACTCAGGAATCTGTAATGCTCTTACCTGTGGGGCTTTCTGTGACCGAGGCAGCTCCGTGTTTGCAGCGCTGGGAGCTGCCCCTGCCACCTGCAGGGCTCCGGTGGCTTCCTGGGGCAGCAACACCCCTGGGTGGTGGGAGGCACTGAGGGGTGCCAGGGGTGACTGACGTGTGGCAGGATGTGATTCATGCTGGGTTGGGAAAGGACTGAGACCTGCTTTTGAACTTGTTACTATAAAGAGAGCTGAAGTATTGTTAGTATATTAAAATACTGTGTTGGTTTATTGTTGTTTGTATGTGCATCTAATAATGCTGTCCAGTGGCATAGATTGCATCATTTAATCAGTTTTCAGTTTTGATTACAGCTACCAGCAGGAGACTCAGAGTTGCCAACTGTAATTAAAATGTAAAAAAAAAAAAAAACCCAAACCAAAGAACAGAAGCAGAAAACAGTTCAGAGATAATTAAAGCTGAGAAACGTTTATTTTCCTGTGAACTTTTGTACTGCTGTGCTGAGGAAAGATGAATATTATCTGTCTTCAAACATCCCCTTCCTTGGGTTGTTTGGATCTGAGCTTAGATCATCATTTCCATCTTAGTGCAGAACTTTGTCAATGACTAATGCAGATAACACTTGAATAATTTGTATTACTACTTATGGGATTTTTCAGTGTTTCAGTATAACACAGGAGTACTTCATTCTGTTTTATTCTGTTCCTGTTGAAAGGAACCAAATGCTTTGCAAGCAAAGATAAAAGTTTTGCAGATGCATCTTTGCAGGTACCACTGGACTTTTCTCTCACACTGGGAGCAAAAAGATAACAACACTGTCTTGTACAACAAGTAGATTTACCTCCCTGGCTCCTGCTACCTTGTATTTGGGTTTTATCATCTTTGGAAACTGATCTGCAATGAAAAGATAAGGGTCTGACCCTGTGTCTCAGGTAAAGGTCACATATTTATAAATTTGCGAAACTCCACTGGAAGGCTGTGTCAGAGGCTTGGTCTTTCAGTGAATAGAAACCTGAGCTTATTCTTGGGCTGTTTATCTGGTTTTGCACAATGTTTTTTAGTTTAAATAGTTTTTCTTCTTCTCTGGTCTGCACTTTTTTTTCAGTATTTTTCAAGTTTATCTCAGTAGACATGGTCCCTCTGAGTTTTTGTTTGGTAAAGAAACGAAAGTAATTTGTGGCCTCATAAGGAAGACCTCCTGATAATTGTAGATGATGATGATATTATCCCCCTCCCTCTTTTTTCTCTTAGAAACAGCACAACACCCTCAACGACAATGTGTATTTTCAATCCTTGATGAGGACCCTGTTACTTCAGCCCTATGCTATATAGATCTTGAATAAAATTCACCTATGGGGGTGACTTCTCTTGTGCACTTCTACTCCTGATGGATCTGCCTGTTTCCATATTGGGTCTTAAGAAGAAAAAAGTCTTTAAAATTCTTTATGTGGCCAAATGAACTCCTGACCTGCAGTCTTAGTCAGAAAGTACCTTCACATTTGAGACTTTCCACCAGAAGCAAAATAATTTATTGATACCAAGTCAGATGAAGCAGGACTGGAGGGCCTGGGCAGGCTAAATATGAGGATCTGAACCATTTTTGAAGCCTGTACTACAGAGAAATGAATAGATTGATACTTTTTTAATGTAGATGATGATTTGCTTGAAATATTCTGAACTGTCAGCTTGGCAGGATCTTCACACACTTTTGTTAGCTAATCAAAGACAGATTGCAGGCAGGAGCCATATCTAAATTTATTAAGAAAATTAATAGACCATTTAAATTTTACTAGAATTAGTCTAAGATACAATAAGCATTTGCACCAGCAGATCCTCATTAGCTGTGCCATTGACCTGGTGTCTGGTGTGTAATGGGGAATTGACATCTAGATTTGGGGACAATGGTGCTGCTAATAGGAGCTTGAATCATTAGGGGAAAAAAAAGGCCAATGATACAAATGTGTCAGATTTTACTTTTCATCTTAATTTCACTGTGTATATCATGGACTGCAAAGTCAAGGTTTGGAGGGCTATGTTTCTCCAGTTCTGGAGTTTTGCTGTCTTTTCTGTTCTGTAAATCTCTATACACTTTGGCTGTGAGAGGGAATGTTATGTATTAATTTATTTACACAGCACTTTTGGAAAGTGATCGACTTGGTGGGTGTTGAGACACTAATTGTGTTTTTTCCTGAGTGTATCAATCTTTCCGGGTTAGATTGCCATGAAAACAGATCCTTGCAAAGTCTCAGAATGTTGGGTTTCAGCACGTTTAAGGCTTCATGATACTCTATCACTGCCTTTTGTTGATATGTTAAAATCTAATAAAAATTACCCTCTCTTTCTTTATTTGGTAACTTTTTCAAACTTCTATAGAGCTTCTGGTTAGGTAGGATGCTTCCCTAAGGCGTCTCTTCACTTTCCAAGGAGCTACCTCAACAAGCCATACTAGGAATAAATGTGTGCAGTGGGGATTAGTTCCCCCAAGAGTGCTGTTCAGCATTTTAAAGAAGATTATATAATTGGAGCCCAATTATTTTTAAACTATTTTTTTTCTGTATTTGAATGGCAACTGTGATCAACAGTAAATCCTGTAGATAAAATTTCTGAACACTGACAAACAAGATGGCCTGGATTTGAAAATTTCATCTTTTGTGTCATTCACAAGTGCAGGTAGTGCTGAATTGATGAATTGTGCTTTATAAATAATTTTAGGAATGGCATTGGTGATTTGTTCTGTGGTCTAAGGACAAGAATAAGGATTGATAGTGTTCTCAGTACAGTTTGTGCTTTTGGCTGTACATGGCCAAATGAACATGCATTTAAAAAAAAGATTCCCCTGTTATTTGAGGTGATTTTGCATCTGGGAGGTATTGCAAAGAAGCTGTACAGTTCTGACAAATTTCTGTGTCTGTTGTCCAAATACATTTAATTTCCAGCACATCAGCAGCAGCTTCAGCCCATTCCCATGTTAGATCCCTTGAGATGCAGGCAGCAACAAAACCATTTGGCTCAGGGAAAATGAGCCATTACTTTGAACATCAACCCTCTGCTGGCTTCTAACCACGGTCGTTGTGCTGCTGGTCCTGTTCAGTGGCTTTCTGATTCTCTGGTGAATTGGGATTAGGGGAGAACTGCATGGATTTGAGATGGCTCTTGCACCACGCAGTGATGGTGGTCACGGTGCGTGACTCCTGCCACCGTTGTCATGGGAAGGGAAATTGTTCCTTGGCTGAGGATGATGGACTGGATGGTTTGCATGCTTTGGGGTGGCAGCTTTGCTCCAGCCTTCCTGTGGATCTCCTGGGATCCTGCATTAGTGCCCAGCTCTCCATGTCTCTGGAAGTGCAAGCTACGAAGCTGAACTACTTTGGGTTTGGGCCATCTGGCTTTGCTATCCCTTCATTTTTTTGTGGAATCCAAATGAGTTTGGTCCCCCGGCAGGAGCTGGATGCCAACAGGAGGCGACACGGTTGACAGTGCTGCCAGCAGTTCTGGACAGACCTTTCAAAGCAAGCCAGTGTTTGTCTGCCAGCTCTGATACAATATTTAGAGTCAGATCACAGTGGCAGAGCAAAACTTAGGTGAGTAGATGTCACTCTTCTCCCTGCTCCACAGCCTTCAAGGTTTCTTACCTTCCTCCCTTGCTGCTCTGCAAGCACAACCCTTATACTCAATTCCCTTCACACTCTCTTGCAATTCACATGTTCTCATCCTGGCTGCCAGTTCTCTGCCCAACTCAGCAGAGCCATCTCTGTCCCTTAGGCAGAAGCTTTTCTAATAGTTCAGTCCCACCAGGCTAAGCAAGCCTGCAAGCCCTGCCAGTGTTTGCCTTTCTTTTATTCCAGAAAGGACTTCAATCCCTTCAGTCCCAATAGGTAAAAGCAGACAGTGAGTGAACTAAATCATTTTCCTTCTATTTCAGAACTATTAGAGCTATTCCCACAGGTGCTGATGGCTGCTTTACAAATGCTGGGAGAGATTATAAAAGAAAGGAGTGGATGCTGTTTGTTTTAATGTAAGTTTTAGCTCACTTATTCTATGTACCTCATTTTCTTGCCTATGATGTCCAGGCCAATAAAGAGTGACACTGACCAACCCTTACAGCTGGCTTGGAGCAACAAGTATTTAAAAGCTTCAGTGTTTCATCCTGAGCAGGAGCAACCATTCTTCTCCTGTTTATCTTTCCTATTGAAGACTTAGGTGACTTTTCTTCTGTTGCAGACAGAGCTGACAGCTCAGGAATCTATAATTTCAGCAATTATTCCAAAACTTGTAAGTTCTGTTACTCGTAGAGAGACAAAAGCTGGAGACAAAAGCTGGGCTAACAGTGAATGTATAATATGAAAATGTGCCCTTCCTCATTGGTTCCCCTTGGGCTTTGCTCACAGGAGAATGTGTAGAACTCGGTGAGGCAGAGATCTCTAATCTCACTGAGCAATCATGCTGGTGCTAGAAGGATGTTAATGATGTTTTACCACCTAAGAGGGTGATGAAAGGAGAGCATTTGAACACCTGAGCATGTATAATTTAAATGTAATAAAATCACAATATGAGTTCTAAGTAGAAAAATTAGCATCACTAATTATTGCTTGCTGATTATTGCTGTAAGCTGTTCCTCAATCCTTTTT
>VZRZ01011485.1:1850831-1921420 GCA_013398175.1 Climacteris rufus | reverse complement strand
TTTTAATAAATACATGCTGTTGGTGGATCAAGACGTCAGGATAAATACCTGGCACCACATGTACTCAAATTTCTGGCTGTCACCAACTTCAGATCTTTCTGTGTCAGTTGTGTGAGGCACAGTTTGATTCAGGGTCCCTGAGAGGAAAAGGCTGGGCAGAGGTGGGAATGCAGGAGTGCTCCTTACAAAGAGAGCCAGCCTGCTTTTGTTTACTAGTCTGTCATCAGAAGTGCAACATGAAATGGGCCAAACCACCACAATCAGTGCAGATAGGGTGAGAGATGGGAATACTCACATATCATGTGCTACTCGTGCACTGTTGAAGACAAAAGTTATTTATAACATGAGTACAAACCCCTCCTCTGCTGCTGCAGGAGGGCCTCAAGGTTACTGAGCGCATGTGTGACATAAATGCAGCAGAGCATTTTAATTAGATTCTTTCACCAGAACTCCTGACCTTCTGTGTAGCACATTAATGTATTTTACTAATTATAAATGCAATTAAAAAGTACTGAAATAAAATTAGGCTGATCTATCTAATTTACATTAAGCACTTTCAAATTATGCAGATTTTCAAAGTCTTTTTCTTCCTTCCTTTCTTTCTTTTTTTTTTTTTTTCTTACAATTTGTGTTTCAGGAAAAAATTGTCTGCATTAAAACAGCTGGAAAACAACCTTGTAGCAAAACAAATTTCTTTTCTGTGATTATTCACAGTGTGTGAGTTAATTTTGCAGGCAGTAATATGCTTAGCTATCGTTAGGGCAGTGACTCACACAATAGAACCCATATGGGCACTGGGTGCAGTAGTGGGTCCTGTGCTGGGTAGGAACTTCTCCTGCTTTTCTTTTGGGAATGGAGTTCATAGGTTAACTAGGAAAAAATACTGATATAATGGTCCAAAAAATAGAGATTTATAAACAATAAAGAAACAAGAAAACCAGTATTTGAATAATGCAGGCAAAACATCTGGTGTGTTCAGTCATTAAACCAGGCTGACTGTTATCTTGCTGTCTACATATTTTGGTAGTACTTTCATAGAATTTTAGAGTTTTAGACATGAAAGTAGAAAAATAACAACATTTCATTATTATTTTTGTCAAGTATCTAAATGGCAGCAGGCACTGAGCAGCAAACACAACACAATCCTTACCCTGGAGAGCTTCTGATCTAATTTTAGATGGGCTGCAGAAACAGAGGCAGCTCTAAGTACTGAACATAGATAGAAAGAACCAAGCTTAAAGGTGGGAAATTTGTAGAGCTACCCAGGCATTTTACTTCATGTTGTTTATCCTTAAACCCTTTCCATAATAAAAGATTAATTTCTTATACCTCTGTGTTTTAATGAAAATTCTCTCGTTTTTCACTTAAAGAAGAAACAAAAGTACCTCATGTTTTATGTCCTGTTCTGTCCTTCCCTAAAGAAGTAATGGAAAAAAGCAGTGGAGAGCAGAGGAAGAAAAACTGAAATATGAAGAGATTAGAGTAAATGAACAAATTCAGTGTTCATCTAATGCCAGATGTCATGCATTAGGACCACACTATTTTCCTGCTATCTTTTTCCTGTGTGCTTATTGAGTTTTGAGTCTCTCACATGCCTGGCATGAAAGTAGAAAATCGAGAATAAAGCTTTGCTCATTGTTGGTGCTTATTTGCCAAACAGCTGTGAGGTGGTACCACAGGAAGCACTGTGATGGTTCTTGGCATTATCTCTGACATCTACTGAGTCTCTGTAGAGACTGAGTCTGGTCTCTGAGAGAATAAGGGTTTAGAGGAATAGGAAGGCATATGAACTTGTTTGGTGATAAAGTTAGAAATAATAAGAATTTATCCCACCTCCCCCAAAGATTTTATTGCTGGACAGACTTGGAAAATTTCCTCCCACTGGTCTGGAAGCAGCAAGCACTGTGCTGCTTAAACCAGTGATGAGTTCTTGCAGCCTTTGCCTTGGAGCAGAGTGCGCCTTCTTCTCTGTTCCCTTGAGAGGACCGTGGGTGATTTCCAAATGGAATTTTGGTCGCTAAAAATCTGAGCTTCTCCCCTTGGTGTAGCAACATATGTAGTGCATTAATTTCATATCCAACAGCTCTTTTGAAGTCAAGTAAATACTTCAGCTTGGAGAGCTGCATTGTTTAACCTCAGGTGTTTCACTTGAGGGCCACGGTATAAATCGAGGTTCTCTGCACAGCAAGTGGAGGAAGGAATGCATCAAACTTTAAATCATCCTCTGAAAGATGTGTCCTGTATGCTGAGATAATGAGCATGAGGAAATCAGAGCTCCTGCCTCTCTCAGAAAGGGAAAGCAGCAGCTCCTCTGCTGGAGCAGGGCCACTGTGGGACCTTGGCAGGGCATCCCTGCTCTGGCTCCTGAGAGTAACCTCACACCAGGAGGCAGACAAGGTTGCTGTGTGCAACAGTGAGGTCTCCCTTGAAAGAAAGTGCCTACAGATCCCAAATCCCACTTAGTTCACATCAACCTTTAGGCTGGAAGTGCCTCTTAATTTGGGATCAGCCACTTCTCTCAGCAGCGTCCCATTCGCAGGTAACAGCATCATACCATGGCCAAGAGAAGCAATATCAGGCCATTCTCACCCCCTGTCTCCTGTAGGCACTATAAATCCAGTGATTACCTACAGAAATATTCACTGGTACCACTTTTCTGTTTGAAACATTAGCACAGAACAGAGTTTTGGTGTCATTCTGGCACAGGTTTAAATATGGAAGCGGTAATTGCTGGGGTTTTTTTGCAAATTCTTGCTCAGTGTGTAGGCAATGTCCTGGAATATTTAAAATGTATTACTTTAAGCTTTCTCCTTCCTCAACTCCAAATATATGTAGTGACATATTACACTTAAAAAATAAAAACTTTGGAAACTTATATATTCCCATGAAAAATAGATGTTGTTGTACAATCAATATTTAAGTGAAGGCTTTTCTTATATTTTAAACATGCTGGGGACTGCTGTCAGATGTGGTTGTTTGGTACAAGCAATCCAGCAATGAATTATCAATAAAGATTGCATGGTTCCTGATTTATTTTTTAAAGTTTATTTTATGCATTTAGCTGTGCGTGGTTCAGAGCAGGGCTATTTTAAATGTGATGTTTGATAAGGGTGAGATTTAATTGTTCTGTCAAGAGTGAATATAGGGCAAACTCCAGACTGGCACAGCCTTGGCGGGAGCCCCCAGTTGCCCTCCATGGCCAAGCTGTGGTGGTGTCTGCCAGCACTTCTGATTAGGAAATTAAATCCTGCCAAAGTGCTGTGTTTGACTGTTGGTGTGCTCTGTTGGCATGAGATGGATTTAGGCATTGGGTTCAGTCCTTTGCTGAACAGAAATCTCTTTAACTGTGAAATTCTTCATGGAGAAATAGATTAATCACATTTCAATATTAGGGAAACAAGGTTTAGAATATTTATTTGAGTATCTGGCTGAAAAAAAATACAGAAAGAATATGATTTTTAAAAACTGCCCTCTTTTAATAAGTTATAATTATGTTTTGCTTAGATATAATCATTATTCTTCACACTCATCTTTGTTAAACTTTCTGCTATGGTATGGTCCAAAAAATGGTTTGAGTTTTTATTTTTTTGACCCATGAGGATGTTTGCAAAAGAGTATTTGTAACATCTAAGGTTGTAAAGCTTTGAAAGCCTAAAACAGGGATCAGTGTGCAAGTGGAAAGCCTAAACAATCTATTTAAGTCTATTTAAAAGAAAACTAATTTGTTTTCTATCTGAAATGTCACGTGCAAAGCCTTTTGAGGCGCCCACCAAAGCAGCGAGGTGGACTTTGCAGGCTCTGCAGTGAAATATGACAGGCAAAGTGCTCGGGGTAATAACTCAGCCAGCCTCGGTAATAGAGTCTTTCACTGAGAGGATGAGAGTGTTGGCTAAGACACTGGGGTTATCCTTCTGGGTGTCTCAAAAAGGAGATATATGATCATTAACTGCTGCTGGGTGGGTGGCTGAGGGAGTCTGATGGTGTGAGTGTGACAGCTCTGCAGCAAGAGCTGCGCAGGGCCCGGCTGACACTGGGGAGATTCTGAACCCCTGGGATCCGCCGCAGCCGCCGCAAATTGACACAACTCGATTCATTTCAATTAAGTCACACCAATTTACACAAACTGAAGATATGGCCCATTATGTCTTCATGCCTGCTCTGGCAATGAATCCAAGTATGTGATTAAGAATATAAGAACGCTCATTACAGTTAATGCCTTGTGCTTAAAGCCATGAGCTTAAAGTTAAGCAGGTATTTAAGTGCCTGGTGGTAGCAGCAGCAGAATGCAGAGCTGCCTGGTGCCCCCAGAGGTGTTCTGACAGCAAGGGCTGGGAAAGGCTTCTTCATTTCTTGTCTGCACTTTCCTCTTGGTCAGCACGTGGCCAGCTGGATTAACTGCTGTTTACAGCGTTTTCGTCTGCCCCAAAATATTTGTGTCAAGGGTGTGAGAATAAGGAGAGAAATATTGAACAGTTTCCTTAATGACAGCCTTTCTTATTGAATATGATTTGTCTTAATCCAAAGCAGAAGTCTGAAATTCTCTTCCAAACCCTGCCTTGGAAACTTGGTAGGATCTTTCATGGGTGATATCAACTGGTAGCTCGCATCATCCCATGGGTATAATGTTTATGGATATTTTTTCAAAGAAAGACAGCTAACATTTGAATTTTGTCACTATATATAAAGGAATATATGGTCCCAGGATACATTTTTCCTCTCTCAATGTGCTTTTAAAAGCAGAACTCATCTTGCAGTGCTTTGTGTGCAGCCAAGGCACATCCCCAGGGTCACAGAAAACCCCGTGTTCCTGTGAGGATGGACTTGGCTCACCCGAGCTCTATGTACCTGCAGTGCTCCTGCTGGCAGAGGACAAACTAACTCGTTTGGTGTGTCCTTAGGAGCTGCAGTCCACAACCTTCTGACAACAACCAACATCTGCAGCATGTCATGAGCTGTGCAGCTCGTACACCTTCCACCTGGAGCTTGCAAACAAAACAAATGGCTGAGAACCTCATCTCTCCAAATGTGTAATTTCACAAACAGTTAATCTTGCACATTATTTTCATATTATCTTTCATCAGTTATACCTTGCTGCATTCCTTGTCTCCTGCCTTTACAAGCCCAGCTCAGGATAAAGATAAGGTATTTGTCTTTAGGTAATCATAAAAAAAAAAAAAAAGCCTCCATCTCTTCCTTGCTCACTAATCCAAGCGGAATTCACCCTCTCATTTCTGTGACAGCCTCACTTTGCCAGACACAGACACTTAGCAGGTGTTTTCATCATGACATTAATAATAAGAATTGACACGTTCTAAATGAGGAATCCCTTGTTGTGCCTGGTAGCACTGATGGATATTTGGGGAAATTGACAGCTCCTGAAAAATGTTTTTGCCATGACCAGCACTTCTCTGACAGATTTTTAATGGCTCTCATAGAACTCTCGCTAACTTGAACACTCTTGCAGATGAAGTGGAAAGTGGTGAAATGCGCTGCTTTAACACTTCTGAAAGTTAGTGAAGGAACGACTCTGAATTTGGCTTCTAAATCACAATCCTTTCTTTTCCCCCCGAAAATGTTTTTTTCTCCATCATTACTCAAAGATTGGAATGGATTAGCTGAGGGGACAAGCATTTGTTATGATACACCAGGACCCAGCTACATAACCCCCATTAACCTTAATGGGAGCCACAGAGCTCATCCTCCTCATTTAGATGGAAATATCCCCCTGCTCATCAGGGATCAATTGCACTCTGGGCTACCTGGTTTCAGTGTCTCATTCAATATGGGACTCAGTGTCATGACCTTGTAAGCCTGGGACTACAGGAAAGGGAGGACAGATGAAATGGGGCTGTGAGAAGAGGGATCAAATACAACTATAAGCTAAGAAAAGGGACAGAAGATGTTATAAGGGTTGTTATGTAACTCATGTTAGAAGTTCCTGTGAAATGTAATTGCAATTAAATCACAAGCATCCTTTGCAGTTCAATGTGATACTGCAGAAAATCAATACAAAGATAACAGTGTATGGTGTGCAGGTACTTCTGAGAATTCTTATGTGGAAAATAATTTTACAGGAAGAATGCATTGACTCTTTTTTTTTTAACTCCCCTATAAAGAACAGAGTAAGATAGTAATCTTTATATGTTCTTGGTTTTGGCTCCTCCCCCCAGAGTTAATAATTGCATACATAAACCTGAGCTACTCAGGGTGGTGTTATCAGAAGAGCCTAAATGGAAGAGATGCTCATCTCTTTTTGAAAGTCAATTAAGCTTATGTGCCTAAATCCAGTGTTTATGTTTGAATCCCCGTCGATAGCTTTATTGAAAAAGATCTCCAGTTGCCTTTTTAAGTGATAGGGGGATTATGACTAAGTATAGCAAAAGCTCAATTCTGTGCTGACATCTCTTATCTCTCCCTGATGAAAATAACATGCGTCTTGTGCCTCAGAAGTATTCTATAATTAAGGACAGGGACCAGAGAGGACCTGGCAAAGCTATGGAAGGAATGTATATATTGAGGAAAATTGTTAAAGTTTTTATTTATGATTTGAGGCTGCCCAGTGCAGATAACAAAAGACATGGAAGTTAAACTTTGAATAAACATTGTGCTGCCATGGGTGTGATTTCCAGTATTGCAATCTGCTCCATTAATACTAAAAGAAGACCTCCTGCCCTCAGGTAGAATACAGCAATCTCAAAGCTAACACAAGACAAGCAGCATTGGTTTCCAAACATCTCTCACAGCCAGAAAATTACAACAGAACTACAGACAGAATTTAAGAAAACTGTTTCCAGTAGTTTATCTTTCATGCCTGGGAATAATCAGATTTTTCAGCTCATCCTGACTCTCTCATCATAGGACTTGGCAATTCTAAGCATGCAACAGCACCACTCAGGAGACAGTTTTGACTACTGCTTCCACAAATAATTCCCACTGTAGCCAGCATTAAAGCATAGGATGCAGGGACTGTGTGGATGACAGTGAAGTTGTCCTGATCTCTAAATTAACAGTGATAACAGTGATATTCAAGAGAAAAATGGAACTCCACGATATTGGCCAAATTGTCTCTTTCCCAGCTCAACAGATGTTTGTGATAAGAAACAAGAAAAACCAAAACCAACCAAATAAAAAGAACCCACCTCCCAAAAGGGAAGAAATCGTAAAGGATTTTTTAGATTTTTTTTGTGGTTTCTTTTATTGTAGTTGTTTTGCTTTGGGGGATTTTTTAGGTTCCTTAGGTGACAAATATTATGATGCATGATGCATCTGGGCACATTTTTCAATTATATGAGTACCTAATAGGTGAGAAAGTGAGTTGTCACTTTGGTCAGACATGGACCAGCACTAATCTCTTAAATCCTGAGACTAAAATTTCATGAAAGGGTGACTCTTCTTCAGAAGATGAGTCCAGACATGCCCCCAAGGAACCTTGTGTTCCAAGAAGGAGCTTGTGCCTCCTACAGAAGCCTCCAAGGGCCTTTGTAATATTGTGCAGCAGCCACAACCCCCTTCACTGAAATTTCCAGTTCTGCATTCCAGCAAGGAGGCTTGATTGGAATTGTGTCCTGTAGGTTATAGTGGCATCTCACAGCCCTCTGTTGTGAAATTTTCCAAGCAGTTTCCAGTATGGTGGGGGCCTGCACACCCCGTTCCCAGTTATCCCACTCTCTTCCTCCTCAAACTGCAAGCACAGATCAGAGAAAAAGCACGTGAAAGACCTCGACATCGATCCAGTTTATGAAACTGCCACTCAGGGCTGTGCTAGGATGGTTTCTGAGGATCCACTCCTCCTTACAGTTATGTAAACAGCTCTCTGGCTTTGGCCCTGGTGCAAACAAACACTTTATTGAGGCTGGGCAGAGGGCGACCTGCCTGCAGCTCAGTGTGCCGGGGTCACACATCTCATTGACAGCAAAGCCTCAGGCCAGGCTCCCCAGAAAGCCCCCTGGGCAGAGGTCAGGAAGCAGAGCCTGCTGGAGGAACGGAGGGTTTGGACAGCAAGGTAAATATCCTCTCTCTGAGCAGACAAGAGAACGTCATCAGTGCCATGGAGCTGGGTCACTGGTGCAGTTACCACCTCCGGGCCACATCATCACAGAGAGGTTTCTAGGACTTGTGCTTTTCCATCTAAAAGTAGCTGAGTCTCTTTTGTGAGCTCTGAAGGTGGCTGTTCTGTTTTCAAACTGCACTAGAAGTAGCAGTTGCTGGTGTGTTATCACATCTGAATGCCTACATTTCCACTTCAGAAGTGGTACCTTGGGATTTTATTTGGAAGTGGTGATTTTTGTTCTAATAAATCCTCCTGTGGATGGTCATTGGCATTTTATTTTACCGAGAAATGGAAAAGAGCAGTATGTGAAGAAAGGCATTTTCAGATACTTTACTTCCCCTTCAGAATGTTTTCCAGTGTTTATTGAGGCTGGTTTGTGCTTTTCCCCCAGTTATAAATAACTGCTAAAGACTGATGTGTTTACTTTGTTTAACCATGGCCGTGATGGGTCGGGGACACATTAAATCATCCTCAGGCCCTTATTTGCAGCCAATTCTGAAATAACCAGAGTAGTGACAAAAAATTACTTCATACTGCAGAGATTATACTGGTTTAAGCCTCTGAAGTCTCCAGTGTTTTACAGCAACACACTTTAATGGTAAAACGGTGACAGCAAAGATGAAAGTCCCTGTGGAATTGTCTAACAAACAAGTCAAGGTTTGTTTAAGTCGCAAAGATATGAAAAAGGGATATTATTTTCTTCAGAGGTTTTCCTGGATGAGTTTACAGATGTAGATGTTGTTTATTTAGATTTAAAGAGTCTTCATATTTTAGAAATAGTGATGAAGAATACAGGCATTGTTATTCTGATGAGATTAAAAGGGGAAAATATTATTTCACAGCAATTTCTACAAATACAACCTCTGTGTGTGCACATTTGTGCTTCTTCTCTGAAGAGACCCTTTGCTGGTGCTACGGTTACTTTAACAGTTTGATCTGGTTTTGGTTTAGTATTACCTGCAAGCAAACTTTTCTGTTTCTAATTGTCTATTGTCATCAAAAGCAAGAGTGACTGTGGAAATCAAACTTGTGCTATTACATGGTACACACAAAATTGATACGTCTCCTTTCCACTGTCAGTTGTACATCAGCCCAGTATTTGCAATGTCTCCTTCTATTAATATATGAGTAAGATTGTATCACTGGTTTATTGTCTGTAATTAGCAATGACTTAACAATGTGTGTCTGGGAATTATATCTCTGTTTGTTTGTGTAGAGAATGAATGGCACTCAAACTGTCTTCCAGGACTGCTTGGTGATCGCTCTGAAGGGCACTTGCAGAAATCAGCCTGTAATTCTCGCTTTCCATTCTCAGATGTCTGAGAAACAACATGAGCATTCTCCTGAGGGTTAAAAATTCTGAGTTCAATCATATCCTGCTTGAGAATGAACTGCAGAGTTTGAGACCATTTATGGAAATCACTTGGCTGTCAGGTAAATGTGCAGTATTTAAGTCAAACCATTTGTAGGCCAGGAATCCTCCCTGGAGGAATGAGGCAGTGCAGGACTTGGAGAGTCATCATACAAAAATCTGGGAAGAGGGAAAGGTGCTGTCTTGAAAATCTTTTTGTTTGCATATAAATAATTCATTGAAATTATCTTCCTTACAGTGGTTTCAGTCTGTTTCAAGGCAAGTAATTAAAACTATACAGATCTTATTTATTAATGCTAGTGGGAATAGGAGATAGTGCAACTGAAACTATTTGAAGTTACCCGTAAGAAAATTAGGGTTGTGGACTGATGGCAGGTACACTGAAAACAAACCTGTATTTGAAAAGGTACTAAAAGCATCAGAGATTTTGCCTGTCTACTTCCCTGTAAAGGTAGATAACAGTGTCATGTTTTTGCTGATCTATTGTAAATTTTGTTGCCCAGCAGTTGGAGGAAACAAATAAATAGTCAAGTCCTTACTGAGCATAATTTCTTGGTTCCCCTTCTCAGACATGGACATGTCCAGTACCCAAGAAGCTGTATAGCTGAACCTCAAATTTTTCAGTAAAACTGCATTTCATAATGCTCTGGTACAGATGTTTTGGATCCTGTAAATTCCCTTGATTTGCCTATTTTGCTTTGCCTTTGATTTAGAGGGTGATTCAGAAAAAAAATGTGGTCTTTATTTCTTTCTAAGATGGAATTTCAGTTCAGCCTCTTTTACCAAAATTATCCATAAACTACTACAGCTTTCAGTAAAAAAGGTGAAAATTACACCTGTTTAGAGGATGGATATGGGGCATTTTACACGTAGTCTGAAAACTATTTGCATAATATTTTGAAATGCATTTTGGTGAGATAAGGTACTTTGTTTGTTATGAATAAAGCAGTCTGAGGAATGTGAGACAGTGAGTGCTGCTGTGGAGAAATGGCCAGTGCAAAGGGCAGGAATTCTCCTCCTTAGTGACATTATCTGGGTTTGATCCCTGAGCATGTTTTTCTCTCCATGTTATCAACACTGGCTTTCTGCAGAAAGTAAAGAACAAAACATTCACACAGGGCACAATTTAGTGCAAAGAGACAAGGGATGGAAATTCCAGAAATGCAAATTATTACTTTGGACCAAAGTAAAGTAATGTGAAATCTGGATAATATTAACAATTGTTCATAAAATTTAAAATAGGTGGTCCCTTTAACTTACAGCAGAAGCTTAAGGTTAGGTTCTAGATCTGAGGAGAATTTCTCTCCAGACACAGAAATGAGTTCTTCAGAAACAGTAGTATTCACAAACTTTTTAAACCTATTAGAACATTTTACCTAACACCTTGTTAGATACTGATTACTTTTGATGCTGTTCATAATAACACATTTTATAGTCAAATGCTTCAGAGACACATAAGGAAAATCTGAAAAGAAAGCAGAACTTACTGGGCAGGGGCTCAAATTTGGATGGTCTTCTGTTGCTAAGCAAGGTTACTGCTGATATTTGTCCATTCACCCCCTAATTCTGAGAGCCTTCCCTCTAGAGAACCATCCCATCCCTCTCCATCCTCATGGGAGTGTGTGTCTGTCTCAATCGCTGCTTCTGCAGGAGCTTCAAGTAAAAGCATCTCAACCAGACTCCATTTTGAATATTTCTATGTGTTATTCCCTAGCACAAACCCCTTCCATGACTGGTTTTAATGTTTACTTCTCCCTCTTAGTGTAAAGGTGAGCCAAAGTGGGTCAATGTGTGTGGGAGGTGGAGAAGGAGCTGCTGTTCATTGACTGCTCTTCATAAACTCACAATAATATTTTTTGTTCCACGAGGCCCAGGACGAGATCAATGTGAGAGGTGGGATTCTCCAGAGCCTGCCTTGTCCACAGTTCTGTAGATATCCAAATAGGAACTAATTTTCTTTCAAATAGCCATCATTCCCACTCTGTGCTTGCATGCCCTTCAGGGAGAGGACAACTACAAAGCTAAAGAAAGAGCTCAGCTTTTACAGAATCTGTGGTGTCAGGAGGACAGGCACAGGCAGTTCATGTTGTATTAATAATAATGAGTATGAGAAGAGGCAGCAAGAATCTAACAACAACATTCAGAAATTTTCTAGATGTACATTGTAAAGATTTACAATTGTACCAGATATAATTTAATATGAATTCTTTATATCCAGAGCGAGTTAGACCATAAAGTGTTCATCTTGCTGAAAATTTCAAAGCTTTGTATAATAATTCTCTAGGAAAAAACATATATGCAAAATACTTCCAAAAAAAAGAAAAGTGTTTGGTTTGGTGGAACAGTAGTTTTGCAGTGATAGAAGCATTCTAGCTGAATTTCTCTGTAGGATTTGGTTCAGGTGTGGTTCATGGGCTGGGCTGCCATGCCCATTGCTGCAGATTGTTTCTGAAATCTCGAGAGTGAAAAATACAACTGTTATGAATTCATCCAGAACAGCAGAATTCTGACTGGCAAGTGATACCAGAGGTTGTGTTTTGTGAGTTGCTTCCTGTGATTTATTATGCCTTCTGCGATTCCCAGTGCTTTTCTCTCTGCGTTTTTTTTTTCAGTTAAGTAAATTTGATAAAATATACCATCATGTGACAATAAGAGAACTAAACTGGAAAATAATTCACAGTGTAGTATTGATAAATGCTTGGTGCAGTAATAGCAATATGTCATCAATCACCTGGGCTCCTGTTTGATGGCATCATATAACCTAATTCAGAATGAACGTCCTTTGCTTTAACCTTGGTTGTATTTGCAACTTACTCTAGAGGAAAGTAATAATCCTTCATTAACTGGTAGGTGTGAAACATTCTCTATCAAGAGGGTAGAGGAGGAGGCAAATGAAAATTGGTTTCAGAATGTGTCCAGAGTCAAAATCAGTCTTTCTCTGCAGTCTCATAAACTGCATAAATTATTATTATTGTACGTTTTGGAGGGTGGGGAAGTGAATGAATTTTTGTGTTTTGCAGCTTTGCTCTGTTTCTCTTTCTTGCTTTTCTTCATCCTTATTCAAATGTACATATAAAAAATTCAAGGACACATCAAGTCTTTGATCCTGCTACAGCTTTAATTCTTAAGAGCCTATATAAGACTCTGCTTTACATTATGCATTAAGGTACTTGTAATTAGGAGCTTGTGGTAATGACCCATTCTCAGGCAAAGTAACGCTGTTCCTTGTTTTCCATTAACTGCATTGAGGGTTTATTTGCTGAAAATTGAGTTTAATTTGATTAGCAGGAATTGTGAAACATTTGCAACACAAGGTATATTAGCATAGCACTTTGTTTGTAATGAGAGCCAAAAAGCAGTTAGGGGAAGAGCTAATTACTGAAGGTTTTCCTTTTAATAAGGAAGGTCTAGCTGAATTTTAGCACTCTGCTCTCAAAATCCCTTAAGCTTTAACTGCTGGCTAAAAGGAAAACAAAATGCTTTGCAAAAGTTCAGCAGATGTTTTCTGAAAGTCACCATTGGGTATAGTCCACCAATTTACTAAAGAAAGAATTCATTTAATCAGAAAATTTGGCAGCACTGGCAGATTTTTCCATATCTTTCAGTTTAGGAATGTGATTGTGGTGGATGTTTTCTACAGAGCAAAGATATTCATGGTGTTCAGGAGGGATCCCCCACCTCTTCCTTTGCCCCCTAAGAGGGTGGTTTGTTCTGTAGCAAAAATGTGCTGTCTACTCCCCAAATCCCATGAAGACACTACTGAATTTATCTTATGAGGATGGTTTTTCCACTGATTTTAACTAAGGAGCAGGGGTTTTGTTCCATGTGTTGAGTAACTTTCTGTCTGCCTGGGTTACCCAGTGTGCTGAGACCCCCCTGCTCAGAGGAAGTGATGATGATGCTGTTGCCTCCAAGTTCCTCTCTGTCCATCTCTGAGTTCCTTGGAAGTAGCCATTGGATTGTTCAGAATCTAGATGAAAGTCTGTCAAATGAGACAGTCAAAGGCCAGGTCCCAGGTCAGTAAAAGATACCTTAGTACCTTAGTACATTTAAACTACATTTATAAGGTTTAAAACAAATCACTTTTTGATAAAATAAAATCATGTACATAGGCTCCAGAAGGAGGATGCAGATAATTTGTTCACAGGGAAAAGTATTATTCATATTTTCCCTCTCAAGAACAGGTACTCATCTGTTCTGGAAATAATTTTCACTATTCTACTCTTAATTCTTCTGCTGCTTCTGTCATTTGCATTAGCTGACAATCAGGAGCTAACTATGTACCTTAAATAGGGTTGCTTATCATTCTGGAAGTGTTCCAAGGTAAAGTAGCCACTTTATTAAACACATAGTGGCTTTTCTTCTGCATGTTCTCTCTGCCTGCTCCAAACCAAACATTCCTGCTCAGCTGTGCTCTTTCTTCTACTCCTTTCTGTTTAACCTAATTCATTTTAGCTGTAGTGATGATGTTAGCAAATAACCACATATTTGTCAAAGGGAAATGCAATTGAGATGACAGCTGACTTGAACCTAAAGCTGTGGATACTTTTGCATGTCCTGGGAACCCCTCAGAATTGTTTGGAGCAGATGACAGTGGTTTGGCTGCTGCACGGTGCTGAAAATCCAGGCCCAAATATTGCCTGCTTTACTGGGAATCCTGTTTTGTTTCTGCTCAAAACAAATTCTTGTTCTGAGAGCTAGTGCTCGGTTTCTAAATTTAGCCTAGATTGTGGTTGGTTCCAATTACTAACATAATTTTATCACTAACTAATTAGTTGTGCTGACTAAACTTTCCTAATAACAACTTGCTCTAGATTTCTTTTTGTGGAGTCTTGCTGTTGTAGTAATATTCCCTTATTAACTCTATTTACATTACCACTAGAACCTTATTTTTTCTCTTTCTTTAGCAATAGTTACTTTGCTGATCCTGCTGCCAGATCCTTTTTTGTCTTTTGCTTAATTATCCTGGTTTAACTAGATGGAAATTGCAATTACAGTTAGCCAAATATGAAAAACACATTTCCACTCATCTTCTAAATTTACTATTTGCTTGAAGTTCTGAACAAATTTGATCAGAGTTCATTTGCACCTGCTTTGTGTTTGCTTTTCCCAAATACTCTGGCAGATGAGTTTATTGGTATTCAATAAGCATGCTGGCATCAAGTTTTCAACAAATACTTCAGAATATTTGCAGAAAAAGAAATTTTAACTTTGATTATCCATAGAGGGCTGATAATAACACTTATTTTATGGTGAGGCAGAGTTATATAATTGTATATTTAACCAAAACTGCTCACAAACAAACTTCAACTCGGCTAAAGATTTAATCACAAAACACATTGACAGATTTGTTTCAGCAACTCAATTAGGGAGGTTGGAATACTTCTCAACATCTTGCTGCTGCTTTTCTCTGCGATGTCCATCAACCAAAGTATGGGTTTAGAATTCTTTCATCATTTTCACGATGAAAACTATTGATCCAACAGCTGAAACTACAACACTGTTCTGCCTTTATTACTGTTTGCAATTCCTGTATTTGCCCACACAGACTGTGGTGGAAATAGGTGAGCATCTTCTGCTAAATAAAATGTAAACAGAATAGGGTGATAAGCAAATTAGGATAATTTGGACTTGGGAATTCACCCTCCTTTTCTCCACTGTGAATTTTGCATTTTCTGACTGCTCTGCTTAGACTTCAGTCATGGCTGAAGGGAGAGGTGGGCACTGAAGTCCCCAGCAATGTTCCCCGGCTTTGGGGGCTTTGTGCAGGGCAGAGCTGCAGCCCTGGGAAGGTCCCACCATGCTTCCCTGCCCTTTCTGCCTACCGAGGAGCTTTCCTGCTGCAGTCCCGTTAGGAAGGTCAGATATTTGGGCAGACATCGAGGCCTTTGGGCACGGGGAAGCTGCAGGAACATCCCGTGGGGCAGAAGATGGCACAAACCCCAGCAAGGAGTGGAATTAAGGTGTGGAATTAAGGTCACTTCTCCCTGCCTGTTACTGCAGTTCCCTTTGTGGCTCCGTGTAGTGTTGTCTCATTTCTGACTGCAGCTCTCAGTTAGCAAGTGAGAAAAGGATGAAGACTCCAAGGGCATCTGGCTCAGAACAGCAATTCGTCCTGCTCGAGTTGTGTCAGCTGGGCCTTTCCCTCTCTCATCTGTGGTATTTAGAAAACCAAAGTGCAGCATTTTAGTGCATGTTTGTTTTTTACTGGGCTTGCCTCAAGATACACAAAAAACTTCTGGTGTGTCAATTGGTGTAGTTTCTCTTTACTGTTATTTGTTATCTCTGTTTGGTGTGGTTTGATTGAAATCTGTTATTTTCGGTGTCTTTGGTTAGGTTTTCCAGTCTTTTTGTTGTTGATGCTGCTACCATTCACACTGAAATTAATGTAAGTTTTCTTTTTTCCCAGGGTGTTTACAGACTACTCCAAATGTAGCCCAGCAGGATTCTGGTCTGAACTGAAATTAACTGTCATACATAGGATTTGTTTATCTCTTCACATCCCTCTGTCACAGATGTTTGTCCTTTGGCTTGTTCCTTTTTCTAATTATTTTTTGATTATATTTTGAAACACCTTCTGTCTAACCAATTTCCCCCCAAATCAAATGGTACATTTCTCTCCCCTTCACTCACAGTGACTGCCCCAAACTGAATGTTATTTACTCCTGGTTAAAATGACCTTTATATTAATCTGTTGCAGATAAGGGTTGCATTTTGATGCTATACTGTTTCTTACTTCTCTTGAGTTATGAATCCACATATGTTTTGCTGTGTGTTGTTTCCAGTGATACACAGTGATGGTGATGAGGATATAGCTCATTTTCCATGTTCGTGCCCCAAAATTTCTCTCTGGGCTCACCACTAAGTCACAGGTCGATGATTGAAAATTCAGAGCAGTGCTAACAGAGCAACCCTGACCAAAATAATGTGACAGGCCACCAACAGCTCTCAGAGCATATAATTTCCTTATTTCCTAGCCAGTTTGTGAAGAGCAAATGCATGAAAACATATGAATTTCCCCAAATGACATCTCAGACAAGCATGGAAGGAAACCGAAATTGGGCTGGTGAAGCTTCTGTCTGAACAGACACTGCTGCCACCTACAATAAAGGCAGAGCTGAGCCACAGCTCTCAGGCTGCTGAAATCTCTGCCCTGCTCACTGTGGGCAGTGCCAGGCCAGGAGGCTGCGGCAGGAGGATGTGTCAGGAGGCTGTGGCCGGGAAGGAAAATAAAGCCCTCTAACACCATATTTGAAGTGATAGAAAATCAGGCATTACTTTACTCTGGCCAGGATGTGCCACGCAAAATATTCCATACACACATCAGCTTTACTAGATTTTTCTCCCCACTTTATGCAGTCCAAAACTCATAGTAAACCATTGGTCCGATGTTCATTGGTCCTAAGTTGCACAATTCTTAGTATTTGGTTTTCTATCGGGCCTCTATTGGACTCTATTGGAGTTCTTCATCTCTGATGCTAATTAAGTCCTCATTTCTTGATTCCCTTATCAGCCTTTTCCGGACCAGGTGTTTCCGACCATGCCCGGGGTAGCTGTTTTGTTGATGTTCACTGATGGCCATTGATGTTCTGTTGGTAGCTGTTGATGTTTTCTGATGGTTGTTATCTTTTGGGCTACTCCCAATCATTGATGCAACAGTGCCTAAAAAAACCCCTTAAAATTCTTTCTCCGAGGCAAAGGCATACCAAGCCTGACTAGAGAAATGAAATAAAAATGTGAAGGTTGTATTATTTCCAACAGCAGGAGAGCAGGGCAGGGGCTGCAGACACTGGCAAACCGCAGAACGCACCAGGGCCAAAGGGACCCAGCCTGTTTTGTGAAAGACCAGTGTAAAACGGGTCGCACAGGCTCTGTTTTCAGGTTTGCTGCTGCTGCACTTGCTCGTTCATCCCGAGCTCTGGGCAGCCTCTCCTTGCAAAGTCAGGAGAGATTAATGGAGGGAAACGGAAAGCATGGAGGAGATAGCACAGTGCTCTGCACAGTAATTATAATAGCTGGTGACATCTCATTGATATGCAAGTGCAACTGCTGAAAACGGTGTGAACTCCACAGACAAAAGGAGGATAATTTGACAGCATTAAGCAGCAAGCTAATACAGGGCTGATGGCAGAAAAAAGCACTTTGCTTCATTCTTCAGTTCCCTGAGTTATTGAGAGCAGTGTGTAACTTGCTGCTCGGGGTAGGTGCTGGAGCTCTTTCCCCCATCACACAAGCACAGTTATTGCAGGACAGAGCTGCTGAGCATTGCCATGAGGTGACTGTGCCTTCAGCACTGATGCTAACGGGGGCCTGTGTGGGTAAAGCAATTCCTGCCTCCAGCCCAGCCAGCAGCTGGCTCTCCTCTTGCTCCTGGGTTGTGATGCTCTGGGATGCTCTGCTACCTGGTTGCCCTCTGAAATAAGCTGGGTTTGAGGGAAAAGGAAATAACGTGTAGGGGAGGCAGTTGTGTCCTTTTGGGGATGGAGAGGGGTGGAACTTGGAATGTTCTGCAGTTTTGCTTTGGATGATGTTAGGAAAGTGAGGGGTTGGATTAAAGCAGGTTTGTTTTTCAAGACAAATTAATATGTAATCAATAGAATTACTCAGGCAATCAAAGCCTATGCCCACAATATTTAAGTCACAATTACAATAGGAAAGTTTTCTGACAAGCACAATTAAGACAGTCGCTTTTTATGTCACTTCAGTCTTCTAAATTAACATTTTTTTTTCATCCATTTGCATTTGGAATTATGTCTATTAGCATAATTTAGATAGACATTATTTTGGAAACGGTGAAAGCTTTTTGATTTTCTCATTCCTCCATTATGAGCCTTCTTACAAGGTTTCCCCTAGCAAGTAACATGAAGTGTGAGTACAGGGAAATAATACAAAGATACAGCTTCTTCCCTTTCCAACAACAGGATAATGGCTATCAGTGATCCTCTTCTTGAAAGAAGAAATGGAATATGTTTCTTCACAAGTAAGAATATTAAAAAAAAAATCAATAATACATGTTTTCTGCTAGTCAGACTTTCCTAGTATCCTTTACAGTGGGGAAATTAAGGAAAATGTTTTAATTATTTTCAATTCTCTTTGCACAGAAAAACAATTGTGGAGAAAAATTTGAAGTGTTTCTCTGACAATTGGATTTCTGTAGTGTACACAGCAGTAAAAATAGCTTAATTGTGTAATACTTTCTAGGAAATACATCTTTCACATCTCCCAGGCAGAGTGGAATGTGATTTTTTTTTTTTTTTTTGTTAACTAGAATTTGTATTGTGCTCTAAATGCAGACAGAATTCAAATTGAATCAGTTTATTCCCGTAGTTTTATCCCACATTTCTCTATAGAAAATTCTCTGACACCTAGAGACTGCCTCAATTCTTGCAGTTTAAGTTGCTGTGTCTAAGGGTAGCTATTAATTTTGTCTCAGGTTTTTTAATATAAACTAAAACCACAGTTTTGTTTTAAGTGCGTCTCAGGTGCTTCATTTTGACTTTTTACTGTTGTCTTATCTTTTGCACATCATCAGCAGTGAATTTTACTGTAGAGTGGAATGGGAAGGTCCAGAGTCTCAGGGACTCAGAGCAGAAAAGATAAATTTCAGGGCTAAAATACATAAATATTAATTGAAATGCAGTGTAGAAGGCTACTGCTGCATAGGTTGCACTCTGAATCAGTCACTCCAAATTGAACTTAGAACTGGAACATACACTTTTGATTTTGGACTTACATGGAAAAATGGGTGCCTTAATTTCTTTGCATTTGATTCAAGAGATTTGCATCTCTGTTTTTTGCAACTAAAGAACACAGACCTCAAAAACGAAGACTAGAGATGAGAATTGTTTGCCTTGTATAATCCATTTAGCTGGACTGGATCTCCTGCTGGTTTCTTGCTTGCTTTGATTTTGTTATCTCTGTCAGGGTCCTTAGCAGATCTTCTGAAGATCTAATGCTATTTATGAAGATCTATTATAATAATTTATCTCCTGACTGTTGCTATAATTACTCTAAATTGTAATTTCGAGTTCCCAGTAGGCTGGGGGCCATTAGGTTTACATAAAGAAATACCAGGTACCATTTCCCATTGCTCCCACAAAACCCTTGCTCTTTTTCTTCTGCAGCTGATTGGTTGTGTTGTATTGAACTTCCAGAAGTCTAGGGGTTGTCACAGAGTGGAGAACTTCTTCTTTCTCTGCCCTCTCATGGTGTCACTCTGAAAATACTTTCCCAGTCACTATACAGTGTGTCAAAGAACAAACCTAGTGACATTGCAGAGAATACTGAAATACTCTTTGTGTGTTCACAGTTGCCAGTTCAGATATGAGAGATTCACCTCTGACAAGTTAATATGAAAATTTAAAAAGGCTGGGGGGGATCTATTATTGGCAAGAAATACTTTTACATTATTTCATTTATTATCAAGATGTTACTGAGTCACAGTATAATTGGTGTGAAAACAGCAAGCTGTCTGAAAACAGCATTGCCTTGGACTGGGGTTTTCATATATATCTTAGAAGGCTTAGGCTTGCTATTCCACCCACTGCACCAGCATTTTATGCAACAAAAACTTATTTTTTAAATATAGTTTTCTAGTGGAAATAATATAAGCAATAGGACTGCTGAAATGTCAGAAAAGCCATGGTACCAGCACTCCTATAAAGGCAAAAGTTGCTTCATTCTACAAAATGCAATTACTACTGATGAACATTTTTAGAGTATTATGTGGAAAATATAGGTTTAAATCTATTTTAAAAATTCATTTAGGACTAGTAACTATATGGAAGACCTTTGAGAATTAATCCAGATTTTTCCAAATCAGAACTCAAAAAGGCACTCGAGGTATTTGAATTGTTAACATTCAATAACTGACTTTTCTTCAGAGTGTGTCCAAAGGAACTGGTTCACTTAATTAAAGACTGTCTTAATAATTACACTTGGAAATTTGATTGATTACAGAGAGGCACCCCAGTAGGCCTGGGCAGGCTCAGGGTAGTGGAGGAGCTGAGCTGAGGAGGAAGGGCTTTGCAGAATGCTCTGTGCAGGCACCGCTCCCCTCTCCGGGCAGGAAATCTGTCACTTTTTATGTCTTTCACAGCCCAACTTCAGGACTTGACAGCAATAACCTCCCAACTGTATCTCCATGAATTGGACATTGTGACTTCAATGAAAGGCAATTTCTTTTAGTTACATTTCAAAGATTTATTCAAACTATATGAGGCTTCCTAAGAATGAAGCATAAAAGATCATTTTTTTCCAGGCCCTGGTTCAATAAAGCCCATAGGCTTAAGCATGTCATTGTAAGCCTGTGGCTGGACCTGTGCACATAAATGAAATCTTTACATAATCTTTACAACAGGCATATTCTTATGTACTTTGCTAAAGAATGACTTCAGAGAGGTAATTAAAGACAGAGACTTTTCACGAGCGAGTGAAATCTCCTGCACAAAACTGGCAGGAGATTCATGAGTGAGATTTCCCTTTTCTGTCAATAGGCCATCCCCAAAATGTTACAGAATAAATATGGTGGGCGAACATGCTCAAAAGTTATACAATGTGTATTTTGTTTATAAGCTTCATAATGAAGGTATTTGTTTCTCCATTAGTTCATATTTTCAGTTTCCCAGGAAGTTCTGCAAGATGTTAAGGGCATAAAACAGCCTTTGTCACATCATATGAAGTAGATATGAGTATGAAGTATCTGAACTAACCTTTCTTAAAACAGCATTATTACTGTGGGTCAGCAAAGTTCAAGGATTCTTCAGATCAATCTTTTGCTGTTCGTGTGCAAGAGAAATTTAGGCCAGAGCTCATTGTTGTGAATAAGAAATATTCTTAGAATCTAAGCTGCCAGAATCTCCAAAGTGCACACTGTAAACATTTCACTGCCTCAGTGACAGCTAAGTGAGGATGCCTTGCTCATTATCCATAAAGAATATGTGGCACAGATGAGCTCAGAATGTAAATTTCTAAGGAAATTGAGAAAATATAATTCATTTTTCATGCAGAAATGTGGGATTTTTTTTTCTCATGCTGAAAAGTTCATGGAAAATTAATTAGTAGTAATCTAAGAAATATGTTGTGTTGGTAATGCTGTAAAAGTACTTTTCAACACCAAAGGAAATAAGAGAGGCTGCAATCATTGAGGTTAAATGGAAAACAGGAGGAACAAATGGGACCTCAATAGTAGCTGTTCATCATAGAAATTTTAAATAAATGGCAGAAATTAGCAGAAATGTAAAGAAGGAGATGTAGTTTACTGCAGTGTGGTATGAAATGCATTAACGATGTTAAAATTCACCAGAGCTTCTGAAAATTTGTTAGCATTTTGAAATAGGTTTTCTAAAGGGAAAAAAAAATAGTAGCACTCAGTGCATCTTTGTGAGCTCTGTCACAGTTAAATGTCTGTGTGCACTTACCAAAACTACAGCCATTTCAATGACACATTTAATTTTCTTGAAAGATGAGGGATTTACTGCAGTGCAGAGAGAAGCCTGTTTGTTTACTAGCAGGTGAGTTGGGGCAGGCATGATTTAAGTTTCCCAAAACAACGAGAGGCTGGTTGGTATTTCTGGAGTCGTATCCATTATTTACATTGCTAGGCTGTGAGGGCATTTGCAGCAATGTCACACTAACCTCCATGAATTGTTGATTGGGAAATAAAAAATTAACAATATGGACTGATGGGAGCACTGGTGGATAGAGACAAGTCATTTCAGAGCGAGCACAGTGTAGGCAGGCTGGGAACACAAACACACATCCAACACCTCGCAGCAGCATTTAGTGCTGTACAACTTCCACAGAGAATTCATTCCATGCAACCCCCTGCCCTCCACACCCACCCACAGAGCTGTGGCTGGAGAGGAGTTTGATTTTTGCTTGGATTTCTGGATTTGCTGGGTTCTCTAAACTTCCCCCAGCCATGGAAACAAGATTCAGAGCAGCGTTAGAGCTATAATTTACCTCTTGCAGGTAATATCAGATTCTCTTTCAGCAGCCCCAGGAGCTGCTTGTCCCCTGTGCCCCCTCCCCTTTTGGCCAGGGGTTCTTTCCCGAGCCCGACTGTGGCTGGGGGGCTGCCTGAGGAAATCAGCAGCCATGGGCACTGCTGGGTGACAAACAGCCCTGGGGGAGGGAAATCAGAGCTCAGGAGACAGCCCCGCTTCATTAGCCTGGGGAGTAATGGGAGTGATTATTCAGAAGCACAAAAGTGAAAAGCAGAAGTCTTGTATGGTTTGTTTCTTAGTAACAGCTGAAGTAGAAATTGCCTGTGGTGCCAAGGCTTGCGCTAAACATCACCATTTTATGAGCTGTTTGTCTTGGACTGGGGACCTCAGCCTTGGCTGGGATACAGGGCTTGGGGTGAAGTTTTTGGTTGCTCCTGAAACATCACCTGTTGACTTGTCCCTCCCTCGGAATTAAATAAATTTCAGGGGAAAAAATGGAGCCATCCTGTACACACAAATTACACACAATGCAGTTTTCCAGGGGCCAAAGCACACCGTGCTTTCCCCATCAGTGCACAGTTGTGTGCTCCTCATCCACTCTGGCTGTTATTTGGTGCATTTTCTATTGCTTCGGTGATGCTCTTTGTATTCTTTTTATTTCAAAACGGCAACTTACCACCAAAATCTCCTTTAAGTGAGTTTACTTTTATTTTATATTAACACGAATTCTCTCTCCAGAACCTGGTTGCTGGTGTTTTTTTTTTTCTGGTTTATCATCTTGAACTGGTGAAGTCCTCTAATGTTCCCTTGGTCTAAACAGAAGGAGCTGGCTCAGGGTTCACAGGCAGGAGAGCTTTCCTCTCATTTGAAAAGGGTTTTCAACAAGATCTGATTTAGTACTAGAACCTTCTGATCAAGAGTGTTTAAGGGGTACATTATATTTAGGAAGCGTTTTCATGGACTTCCTGATTTTTTTTTAATCATTCACTGCACATAAATGCTGGAGCAGAGAGCTTAAGGAAAAGCTGATTTATTTTTGAATATTTTTTGGACAGGGAAGGTTCCAAAAGACAAAGCTGTTTCTGCAGGACTCTTGAGGGACACCACTTGTTACTGCATTTTATTACATCACTTAGATTTAAATTAAGAAATATGAAGAATATTATCTGTATGTTATCTCACCTTTTAACCACACCTTTAAAGTCATGGGTCCATGAGAAGACCCTCTCATGAAGAGGTGTTGCTTATTGACAGTTTCTGTCTCCTAATTGAATGCTTTCAGTAGTCTCCATATTCAAAGTATTTTACATAATTCATTGGACTATTTTCTTACTGCTCTAGGAAATCCTAAGCATCTCGTGCTGTGATCTTTCACTCCAAGGATTAAGACTCTTTTCATATTCATAAACGTTAGGAATTCTAATAACTGTTGTGTCAGTGAGCTCGGGGTGATGGTCAGAAGTGGCAGAGGAGGCTGCAGAGTGGGCTCCTATAGCACTGCTGAAAATGCCACTGTGCTGAGGGAGCTTTTATGGGGAAACTTCAAATCTATTGAGTGCCCCAGTTCACAGGAGTGAAGACTGGCAGCATTAAACAGAGCCCAGAGACAGGTATAAACCTACTCACAACGAGAAATCAGGAGTGAAGGATTTAAAATAGCTGACATCTGGGTTTGAGACTGAGTGATACAGCTCTTTTATTTTGTATGCCTATCAGTAGTGAATAAACAACAGCTGTAGCTTAGAAACAGATGAGACTTTCTCTTAGGAAATGCTTCTGTTAAGGGCTTTTTATAGCCCTGTTACAGTTTAAATGGACTTTCAAGCTGTGCTGATGTTAAGTCCCCTGTTTGGGGCCAGGATGATGGAAGAATTGCTATCTATTTCCCAGCTACAGTGACTGTCTTGTCAGAAGTTGCACGTTTTAAAATGTGACTCAAAATTCTGAATTTTCTGACACATGGCACTTACATTCTCTGTACCTAACTCTTAGGGCACTGGTGCCTTTTGTGTAATTTGTTTTGTAATAATAGCCCCCAAATATAATAAAATTCGTGGAAAGGAAGAACTTTAGGTAGTTAAAACTTTAACAATACTGACCAAAAGTCTTAAACTTCCTGCTGAGGTAAAGGGGCTGTGTATTGCTTTATCCTGGTGAAGCATCTCACTGCTCCCATCACCCTGATCTAGCCTCAGCCCCTCTCTTAATGAACTTGCAAATGTGTTGTTGCTATGAGGTTATGAAGAAGAAAGTGTTTATTTCAGTTAAGACAGGGAACTGCCCCAGTCCTCCTTCCCCCAGCCATGGAGCTGCTGTTTCCCTACTGACTGAGATCTTTGGGAATGGGGATGTCTTACTCCTGGTCAGTTTAGCATGAGAATCTCACACCAGGTTCACAGAGCTAAGATTATGCACAACCAGCTCTGAGTCCTCCCAGCACAAAATGGAAAATGCTTGATTATTTCTAGCTCGGTGTAAGAGAGTGACCTGAACTAGAGATATACTCGAGCTGTGAATGTCAGGGATAAATAGGCAGCTTACAAATGGCATTGAAAATGGTCTGTACTGCTGAGAGGAAAAAAGATTTGGTTTCTTATTGTTCTGCTAGCTTCAGGTCGATTTTAAAAAATGTGGTGTGTTTTGATGAGGATGATGCAGAGTAATGGCTTTTGAAAGTGCAGGAGCTCTTTTCTTCAAACGTTTGCATTTTAGGCTGAATATATTAGGCTGGGCTGTTTGGTGTGGCTGGTTTTGCCTCAGCTCATGCAGTGCTGACCAGGAGCAGCTCTATCCTAGTGCAGCACAGGCTGGTGGCGTTAATATGTCAACATCTGTTCGCTACAGCAGAGGTACAACGACCTTGGTGTATCATCATTAATTTCCCCAAAGCAAACCATCCAGAACTGGTGCTGGTAGAAACAATTTGAGGAACATCAGCATATAGTCAAACTTGTTTAGTCTTTGACATTGATAGAGGGGTTGTTGCTTTTGTGACCAAAACTCATCACAACCATGAAGGCAGGGCCCTTGCTGTGCCCAGGGGCTGTGGACACGCTCGTCCCCTCAGGGAGGCTCATCCCTGTGAAGGGTGGGAATGGCATCCAGACTTGAGAAAACCTTGGCTGACTTCACAGGCTTCACTTTAATCAGAATGCATGGGAACACTGGCAAAGAGCTCAGTCTTCATCTCTGTGCCTCGTGGCCTTGGAGCACAGATGGATAAGTGATGGAGGAGGCAACACGTCCCCCTGGAATTTGTGTTTGTACCAGGCCAGTTCTGCAGCTCCTGGCAGCTGGGGACAGCACTGGTGGTCACTCCAGGTCCTGGCCCACACCTTGTGCTGCTTCCCATTACTGTCCCTCAAACCCACAGCCGGCTCCAAGCACCCCCCTGAGAACTGGGAGCGGGCAGTGGTACAGCTGCTGTCCTCAGGGGGACATTGTGTTCATAAAATGATTTATTTGGGAGGGCATCTCTGCTGGGCTCCCTGCAGGCCACTGCAGGTGGGGAGGGCTGAGAGGCCACCACTGCCTGTGGCTGGTGGGGATGAAGGGCCCGTGGGGCTCCTGGCACTGCCCAGATCCACTGCCCAGCTCCTGCAAGAGGCTGCTCCTCACACACGTGTGAGACTCTGAGGTGCTCTGCCACTGAGTCTGAGGGGCACAAAGAACCCCTCTGTGTATTCAAACCCCTTTACAGAAAGGGGCTTAAATGAAGGTAAATCCTTCCTATAGCCCCAGGTTTCGGCAGCAGCTTGAATTTAAGGAAGTTGTAGAAGTATAATTGGATCACTTTGTCCCACAAGCCCTAATGATGGCAAACCAGACATATTTGTATAAAAATGAATTATTTATTAAGACAAATGAACAGATAAAATATAACAGATGGAAGATCTTAATCAGAATTACTTAGTACACAGTATAAAACTAAAAGAGCTACTAGTAAATTATAGCATAACATAAAACAAGGCATGCTATCAAGGTACCTATATTGAAGCTAGGAAGAGTCTTGATTAGGGGTTGAATTAGCACTGAAATGATGATTCTGTACAGATTCCTTCACTTAACTCCAGGGTAGTAACCAAGGAGTAGATGTCCCCTCTCAAGGGAGGAACTCCACACATTTCCAGGAAAATGCATAGAAGATTTTTACTTTGTGAAAGTTTGCTGTGGCTTTTATATTTGTAAAGTACGTGGCTGTCAGTCAGAAATCCAGTTTATATTGCCACATCTCACTTTGACAGTAATATGTTTATTGGCAGTTGGGAGATGCCAGCCCAGTGTTAACCCCATGGTGCCAAAATAACTCACTGCAAAACATCTTGTCCACTTTGAGTTATCTGACCAGATAACAAACAATAGATGGGATTTTGTGGGGGGTAGGATGTCCTGGTACACCTGTTTGTGGTGGTGGCTGCTGGTGATGCCTTGTCAGGACTACTTAAAAACAGAAGCCAGACAAAATTAGGAGAGTAATAAGCAGTTTTATTTATGAAGGGCCTTCAGGTACATTTAGGGCAAATGAAGCCCCCCCAGGGGCTTCACCCGAAATGGATGACAGGTCACAGGTTTTAATACTTTTTTAAGTTTGATCCATTCGCATATAGGGGTTTAATCTTCCAATTACAGCTTCAGATAATGAAGTCATTTACCCCCAGTTTGCTCCCCCCCAACCCACTTTTGTTTACATTTCTTGGGGCCTGAGACAGTAAGGTGTCCTTGGTTCCCAGGCCTAGAGAGGAATTGTTTTGTCTGACCAAAATGGGAAAACAGTAGCTAACACTCTATATGGAGTTTAGAGATATACACTAAAGAATTGCAGGATTACAAATATATGAAAAATACAAAAGCTAAAATCCTAAGGCATCTCTGGCAGCATCCCCTTCCCATGACCTGGGAGCTGGGCAGCCCTGGGATGTGTCCGTGTTTATGGGGTGGGGGCTGGCAGCATCCCCTTCCCATGACCTGGGCAGAGCTGGCACCTGTCCCAGCTCTGGCAGTGCCATTACCCAGCTCCTGTCCCCGGCAGAGGTGATGAGACCTTGAGGAAGCCAAAGGTGCCGGGCTGTCCCCTCGCAGTTTGGGCACATCCTTCTCCAGCCAGCACTGCCAGGTGCCCAGCACAGCCCCAGGACCCGGGAGCCCAGGGCACAGGGCAGCAGCCACGATTCATTAAAGTGCTGGAAGTTTCCAGAGGTGGGGCTGCCTGGGAGCTGCGAGCCACAGGTCATTGCTAATGGAGTTACTGGGTTAAGTTCATCATAATGTTTGACCTCCTGTTTAGGAGGCTGATGGTGTGTGAACGCCTGGCTGCCGCAGAGGAGGGATGGGGATGCAATTTTCGGGGCTAATGATTGTGCTGACCTGATGTCCTCATACAGCTGCTTTCTATTACTGTCGCTTAACTGGGACAGGGGAGGCTCAAGGGACTGCCTTTCTATAATGAGCTGGCTGTGCAATTACAGCAGCTACTGCAGGACACCGGGGCTAAATCTATCTCATTTTTGCTTCATCATCTATTTTTATATTATTCTGGCATAATGTGGGCATTCCAAAAAATGTGAGTTTATTGCTCCTGGGTGAAATGGATAGTGCTAATAGTGCTGCTGGGTGTTGTGAGGCAGGGATGGCGAGGGAGCTGTTTCATGGCTGGCTTTTCACTCAGTCCTCTCGCCTCAGTGCTCTGCAGCCTTACAGAATTATTGACACATGAAAAAAAAAATCATCACAGATCTTTTTGTTTATATTTATATTCCACTTAATTTTTTTTCTTGCTAAATTAAGCAAGGAGCATTAATGTCATTTTTACCAGAATCCATGGAAAAGCTGTAGTGGCTCAACAGTTTATTTGTAAATGCTTTGTTTACCTTGAATTTCAGATTTAGTTTATTGCAGTTGCACTCTGGATCATGAACTTCTGCCATCTAATAAGTATGAAATCCTAGTTTTGGTTGACTTATGGAAATTGCCAAGATTATGATAGGTTGTGGTGCAGCAGTGCATGTGGATAATTTGCTAAAGATATGGAGAGGTAGGCTCAGGTTTACCTTTAAAAGGACAACAAACAAAGAGCATACATTTTTCTACATACAAAATGTGGCTATTTTTCATGGTTTACTTCTCTCATTATCTCATTATAAGAGTAATGGGATTTATTCCCAATATTACAGAGGAGCTGGTTGGCAAGTTCTGTGCAGCTCAGGTTTCTTTATAAAAGTGAGTTCCAATTTCAAAGACAAATAAATGTTATTTTACAACTGCTTTGTACCAGACACACAAATATACAGAATCTTCCATTAAAATAATTGTATATGTTAGTTAAAACATGTGTTTCGGGGATTATTTTCGTGTTATTTAATTATTTGGCAGTTTACTCAGGTTACACCGCAGAAATTTTTAAAAAGATGACATTATGACTGGGACATCATACATGACATGACATACATGACATACATACATTCATGATAACAGCTTCACATTTTGCAGACTGATTTATAAACCAAATTTAACTGGAAAACCTTAAACTGCTAATATTAACTGAGCATCACAAATATTATTAGGAAGTAATTAAGGGCAGATACATTTTTCACCAGCTGCTAAAGTCATTGCCTGTATACTTACTGAGTTTACAGAAATTTGGAGTAATCTAATACTGTTATCCATAGCAGTAAATAAACTGAGCAAAATTTAATTAAAGATACATATCTACGAAATATGAGTCTTGATTCCCCCTGTTCTCCCTTCAGCATATTCCATTCATGTATGTCTTTAGTATATTGGATTTTTTTAATGGGCAGTCATGTGTGACAGCCATAGGACGTTATGTTTAGCCTTGTGGAAGCCCCAGAGAGTTGGTCCTGCAGGATAGCCCAGGAATTTCTCAATTGGACTTTCAGCAGCAAGTACTGAAGAGCAGCATTTTACCCTCACAGCTTCTATGGGTCTTTGCTTTAAGAAATGAAACCTCAGCTTTAAAAAAATGTAGATGTTTATTTTCATGTCCGAGGTAATTGTCATTCTGAGGCTTCTCTGTTCTAGAGAGTCTCAATTTGGCCAATTTGTTTATGTGGTGAAGAGAGGAGTTGCTATAAATGGATCTCTCGAAGCCTTCACAGCCAGTTTTAAAAAAAAATATCCAGGATGATAATTAAGAAAAACAGTTTTAGTTTGGAACTTTATCTGAGCCTTAGTCAGTACAACAGTGAGAAGACAAATGAAAAAATCCAGCCTCCATGAGTTAACATTTTTGGATCAAGTTCCACCTTCCTGATACTCAGCAGCTTTGGGGACCATTAAGGATTAGGTTTATAATGTGCTGCTGAGGGTTTCTTGGTAGTCTGAGGAGTGTGAATGTAAAAGTTAATTTTACTTCTCTTTCCGGGATTGCTTCTGGAAATCAAGGAGGAGGTAATGAAAACTGATGAATTAGCAAGAACTGCCTTAGCAAGAAGGTGATTTCTCTTGCATGCGTATTTTTCTATGCTTTTGATGGAGCTATTTAAGTATGTTTAAAGAATAATTTAGATTTATAGCTATATTTATCATGATTACTTCACTAAATTTGGCAAAATCCATTAGAATTCCATGTTTCAAAGGCATAGTGCTTTGAGAAGTGAAGTATTACAACATGCTTTTGCTTATTTTTCTAATTTTGTCAACACTAAAAGTGCCAGAGTGTACATTGCATTATTTCTAAAGGGGTAGGCTGGTTGGTTTGTTTGTTTTTTCCTTTTTTTCTCCTGTTCCACTGCTGTTGTTTATCACAGAGAAGCAGTGATATTACAGGTAATTGTTCACATCATGGAGTGCAGAGGTAGTGAAGAACACTCAGCATAGGGCTGCTTTCTTTGCACCCTGTCATAAAACATCTCCAACAGCTCAGCTCCTGCTCAGTGGCCTGGGCTGGGAACCACAGTCAGAAATATGTTCTGAATCCTGAGCTGGGCTGGGACTGCTCCAGGCAGACAAAAACTGGGAAAAGCCAGGGGACAATCAATCTTACCTCCTTCCCAACCCACAGGTGGATTCCAAATCTAATAAAAGGTTGCAGCACAATGATTATAAAATTGTAATTTTTAGTACTGCCTGAGCTCAGTGAGGCAGACCTTTAAAAGCAGAATTTCACCTTTGTTCAGATAAATGCCAGGACATTCACAGAACCTTGTCAAGTCTCTGCCCTTGGTCTCATCAGTGCAAACCTTGCAGGGTGTTTCTGCAGCAGGGTCAGGAGCAGTAAAGCAGTGGAGCTGTTGGTTAACAGAGTGTGGGTGACACAGCCTCTCCCAGGACTGTCTGTGTGTCAGATATTTTGTGTTTACAAAGAAGTAAAACGAATTCTGTCTTGTCACTGACAATTATTTCTAGGTTTATATCTTCATTCTTACAATCCTCTTTGCCTAATATTCCAAACAAATTTCTAAAGTCCAAACTACAGGACGTGGTTTTCTTTTGCTTGTTCTAAGTGCTTATTTGCAGCATAATTTTTTTTTTAATCCTACTCTCATGTTTTTTAAATCCCTGCTCTCATTCCATAGGAACCTGGGAAGGTAAAAGAGATTAAAGGTAAAAACTGGAGTTTTTTTAATTGTACAGGATTCAGGTTGATGTGAGAAGGTGAAAAAAGTTAAGAAGAAAATATCTTTTTTAGAAAAATGAGTAACAGAAAAAGGACTTCACACATGGATGAGATGGGACAGTTCAGTGAAATGGTAACTCAATTTCAGGCACATATTAGATGAGAATGCTGCATCATAACATGTACCTTTCCTTTTTTTCCTGCTTTTTTTTTAATCTTTGAACTTTGACCCAGGAAATTTCATGTATATTTAATACAAAATTGACATTAAATGAGCTTTTCAGTTTCATGTTTCAGGAACTTTCTTCATTCAAGAAAGTTTCCTTTATTTCTTTCTGGTAAAGTGTTGGCTTGAGATATGTAACAAATAGCAGCTCTTTGCATTCTGGTTTAGAATGGCAAATATTGTCCTCTCTTCATCCTGGAGAGAGGAACTACAGATGCATCCACCTCAAGAGGAGACCCTTCTAAATGCTAAAAACAGTACACATAGTTTAAAAGACTTTATTTTGTTGCAGCATTATCACCGTATCTACATTTTTTGTCAGAATTTGTGGGATTCCTTCTGTAAAATGGGAAGTTCTGAAATGAGTGAAACTTTCACGAATAGCAAAAAAAAAAAAAACCATTTTAAGTGATATTTCTGTCAGTCACGTATAGCTTCAAGCACAAGAAGAATAAATTGCATCTTCCTTGAGAAAATTACATAAACTCATGGCTTTGTTATGGCACAGAGGGATTATGGAGAGAGAGACAGGGATCCCTCACCTGAGCTGTGATTTCTCTTGGTGAAATTGTTGGGGTCTTAACAAGGGCATAAATCATCAGGGGAACAGGGAGTGAGCATCAGCCTTGTCGGAGCTGCTGGGGCAGAGCAGTGGGTGCTGCGGGAGGGGATGTGCACAGGGAGCCCTTGGAGAGCCAGGGCAGAGCAGTGGGTGNTTATGGAGAGAGAGACAGGGATCCCTCACCTGAGCTGTGATTTCTCTTGGTGAAATTGTTGGGGTCTTAACAAGGGCATAAATCATCAGGGGAACAGGGAGTGAGCATCAGCCTTGTCGGAGCTGCTGGGGCAGAGCAGTGGGTGCTGCGGGAGGGGATGTGCACAGGGAGCCCTTGGAGAGCCAGGGCAGAGCAGTGGGTGCTGCAGGAGGGGATGTGCACAGGGAGCCCTTGGAGAGCCAGGGCCAGGAGCCCTTGGAGAGCCAGGGCCAGGAGCCCAGCTCTCCCCGCACCTCCTGCCTGCAGCCCAGCTCTCCCCTCACCTCCTCCCTGGGCTGCTCCCTCTCCCACCTCCTGGCCCACCTGGCTGGTCATGGAGACATCACTGCAGCTCCTTCCTGACCCAGCATTGCCCAGGATGGGAGTGAAGAAATGGGGTTTGTGTCTCAGGTGGCCTGGCTGCAGATCTCAGCTCTGCTCCGGGAGCCTGAGACCTGGCAGTGCCTTCTCAGAGGATTTAATTGAGTGATCCCACTGTGACACACAGACACTTCCTCAAAAGCCTGCAGCAAAGAATGACTTGGAACTGCAAGTCTTTGTCACACACGTTACACTGCTCCTGTGTCTTCATTCACTGGCTTCTCAAACATGACAGGAGGTACGGCTGCCGGTCTGGAAATTACAAGTTTCAGGAACAGGGGGCTAGGAGTAAGGGGAAGGAAGAAATCAGTCATACAAGTAGAACGGTAATTCACTGCATTAAGATACATAAACTTCAATAAAAAGTCACTGTTAAAACTTTTAGATAATTGTCAGGTCTTCACAGGCTAACAATAGCCAGCTCATTAATTTCACAAGTGTTATTTGACCCATAATATTAAATTAATGTGTTTTACTGTTTATTAATTAAACATTAGCTTGAGGAATGTCATTTTTTAAAATAGAAACACTCCATCTTTGTCTCCATTGGTATAGTGATGAGTATACTATTAAATATCAGAGTCCCTCTGGCATGAGGATCATTTTGCAGAGTTCCCAGAAATAACTCAGGCTATGTTCATGTCCCTGTGTCCAGCCTGGATGCAGATGTTTTCTCAGCTGTGTAGTTCAGGCTGCTGAAGTATTTCACCAGGATAACTCTGGTGTGACAGCCTGGCACCCTGCCCTGCTGTACCAGGGTCAGCTGGTGCTGCACTGCTCAACATAATGCTTCTCTTAGCAGTGTCACTGTATTGAGTTATTTGTCATTTCATTTGATAATTTTTCATTAGTATGCTTGGCGTAAGAATGTGCTAATGAAATTTGATAAAAGTGTAAAGCTGGGAGGAATTGCTAACACAGAGGAGCTGGGTATGTTATCCAGGAAGAGATGGATGGTCTTGCAGATTGAAATAAAAGTGAATTAATGTTAGTAATACCAAGTAAAAGGTCATGCTTCTAGGAACTAACTGGAATTCAGCTGCTGAACAGGGATTTATCAGGCAATAACTTGGAGAAGAAAGATAGGGGCATATTATGTCCAGTGGTCCAGCTGACCACTGGGTGACTATAAAGCAGTGTGAAGGTACAAAAGTATAAAAGAGAAATACTGCCTTTGGACATGTAAGGTGAATTATTAAAATAGAAGAGTAATTGCCTTGCAAGGCATTAGTGAGTCCTGGCTGGAATAGTCACATTGTTCAGTGCTATTCACATTACTTGCAGAGCTGATAGAGACAGAGAGGCACCTCTGGCAGAGGGCTTAGAGCAGGATTTATGGCAGCTTCAGGAAACTCCACTCCAAATTCTGGTGTTTTAAGACAGATTTTTGGTATATCTGTTACAATATATGTTCTTAGTCATTTGCCTCCAAGAAAGATATAATTAAGTTGATAGAAATGGAGAATAACTCCACTGGGTCTATTAGGAAAAAGAGCTTCTTGTGAGGGGACACCATGGGATGCCAGCAGGGATGACTTTATGTATGGTTCATTTTGGAAAGGAAAAATAACTGCTAACACTAAGCAATATTGATGAAGAGGAATAACAACAACAACAACAAAAAAAGTGATAGGTTGTTTGTAAATAAATGGAATTTACATAAGTTAAGTTCTGCTTGTGTGACAGAAATTCTTGAACAGCTTCAAAAATCCCATTAGCTACAAAGGTACACATTTCAAATAGAGCTGAACCTGGTTTGAATCAGGTTAAATTAAATAACTGTGATTGCAGGTACCCTGTTGTGATGTGACAGGAGTTCATTTCCATTCCTAAATTCCTTTGGAATAAGTTTTTGATGAATCCACAGATGTCTTCCATTGAACAGCAGCTCTGCACACAAATTGTCTCTTTTGCTCTGCAGGCTGAGCTCTGTTCAATGAACACTGAGCTCTCCTTCCCCTTCCCTCAGACAGGGTCATGGCTGGTCCCTCCCTGTCCTGCTCCGAGGAGCTGGGGAGAATTGGTGATGTCCTTTGGAAGAGATGATTAACACCAATATAAAGAAAGATCTATTCTCCTGCAGACAGAATTATAGCTAGGTGTCAGTCTGGAATTTGTGAGGAGATTATTAAGGGGTTTTCAACCTAGTAAAGTGGTGACAATGTTGTGGCATAAAGTTCTAACAAAGATTTTTGTTTTACAAACATGGATTAACAGCCTTCAGAGTCTAATAACAGCTTATTGACTTCATGGGTGTTGCTTGACCTATAATGTTAAAGTAGATGTGTCTTAAAGTGTTTAAGTTGCTTTAATATAAATGTCAAATGTATCTGCATTGCCTGGAGTGGATTTTGTGCGATTTTTCAGAGCAGTTGACTTTGTGTCTCAGTGTGAGACACCAGCCTTAGCTGAGCTCAGTGTAATCCTTCACTGGCACAGAGAAGTCATTGCTGTTTGTGCTCAGTGCAGCTTTTGTGGCTGGAAATCAGCACTGGAGCTCCCCTGTGGCCAAAAGCTGGACACCTGTGCCCAGCAGACTGTCACTAAAGAGAAGGGTCTGGCAAAACTTCCGTGGTCAACCTCCACATGGAACGTGGTCTTCAAACTCTGTTGCTTCTGCCACTGTGGAACTGAATTGGCTTCCTTGCAAAGTGTATCCTGGGAACTGTGTTGATGTGTTGGAATAGCTTATTGTTGCATTGCTCATCATCTCTGTTCAGAAACAGATTAAAATTAGTAAAAATAGATACATAATTTTGCAGTCCTGTTTTGGTGTGTTTCCTGAATTTTTACCCAATATTCCTGAATTTTACTGTAGTCTTGATATATACCTGGGTTTTGTCTTCTGATGTGCATGAGAGGTGAATAGTCTCAGTGTGAAAGACAGTTCTCCTCAGTTCTGTTCCCTGAAGCCATAACAACCAATTGATGTCAGTTACCTCAAAAGCCAATTAATCCCACTCCTGTTTTGTTGGATCAATACTAATGCATTTTTCCTGTAATTTTCAGGTTTTGACATCGCTGGATGCCAGCAAAGCTGAGGTAGGAAATTCTGTCTTATACTGATGGAATGTTAAATAGCTGTCTGTGCTTTTCATAGAGGGGCCAGCTCACTTACAGTTTGTGGGGTGAAAGTTTAAGTTACTTCAGGATGGCATTTATGGTGCTTCTAGTGCTTAATGGGCCAATCTTTGGAATTCTGGTCATGGTATAACAACATTTAAGCTCATAAAGTCCTACTATGTCCTACTAGGAAGGTCTTACCATTGTGCAGGTCTTTCTGAAGATTTCCATGGCATGAAAACCACACAGTTCAGAGGTTTGCTCAGCTTGTGTTTACTTTCCCACCCCCAGAAGGAGCAATTTGACCTTTCCCTGTGGCTTTCCCTTTTTTTCCTTTACTGCTCAGCCAAGCAGGTGTTGTGTCTGCTCCAGGCGTGGCTCTGGGGGCTGGCCTGTGTTCTGTCCACCTCCATACCTGGCTTGCCTCACTTTTGTGGTGCCACCTGCCATGAGCTGCTTGAGCAGACCTGGACATGAAAGAGCAGTTGAACTTTGTGACCAACTGAGCTCTCATTGAATCCTGGGGTGACATGAGTGGTGTGGAACATTGTCCACCTCAGGTGCCTGACATTGCTGTAGGTTAGCTTGATCCTTTTGGACTTGCATTTATTTTGTCAGCTTTTCTACTGATGTGTGAGTACTTTATGTGGTCTGAAGGTATTCTTAGAGGTGAAAATATTCTGATTATTGGAGTATGTTTAAAATAACTGATCACTAAAGCAAAAGTGGCAGTCCTTTGTGACCATTAACGTGTTTGACTGCATTTGTCTCTTCTGAACATTGCTGCTGAACAAGTCACTGCACTGTTAATAACTGGCAGATATTTTTATTCGGTGCACAGTTCCTGACTCATTTAAATGTAATGTCAATTGGAAGCTCAGAGTGTTCCTCTGTGAAACCCTTCTCGGACTCACAGTAGGGAATTTGTGATGTGCTCCAAAGCTGATGTTTAACTGTGACAAAATGTCTAGGTGACTCTAACTGCTGGAGTCAGATAAATTTTTAATAGGAACTTTTGGTAAATTAAATTGCATTATTAAAGAGAATAAATAAACTGTGCTAGTTACTTTGAAGAACAAGAACAGGAGTTCACTTGCATGCTGCAAAAGAATGAGATCATTCATTTTTATTTAGATTAAGACTGTAATATTAGTGTTCAATTTAGCTGGTCTGATTCAATTGCATACTTGGCTTGTCTCAGGGACTTTCAGGGGTAGGATTTATATCTGTTTTTTCACTGTTGCACTGTTCAAATGCTTGGTGCTCTTATATCAAGAGCCCACTAATAAATAGTCATTTTCAGTTTCTTGTTTTGTAATGGGATTTTGGGGGCTGAGGTTTGTCACAGTGCAGGTTCTACTATTGACTTTGCTCCCCTATATAAAGTCTGTTTTCTTATTTATTTGTAAAATGTTCTCATGCCCTTTTTTGTGTGTGTGTAAAATTCTAGGAAGATTACAAGTTTCTGAGTCGATCAGTTGAGTTGCTTTCTTTGTTAGTACTTTAATCATTTGAAAACCTTGAGATAACACATTTGGTGGTTTATCTCCAGCCTGTGGACCAGCTGACTGTGTAGGCACAGATCTCTGTGTGAGAAGTTATTGTTGGGTGCTGTTTCTCCCATTCATGAATGTACTCAGAAGGAATGCCAAAGTTCCCCAACACAGGGCAAATCCTAATTGAAGGTAAAGGATAATTAAGCATTGTCCTGAATCAGGACATTAGTGTTTGGAAATAGTCTGACTGAATTCAGTGGAGTAACTCACAAAAACATCAACTAAAAATGTAATAGGCGAAGCTATTACTGATTGTTTTAATTAAGGACACCTTTCAGCTTGAAGGAAATGACTTTGACATAATGGCAAACTTCCCAAGATTTCTTCCAGAAACCTACACAAGCAAAGCACTACAATTCCTGTGTATTTCTGAGGCCTTCATTAACTGTGTGGGTGACAAAACATACAGGACTTTTCCTCAGGTTTGAGAATAGTGGCCCTGTGTTTTGCCTGATTTTATTTAATTTTATTTTACTTTACTTTTGGGTCTTCATGAACAGTTCTGAGAAAGATACAATCCCAAATCCCTTTGTTCTGCTTTGTGTCATGTCTTATTAGAGCTCCTCGGTTTGCTACTGTAGTGAGTGTGTTGGAAGATCTCTAGTCTGCTTTAGAATAAAAAAAGTACTTATGTTTGTTTTTTAAAATCTTTTATTAGAAGTGCTGCTTGGTTGTTCTTGAACTGTTGATCCGAGTGTTAAAATTTGTTTATTCCTTTTGCTTTGGTCTTAGGTGACATTGCTGTGTTCCCTTTACTAAATTTTGTATGAAGTCTGGATGAAAACTTAGCATGTTTGTGCTACTATTAAATGTTTTAGGAAGATACAAACCAGCTGGGTTTTTTTTTTTTTTGCAAGTGCTGGTTGCCACATACCACTGTAGAGACAAGTACATCTAGGGGAAGCTGTCAAGTGATCCCAAGACCCTCCTTCCATCTTTTGACACAAAGGGGCAACAAATAGTGACAGAGTCAAAGCTGTAGGCAGCGAAGCCTTCCAAGAATAATTGCCAAATCTGCCCACACTGTGCCTTTTTGTGTCATAGTCTGGTAAATATGCAAGTTAGAGGCATCTTAAAAATGAGTAACTTATGCATAGGTATTCAAATAGGAAGATTTTTATCACAAGTTACCCTGATTTCTTGTTCAAACCCATAACACACCCTGTTAATATTATTATAAAATGGGACTGAGAACAGTCTCAAATACAGCTATAGCTGTAGCAATTGCCATAACACGCATAATAAAATAATTTTTTTATGTAATTCACTAGAACAACAATTTGAGAAATTACTTTTTTCCTGTTCTGCTAACTTTATCTATTGCAGGTATATGGCATCTAGTCCTTTTATTGCTTTTGATGTGCACATTTGTTCCCATGAAAAGATGTCTCATTCAGTAAACTATGTGACTTTCCAGAGTGTTCTTCTTTCTAATTAGCAGTTAGTATAAATGATCTTTATGTTAGGGAAAACATAATTTCTTTTCCTCTTTGTCAAACAAATGGTGTTACCAAAATAGAGCACAGAAACCTTAAGACTCCTGTTTTCCTCTGCAATATTTGAATAAATGATACAGCCAAGTTCAAGGCCTTCTTGTGAGAAGTGAGAGGTCATGCCTGATTGAAATACAAGTTCAGCATAACTGTGTGTTAGCTCTCTGCCTGCTTTTATGGGAGGAATGTCAAGGCAGCCTATTTTTTACTCTCATAAAGGAAAGGGTGCCAATATGTCTCAATAAAACGGAAACAAAATCAGCTCAATGCCCAAGGAAGTTATTAAATCAGAGTTTACAGAAAACCTCAGAATAATAAGCAGAGCATGGCTCTAATGATAACAAAAGTGTGACTGATTTAGACAGTGATGCATAAGGTCCTTGATGATCAGGAAATGTCACATTTAAGCCCCCCACCTCCCTGACGTGGAAGGAGTAGGTCAGGCCTGGGGAGCAGCATGGTTTGGAAAAGGCCAACCCTTTCTTCCACCTGTGGGGTGGAGAGAGGAGAAAAATCCCCCTACAAGGCAGAGCATTTTCACTGATTTGTTTTGTTTGTAAATCGCTTATGAAAAATCACGCCTGCTTGCAGGAAATAGGTTTGCATGAGCGATGTGAGCGATGCATGTGCAAGGTGTCTGGAGCAGATAGGGTGTGAAAGCCGCACAGAGCATTTGTGCTGCCTCATCTTTTGTCTGCTTGCCTTGCACTGATGCCCGGGGGCCGCAGGTGGAGCCCCAGCCTGTCAGGCTGTGCACAGGCAGGTGTTGCACGCTATGGCCAATGTCTCAGGCACTTCGTAGGTGACACAAAAATGACTCCAGAGAAATGAAGGAAGCCTCGTGGCAGGGCAGCAGCAGAGCTGGGGTTTCACTGCCAGCAGGATCATACTGCTTGTTTTCCTGCTTTTAATGCCAACGTGAACTAATTCATTTTGGAAAAGGAGTCAGTGAGAGCGTGTGTGTAAACAGATAGCAGAACTTGCTCAGAAAATATGCCTCCACCAATATTGTTCTACTGTTGCTGGTTAGCTAGCTTGCAGTGTGCTCTGTTCCTGGTAGACTTATAATTCTTTCTGCTGGTGTATGAGGAATTTTTAAATCCCGTTGGCTGTCTGATTGATTTCTATGGGCAAACTATGATATCAATGGAAACTTTATATGGGGAAACATGAATGCTTGGTTGGATGCTGTCAGGGTAAATTGCAGGTTCTGTATTAAAACCCCACGACAGATAAAAATGTGTCATTCAGTCTTCTTCAAATCCCTGCCCTACTTTATTCTCCCAAGCACACTTAACATGCAAGGACCTCGTGTGCCATCACTGCAGGGGATGTGCGTGCTCAGGACAGGAGACATTTCCATTTCTATTTTCAGGTTGTTTTTCAGGATGAGTGAATGGATTACAGCTTCTCCCTGTTCTGATGCATCAATACTTTGCATCAGACACAGCATTTGATTGAAACTGTGCATTGTTAGTCTTACCCAGCTGTATATTCCCTCTTCCCTATGAGGGGAATGAGGGATGGAGGGATCAATCATGATGACTAATGAAGAATTTGCTATTAGTATTTTTTTAATGTTCATATCTTTAATTAATTTAGAGTGAGAATATATTTGCATTTTTTAAAACTACATTTCTATAGGAGTATAACACAAAGCTTTACTTATAGTCATAATTTTGATTATTTTAAGGTTTTTAAGGTCTCTGTAGCTTGTAGTAGGACTTTAGAATTTATCAAGAGGATAATTATTGCAGTCAGATTGTAATTTTTGTTTGATCTGTTGAAATAACTTCAGCTTTGGCTAAGTCATAAGCTGCCATAAATTGTGTATAAATAGGCATCAGTAATTTAAAAAAAAATAGGTAAAAAATAATAGAGAATAGAAAAAATCATTCTGTATTATATAACTGCAAATATTTATAATTTCAAGTGTAAAATCAAAAATTATATGTTAAAATTATTTTTACTTGTCAACTTCTTAGAACTGAACCGTTGTAACTGTGCAGAAGTTGTGATTTTGCTGTTGTGCCTTAAGTAATTTCCACTAAAAGGTATTTTACAAAAATATAAGCTGAGTAAGGGGCTGAACTCCCACTGAAAGGTGTCTCTGGGTAACTCAGTCTCACATAAATCCTGCTGAGCACCTCCCTGTGTCTTCAGATACCCAATAACCTCTTGATTGTCAGTGATGGGAGCTCCCAGATGTAGCAATTACCTGCAAGTTCATGTGGACATTCCAGCTGTGCCACAAAGGAAATTCAGAGCAGTGTGTGCCTGTAGGTGACCCTTGGATGTGACTGGGGTGCCTCCCCCTCTGAACACATCCTGTACCTGCCTTCATTAGGATTTGATGGATTCCCCTCCAACTTTTATTACCAAAGGTTGAATCCTGACTACCTTTTATAATTTTGAGGTTTAACCACATTAGTTAAATATATGTGTATGAAAACTGTACAAAATGGATGGAACAGAATTATACAAAGTTTTCATCCATTTTTTACTTGAGCATGAATTTCTAGGATTGGGCTCCTTCAATCTGAAATCCTGCACAGTAATTTTGATCTGTGCAGTGTGAGAGACAGTCCTGCTGTAGCTGCTACTGTAAAACCTAATTTGCTGCATAAAATATGAGAGCTATAGTGAAATATGAGCCTGGAGAGCAACTCTTTTGATCTTGAGTAGTCAAAAGGTTGGCATGTATAATGGTATGAAAATAAATGATGTCAAAACTGTAGGATATAATTTATGGTTTGGGGACTACTTTACTCGTGGAAGCAGAAGCTTCTACCACTGAAAAGCAAGTAGTTCAGCAAAAGATAATGAATGGAAATTGCAAACTTTCATAAACCCCCAGATATATTGAATCATGCAATACATCAGTTTAGACACAACCACTTGTCTAATTTACTGATTATATATTATTAAATAGAGCTTTTTTAAAATGTATATGATTGGAACTTGAGCCTTCACTTTGTATTTCTTTAAATAAGTGCTAGGAATTAATTGTCATCCAGTTTGGCAAGGACATGGACACATAAATTATCTTTACTCAGTTCAAGTGACAAAAGCTTGGATCTTGTAAGCACTTAAAAATGTGCTTTTTCAGCTGTCCCAGCACAGGCTGAAGGGTACTCAGATGTGTCAGGTGCTTCTAGGAGAGGGATGGCAAAACAAGGTCATAGTATTTGTTGACTGAAATCTTTATGGCTCTGATACCATGCAGATTCTTATGTGTGTCTCTGGTAGCCAAGGCTCTGTTGCCTAAACAGGCTTTATACTTGGATTTTTTTTTAATATATGAAACTGCGACAGTCCATGGACTCAGTTACCTCAGTTTGCTCCATCCAAGGTTGCACAGCCTTCCCTAGTATAGCCTCTGTCTCTGGAAATAGCCTTTTACCTGGCTTTGGGTTTTGTGGTTTTGTTTGCTTGGTTTGGGAGTTTCTTTGAGTCTCCATTTTTCTTTTGAGGTCTGCTCTGTGAAGTTTCCGTAGACTTTTCTTTTGTCCTTCTCTCACTCAGACGCTGCTTAGTCCAGGCATCCAAACCTTAGTGGGACAGAGTGAGACCCAAGGCTGGCACTGTGTTGAGACTGGATGCCACTGCACTTTAGGGAGTGAGCTCCTGGAGAGGAGAGGAAATGACCAGACCTCCCTGGCTGCTGATGTGACTGGATTCATATTGACCACAGAGCCAGAAATTGGAATTTTCCTCCAAGAATCTAAAGATTGCCCCACCAACAGCAACTCCCCCTGCCCGGCCCAAATCTGTTTGGCCAGGACTGTTAAGAGGCTTCTGAAGGAAATTAGATTTCATAACAACAACTGCAAACCATCCTGCATGCCTTTTCTATTTGTGTATTTACACACGCACACATTTTTATGAATATGTGTCTTCAGAATACGTTTCAGTAAGTGCATCAGTAATTTGATGGCGACAGAAGTGAATATAAGCATGTCTCACTAAAGGGTTGGTACTGACTTGAAAGTGCACTTTGTTTATTGATTCTGTTTCTTACTTTACTTCTGTGTCTTCTTACTGAATTTTGTAAGTTTTCACTGCCTGTAGGAGAATCTGAACATGTTTTGATGAAGGTTTTAAGGGTGCTGTATTAATCACACTTTTCTCAGTCCTTCTGTTGTGGATTTCAAGAGTATCACACTGTCACAGCTCTAGATGTGCCATATTGATCTTCATGATTAAATCAGCCAAAGGAAACTTGATTTCTGAGGGAAAACTTAATATTCTCAAAGCCCAAATGTCTCCTAAATATTTATAGGCTATGAGAGTTGATCAAATACCTTTGTTCTCTGATTATTACATTGAACAGCAATACTTAGTTCAGATTCTCATTATAGTGATGTGATGTAGTAATATATAAATTCCTGTGTATGTGTTTTCAGTCATGTGAATATGCAGACGTAACTTTTTTTCCCTATCTTGGCAAGGCAAGAAGATAAATAGGTGAAAATGTGTTTGTGTTTAAGCGATAAAGTTGGTTTAATGGTTCTTGGGGAAAAATTTCCTGTGGTACATAGAGTAGTGACTTGATTGAACAGGACAGAATCATGCAGTTCAATTAATGTGCAAATATGTGTTCACTGAACTTTCATTCCATTTATCACATGGACATGGAAATAGGGTCATTTTTTATCTCTGTATTATGTATATGACATCTTAGTTTGCTTCTTGCATGCTGCTATAGGAAAAATAGCAATGTGGCACACCACAGGCAAAAAGAATTGGAGATAAATTCCTCAGCTGTCACAAACATATTTAAGTAGATCTTTGTTTGAAGATAAATCTCTTCCTTCTGCAAGGACTAACATTCAGAAGGCCTTTGCATGCTCTTCCCATTAAAATTGTATGTATTCCTTGGCTGTATGCTGCGAAAAATCATGGGCAACAATTGTCATGTTTATGAAGTACATTGTTAACAAAAGAAGTGTACTCACAGGACAACATCAAAAGGAAGTTTTAGTTGAAGATACATTAGTATTCACAATTGGCTGTTGAAAATAAGAAGCCAGACATTTCAAAGTAACTTTTTTCTGATTCTTACCAAGGTTTTCTTCGATCCTCTGGCCTAGTGAAATTTGTTTGGGGACTGTGCTCTTTCCTTTGACTAATTATTCTAAATCAGGTTAGCAAGAATACAGCTGGTTATTCAGTTTATACACTGAAAACTTACACTGGAAATCATATTACTGGAAAGTAGAGTGGACAAACTTCTTCCTTTTATTTTATTTCTATAATTGTTGAAAAAATATTCTCTTGTCTTGCTATTGAGCAAAAATAATTTACAGCAGCAAGGGAAAAAGATGAAATTTCGTAGGTACAATTTAAAATAATGTGATAAAAATTCCTTTCTAAGGTGCCTATAAGAATACAGACAGGTGGTTAACATTTTCATTGTTCTGTTTCATTGAGAGTCTAAAGTAAAGACCTTTTGGCTGACATGGGCAGCTGTGTGAATTAAAGAGTAGCTGAATTCCACATGGAATTGTAGTATTTGCAGGCAAGGCTTATAACCTTTAAACAAACCACAGGCCAAGTTCTCTGCCATGTAAATTGGCAGAGCTTCATAAACTTTAATGGAGCTGGGCCTTAATGGAACTGTGCCAGGTTTTAAGAGCAGTGAGTGTGATCTCAGTTTAAGGTAGAAGGTGGCAGAAGCTGAGGAAGAGAAAGAGGAGTTTAAATTGTTAATAATCAGTCCCCACACGTCACTGTTAAACAGAAAAGTGTCTCATTGGCCTGGGGACTGCAATGTCTGCTCAAAAAAGATATTTTTCTGGCAGGTATTTATTTCAACAGCTTTAATTTATAAGAATGTAAAAAAGACTGTATTTCTTATTAATTAAGCCTTGTACTGCTTCTTAATATTGTGTGTAAAATAGACAAGAGATGTATTTTTTGTGAAAGTTTAGGAATGAGATGTTAATATTATGGAGCAAACAAACCATAAGCTCCACTGCAGCACAAATGGAATGTAGTTTTCCATCAGCACAAACACATTGATTCAGCAGTTACAGGACATTGTGTGTTTTTGTTTAGGGGACATAATGCCTCTATAAAAAAATAGATGTTAACATAAATTATATCCATTCACAGGTAAAGCAATTGTGAGCCAAACAGCATTTTGGTTTGGGACTTCTCTGCATTAGGAGGTTTTGGAAAGGTGCTGCTGGCCATTCACACTGTACATTAAAAAACCAAATTTGCTTAGTAGCAACACGCTGCAAAGGTGGATAGACAGAATTATGAGGGGGTGTTTGGGGCAGTGTGTGTTCGGTTTATTGTTTGGACTGAAGTACTAAAGTAGTTTGCTTTCACATTCCTCTTTGAACAGCCACCAACCGTGTTTCCTATCCTTCTGTAAAAACCCAGGGAGGGTCTGGGGTGATTCAGAACCGGAGGAGCTGTTTGGAGAAGTGTTCATATTGCTGGCACAGGGGGAAGAGAAAAAGGAGTGTTCTGGCTCCTGCTTTCCCTAAGGTGGATACAGGGAAGGGGAGCAGTGGGACCTGTATTGGTGTCTCTGCTTCGGGGAGAACAGCAGAGAGAAAGCCCTGCCCAGCCTTGCAGAGGTGAGGAAAAGAGATGAGCAGACCTGGCAGACACTGTCGTGTGCTGCAGGAAAGTGGGGAGCTGAGAAGTCATGGGGGAAGTAGACCCTTCATCCTCCCCAGTAATGGCAACTTGGCGGAAGGATCAACAAGGCGCAGCCAAAACATTTCCTTTCCTTGAGTTTTCTCAGAGGTCATAATTAAAATATTTCTGTTGTGGGTGAAGCAACTCTGCTTTGGAAAGATCTGCATCTTTCACCTTATGAAAAGGCAGAAGACAGAGGCAGCCCAGGGTGTGTAGTTCCTTGTTGAGGCATTTTTTCCCCAGCAGTTCCACATTTCTTTGCTATTGAAACATGATTTCAATTTCTGGTGTGAGGGAGTTTCCAATTACTCGTAGTCTGGGAGTGGTTTATTCACATTATAATGAATTATTTGCATATAATGAATTATTTGCTCAATGACTGAAGTGTTCTCCTAACCAAAGGATGCTGTCTGTTGCATTGGGAGTTTATGATTTTGAGACTAGGCTAAAGTCTTCAGAATCATCTTACAGGCTTTCTATGACAGAGTAATTCCCAGCAGTTGGTTTGAAAATTGCTCTCCTCGCTGTATCTCATTTTCTTCTTCCTCAGTGCCCTTGGTTCCCAAAGGACACAGTGAATATTGTCTTGAGTAGGATTTGAAGAAATTCAGAGTAGATTCCAACCCATCTAGAGAAGCTCAGAGAGTTCAATCTTTTAAATTCGATTACTTTTTTATGCAGACTTTACATTCTTAGAGTTCAAACATAACAAGAGAATTTCTTTCCTGCTCTGGATTCAGTGAATGTTTTTTGCTGTAACTTCTCTGGGGAGGCAAAGCAGCTCCCAGCTGAACAGCTCTTCACATTCAGCATGACTTCTGAAAACATGAAATTGAAAACAGCATCGTGTTTGAGCTCTAGATGATTTATTCTGACAAATAACACAAGGGCATCGACAGATAAACATAGATGATTACATGTTGGTAAAGCCACCGATTGTCAGGAGACCAGAATAATGTTCTAGGAGGAAATATCTGTGGTGTTTAATGAATTTTGAAGCATCACTACAAAACCTGTGTAACAAAACTGCAATTTAAATTGATACCAAGAATGTGCTGAATTATAAAATCTGTGTACTAGGAACTGAGTGATGTTCATTAGTTTAGTTTGTCTTGCATAGACTTTACCAAAGAAAGCACTTGAATGTGGGTTGTGTGTTTCGGGAGAGAAGCCCAGTAGCAGATTAAGGCCTAGACTTACATGAACAGAAAGCTGAACCAAACAGGCAGATCAATTTAATCCTGTTTCTGTTAAACTTTTAATAAATACCTTTTACATTGTAATATGGATGATATAGTCAATTATGATTTTGCTCAGGACAGTGCTTTAGGAGAGATGCTGCAGAAAGAGAAGAGTTAATGACAGAGACAGATATTCCTGAGTGTGCCTGTCAGTATCAGAAATATTGGGTTATGGCTGTTTACTTACTGTTTTAAATACTAAATTAAAGGAGCCATAGAGACTAGTCAAATGTGTATTTTTTAATAATTACAAGTGCATTATGGTAGAGAGAATGTGGAAGTTTAGAAGCCATATGAGCCATTAATTCAGCTTCTGGTCCCACAGGGGATGTGGTACCCAGTTCCCCATCAGCCCCAGGCAGTCCCACTGGGACGCTGCTCTGAAGTGGAGGTGCCTTCCCATCAGCTGCCAGTCTGCAAAGCTGCATCTGAAATACCTCTGGTCTCTGTGTCTAGGCTGAGCAGGACTGATCATATGGAAAATGGAAGTATTTGGTTTATGTCACCAAACACTTAAAACTGAAAACAAACAATCAACAACAACAACAAAACAAAAAAAAATTTAAAAATCCATTTTCCTGTTTTAAAATGATATAAAGTAAAGACATATGATTGGATTTTGATTAAAAGTAATTACAAGTAGCCTTAATTAGCTCCTGATCCCATGAGTTTAGAGGAATGCTCTATTTAAAATGAACCAATGCAAAAAAGTTAATACTTCCATAATGAACAAAAATGTTTTTTTTTTTTTTCCTTCATGCTTTCCTCATGTTTAAAAGTGAAGAACTCTGAAACAATAAATAAAAAATAAAATCACTGGAAGAACACTGAAACCATTAGGAACCTTATTGTCATCATTCCCATAACTGATTTTAAACATGGCATTTTCATGGATAGGTAACCATTTACTTTCTACATGAGTTGCTGTGATAAGAATTTATTACAGGACCTCAGGGAAATGTTGTTACATCTATTAAAAAAAAGTTACCATTAATTTTGTAGAATTAGAACATCGATTTAATTTGGCCTCCTTTAATTGATGTTAGGCAGCTTGGGAACGGATGTCCTCACTTTGTAAATGCACTTAATCACTTCTTGCTACAAAACCTTGAACGTAATTTTTCCAATCAGAGCTGACAGTTGTAGGGTTAAAGCTCAACACTAATAAATTCACACAGACTAGATACTGTACTACCTGCTATCCTTCTTCAAAAAACTGACAGTGCAAAGCAAGTCTGAATAATTTTAATTAGATAATCTCGCTAAGCATTCTTTTTCTAAATAAATTTTATTTGCTCCTGTTAGCACAGTAATTCAATTTGCTGGTGTTTCTCTTGATGGGAAAAAACCCCTCCTGTGCTCACAGGGCTGTCAGCTGGCACAGTGCACACCAGTTGTGTCCATGGCTGGAATTCCATGGCCCTTTGGTGGCATTTCTGAGGGCAGAGAGGCCTGAGCAGCCTGTGAACAAGGGCACTGTCAGGGGAAAGTTGGACAGTTCACAAAAGTGAACATCAACCTGCCCAGGTTAATGATGGCACTGTAAGAGAATGATATGGAAATAATTAAAAATTAGTCTGCTTATTCTCATTTGTGGTGATTCTTCAACTTTTCACATTTCTTTTGGAGAATGAAAATAGATTTGTGGGTGAGGTGCTTTAGTGACTTATTCCTGATGATTTATCATTGCTGCAATCATGGTTTTCCCTGGAGATCCTGGCCCAAGTAAGAATGAGATGTTGGTTGGGGGAAGAAATACCTTCATAAGTCCTTTTGCTCTAAATACCACTTGGCATTGCAGCGATTTCCCCTCTCATTTTTAGACTTGTTTACAATTTCCTTGGCACCTGGGAGGAGCAGTGGGATAAGAGAGCAAAAAAGCCTTTTGTTTTGGAAAATCTCCACAAGTAGTCACAATCAAAATTTTGGGATTTTTTTTTTTTGTTTGTTTGTTTTTTCACTACCAGTAAAGGGCTACTAAAACAAGTAAATTCCTGTGGCAGCTTTTCAGGCTATTACTAGGCTACCCAATCTTTTTTCTATACTGTTAGTGAAGAAAGCTCTGGTTCTCCCTCCTGGATAACCCACTGCTGCTTCAGCTCTGTTGCTCAAACACATGGGTAGGGCTTTTCTACTCGAGTGTCTGTGGGATTTACCCACACTGTGGAAGAAAAAGATGATCTCCTAAGTAAATGTGACTTTCTGTATGTATTTTTAAACTTTCTAGATTCCATAAATTGAGGTATAGCTGGTCCATGCCTCTCCAAGATACTTCCTTGAGCTGGCAGTGGGAGCTCATCAAAATGCCAAGCTCAATTCTTCCCTAAGTTCTCACAAAAACAATATGAGGTGGACAGATTAGAGTAAATTTGTGAAAAGCAAAAACACGTTTAATAATTCAAAATTGGATGAATGATTAAATAAGCAGACCTTGAAGCTGAGGTCTTTCACAGACAGAAGCTGACCATGTACATGTGTCCTTCTGTGGAATTCTTATTTTCCACTTAGAAACTTTATTTGTATCCAAGGGCAAAATTAGTTGTGTTTTCAGTTCGGTGACTTGAAGTCTATTCTTTAAACATATAGCAGAGAGAGAGATTTAATTGTGCATTTTTTTAGAACTGTTTGTTTTCTTAGTCAAATGATAATTTTTCATTAAAATACTGTAAAATTTATGTTCTGCTGCCTTAAAAAAAGAAAACAAGTTGTTTCAGCTGCATAAATGAGAATACGCACCCTTATTCCCTGAGTGAGCATAACATATCTCAGGTAACTGCATTATGAGTCACTTTTTAATTATGAATGTAAAATACTAAATAGATCAAAGCAATGTGAAAACTATTCTGGTTTACTACGTAATTAGGGTGTGTTTCATCTTTACACCATTCAGATTTTCATTCAAACTTTTGAACATATTGACCACTGTCAAATTTATCACTCTCCTTTTCCCAATTTGCCTTTCACACATAACTTTGAATGTTCTCACTTGTCTAGGGCTGCAGATAAGCTCTTCTGATGAGTGAGGGAATGAAGCAGATGATGTTTTAAATGCAGAGATATTTTCCTTTCAAAGAGGAGGATTAGGGAATGACTTTTAATCCTGTTGATCCTGACCAGGCAGCGTGGTGTCGATAACTGATGAGTTGAGGGCACATGTTCAACTTTCTCTGAAATATTCCAACTTTGTAGGTCTTAGAAGCTGAGAGGTGCAGTGGGGCATAATTCTTTGTGCTATGCACATGGTTAAAAGCAGAAAATATTTATGATCCCTCATGTAATGGGATTTCTGATGGGATGGAGGGGAGGCTTTCCCTTGCACACCACATCCTCCTGTCACACGTGTGCAGCTCCTCAGCATCTCCCCTTCACACAGGACACAACCTGCTTTTAAGCAATTCCCTAACTTGGCTAGCTAATTTCCAAGCAAAATTCAAACCATGAAGTTCATTTTTGGTCTATTTTTGCCCCCAATGTATTCAAAAGAATAGTGTGTGAGGAATAGATCATCTGATGGGATCAATTTGAGAATAACACAGCTCCTCTATATGGCAATGTGAGTACTAAACTTCTTTAAGCCTTGGTACAACCATGAATGTGTATTTTGTGCAATTAACTAATTTTGACCTATGTGTTAGGAAGCTGTTGTATCAACTTCCCTGTGCCAGTGAGGGAACACTGTTAATTTTAATACACATAGTTCAAGGAGAGGGAGTTTTCAGCACTGTTAAATTAAGATCATTGTTCTGTCATTCTCACCTGAAGTATCTGCTTTTCACAGTGTTCAGAGGCAACTTACCCTATTGTGTATTGCTTAGAGCTCTCAAAAATCAGTCCTAAGTCCATTCCTATATTGATCTGATTAATACAGGAGTGTACTGGGATATCATCACTATGCAGTCTATCCTGGGGCTTTTATTTAATTGGATTTGCAAAGTCTGCATTTCTCTGGGCTGACATTTCTATTTTTATTTTAAATATTTGTCTTTGGAGTCAGTATCCTGCACTGACCATTTCACTGATGAAATTGAGGACAGCTTGGGATCATGTTGTTGACATTTGTATTTAACCTATGACTTTTTGAAGGAAATTCATTAGTGAATATACAGTTTCCAGTAGTTCATTTTACTTTTCTTAATCATGCAGTAAGGCCACCTCTCCTGGATCCACAGCCAACTGTTTAGTGCTGATTTTAATGAGCTCCAACACCTTTGGGGAAGCTCATCTCGAGGGTCAGCTTCAGGCACAAGCAAATCAGGTACTCCCAAGGGCTGCAAACTGATGAGGGCAGCAAAATCCCAGTTTGAGACAAGTCAGAACTCTGCTGGTGCTCCCTGCCTCGAGTTCCCTCGGTGCAGGGATGGCAAAGCAGCTCCGCAGGCAGAGCCTCGAGGAGAGGCTTGGGCACTGCAATGGGCAGCACACAGCCAGCCCTGTTCCCTTCTGTTCCTGGGCTCTTCCTTTGGGAGAGGACAGGAGGCTGCAGAGATAACCCATCCCCACTGACACGATGCAGGGCTGGCTGGCAGGTGCTGGTGTCAGCCCACACTTCCCATTTTGCTTGGCTTTCCCAGGCTCAGCTGTGCAGATGTTTGTCTTTCACATGGGCAGCCACGGAGGAAGACACGGGCAGCAGGATCCTGGTCTTTTCCAGAGACACACAGCGTTTTCCCACTTTCCTGAGGGAGCAAAATGTTTGATGAAGCTCATCTGCCAAAGGTCTGAAATAGAATTTGTCTCTGTTGAAGTGAAATTTTGAAATGCTTTTTGGTTGATTCCACAAAAATCTGCTGATTATATCCATGCTCCTCCTGCTCAGGGAAGAGGAGGCCATCCTGGGTTCCTGGTGGGGACCAGTGTCATCTCTAAGCAGGAAAAGGGTTTGCAGTCATCTTCTGTCCCCTCCTAGGAAGTGTCTGAGTTCTTAATCCCCCACCCCTGATGAGCATTGTGACCCACTTGGCAGGAGCAAAGGGGAAGCAAAAAGAGCAAGAGCCTTGGAGGTTTCCCCCTCCTGAGAGTGACATTCTGCACCAGCTGGAAGGAGCTGCCCTGTCCCACCCCGCTCCCTCCCTGCTGCTGCCCAGGGCTGGGCTGTTCCCAGCTCACTGGGAGCCTGCCTCGGGTGAACCGGAACGTCAGGCTCCTGGCTCAGGTGGGAATGCAATATTTTCACTTGCTTTTCTTTAAAAACCCCCTCTCGTGCCTGTGGCTGCAGCAGTGAGGTGTTGGGCTCCTCACACCAACATGCAGGGCTTGTGCCAGGTCCTCGTGTAACTTGCACAGGGGGCTGCTGCTTAGCTCTGAGAAATCTGGGGCTTGAGATTGAAATTCCCAGTTCTCACATCCTGGCTATCCCTGTGGAGTCCCTGAAGAGTGTTTTTCCTGGAGTTCTTCCCTTAGCTCTCTGAAGCAGAGGGAAAGACAGCTGGGTTCTCTGCTTTAATTAGACTGAGGAAGCTGCTCATAAAAGATTGGAAAAGAGAGCAGAAATCAGCCAGCCTCCTAGTGGAAATGCTGCATGAATAATGTTGGGAGGGAATCGGTTGCTCCGAATAGTTAAATAAGCCAAACTGTTGTCACTTGGTTTTTTCCCCCTCTGCAAATTTCCCTGGTAACAGCCAGGCAGGTTGGTGATTCAGAACATGCTTCCATTTATTTGGTTGAAAAATGATAAGAGTCGTAAATATTTTAGAGGAATCTGTGGCAAGTCTCCTCTGCTGTGACTCATAAGGATTTGGATTATTATGATGAAAACATTTGTAAAGTTATTGTGTTTCTTTTCATCGAGAAATGTTCACTTGTGAATCCCTGCTAGGACTGTATTTCCCACTGCTTATCTTTATTTCTCCAGGGTTTAAAGCGTTAGTCACCGTATCAGGGCACTAAAACAGTGCCTGGTGCTGGGGTGACAGCATGGAGAATGACTGTCAATATTCACACCATGTATAGACTGACAATATTAGCATCAGGCAGCTCTTGGCAGAAATAGAAATTGCTATTGCATTCACCAAAGGAAAAAAAAAAAAAGATTAAAGTCAAGCAAGCAGGTTCTTAATATCTATTTCATTCACAACAAAATGCAACTTCTGGGTGACTGAGGGATGCATATATATACATATCTATATATATATGAATAAAGAGACATTAACAAAATATCACCCCACATATTCCTTTTGGCAAACAAATAAAAAAGATTCTTTTCAATTTTTGGGAAAACTCTAGAATTAAGTTACGCTACATATAATATGGGTGCCATACAGTGGACGTGCATAACAAGTTCAAGCTAAAGAGCCCAGCATGCTTTTTTACATGGTATTTAAAGTGTAACTCTGTTTTGGAGGGATAGCTGAACAAATTCAGCCTGCTGAGGCTTAGGACCTCGATTCCTGGTGCACTAAGTGTGTGTTGGGGCCTGAGAGGAGCAGTGTTTTCATTACAGTATTCATGTTATTGTGTGTCTGTAAATTGCTTCTCCAAAGTGAAAGGGCTCTACAGACAGAACAAGTTCCCAGTTAATGCAATTGCTTTCCCAGTGGGCCCAAGCGAGGAGCAGAAGAGGGAGGATTACAGCAGGTTCAGCTCTGCATTGCCAGTGCTCTGTCCCAGCCGCACCGTGGGGTTCACCCTGTGCAGGATCTGCTGCCACTGACACCCACACTGCTCCTGGGTGCTGCTTCTGGGGAACTCACCGCGGCTTTGAAACCTAAACAAGCTCTGTGATTGCGTTAAAATTTGCTGTACTTGAGCCACAAACCCATTTCTGTTCCGAAGGCTGGAAGCTCCTTTACAACCCAGCTTTACAAAAAACCAAATCTCCACTTTTCTCTCCCCCTTCTTTCAGAAACTCTTCTAAATCAGAGACAAATTACCTAGATAATCTGGATATAGGAGCTGTATCTGTTATATAAACATAACCTGGTAGAAAATTATTGATGAGCATTTTTCTGTCTTGCAATGCTGTGTGGGGAAGGAACTGGAGGCTTCTTTCCCCTGAGCCACTGAATTCAGCCTGATAACAGACAGTATTTAAACATTTGTGTTTGATATGTTCTGTGCTACAAGCTGGTAAATCTACAAATGACAAAGCAAGAAATTGTCCAACACTAAGCAGGCACTCGTGGAAGGAAGACACTGATAAGTGTGCGCGAGTAAAATAATTTTTTACCTTCCAGTTATATTGTCTGTTACTATAGAACAAGTGATGAGACCAAAAATGAAATTGTTCCTATTCAAGAATCAGTGTTTTATTCAGTAAATGTTTCAATAATCTCCAGCTAGTTAAAATTCAATTTTAAATCCACAACAGAATTTTTGCTTCAATGTTCTCAATTTTAAAGTTATTTTTAACTACTATAAGAAGTCCAGTGAAATCTTTTGGGAATAATTTAATCCTTAAAGCTTCTCTCACTTCTCTAAACCTAGAGCCAACAGAGAAGCTCCCTGAGAGCAGGAGGAGGCTGCTGATAGAACTCAGCATCATCACTACAGACTGCACTTCCATGGCCACTCCATGTGCAAACCATGGCCAGGGGATATTGCTTTCTAGACAGGAGTAAAAAGAGTGTTTTATTGAGATGCTTATAGAACAATGAATTATATAACTGTGTATATTATATTAGAATGTATATATATATATACACACACACATATATACAAATTATTATTCTCCTTCACAAAATTCTTCCCTTTTGAATCCATTGCACCAACTCAGCTCTTCAAAGCACCCCCAAATCTGTGATCCCTGTGAGGACACAGTGTGCCAGCCCCAGCCCTGGGCCATGCTGTGTTCAGGTCTGTCACAGGATTGTTCATCTCTCTCAAATCAAACCTATGGACACTTTGAGCCACACAGACCTACTCTTTCAACTTCTGAATGCTTAATTATTCCACAAGTTACTTTTATAGAAAGCATCCCATCAGGAAGAGTGTATGGGATATCTTGTTCTTGTTGTACCTAATCTCAGATGTGCCTTTGATGTGCAGATTCTGGCAGATGCTCACACAAGGTCGCTGCTCTCTGCCTTGTCTCACTTGCTCGGTTCAGTCAGGAATCTGTGCTGAACTATATCCCGCTTTGAATTCCTCTACATAGCAAAGAGCAAGTCCACTTTGAAAACCTTTGAGCTGTCCTGTTTTAATACTGATGAAATATCTTTGGGAAATCCACATCAATTTTAATTGTTTCAAGATCACCTGGAAATCTCTATTCTGCTTTGAAATATAAATGGAGACTTAGCAAGAAAGAGAAGTGTTCACCATACTATGGTTTTGGGTGCAGCAGGTGAATAGATTTTCTGCCACTACAAAAAGAAAAGCTATTCTATAAAATAGCAAGATGTAGGGTTAAGTAGATATTTTAAAGAAGAAGTAATTCAGACAAACTGACAAAATGTATGAAAGGGACTGCCCTCTTCTTAGCCTCCTGTCACTCAGGTTTGCATAGATAATTCTGACAGAGCAGATACTTTCAGAATCCAGCTCGTTCAGCTGGTCTGTAGTTCAAAGCCATCCCAGCTACCACTGTCAGGATTTATCAGTGAGATCTAAACAGGAGACAAACACATCTTTTGTTCCATAAGAATGGTTATAAATGTAGGAATGACTTGAGTTCTGCAATTAATGGATTTTCTTGTCTGCTGTAGTAGGTGTCAGTTCTGTAAGCATGTGGCAGAGTTATACCTGCTTTTATTTATTTCCTTAAATGGTAATCTGCAGATACAAAAAACAAGGGTATAGGTTTTTCAGACTTTTTTCTTTTCATAGAAGACACTTATAAATGTAAAATATGCAGTGCTTGAGCATTTTTCCCCAATTGTGAGCATTTTCCATTTTCCTTTCGAAAGCTTTTCATGGGTACACTCACATGTTACAAATGGCCTTGAAAAATAAATAAACAGTCTATCCTTTTGTTAGGAGCATGTGCGTCTGATCCATCTGTCCTCCTCCTGTGTTCCTTCTGTGTTTTTATTCTACAAAGTCAATTCTTCCAGAGAATCTCTTTGATTCTATTTGTTTTTTTCCTTGTAAGAAGCTTACAGGACAAAAAAGCAATAGAAATGCACCTCAATATTGTTCTTGAGGAGCTATTTTCCCTTACTACCTTGAACAAGCTTCTTGTATTAAGAAATGAAATAGAGGGAAAATAGGAAACCACCTGCCTTTGATCCCTCTCATTTAATGGGGCTGAGCTCTCCTCAAGAGTGCCTTGGAGTATTTAAAGCAGCTGCTGAGAGAGGATTTGCAGGTGCTGCTGGCCTGTGCTGCAGGTGAGGCTGTGCAGGGCAGGAAAGGGGAGTTTCCCCTGGTCAGGGTGCCAGGGTGAGGAGTGGCAGAGGACTGGGAGCAGCTCCTGGCACAGAGCATTAGGAGCCACCAGTGCACCACAGCCTGTTCACCTGTCCTGCTCTTCTAGGAGAGGCTGAGGTGGTAATGGCAATTGAAAAGAGGCAGTAAAGAGAAACCAGAGGGGTTTCAGGAAGGCACAAACTCAATAACAAGTCCCGTTCAGCACAGGCAATATTTCAGAATGATGGCTGCTCCTGGCTGGGTGTTTGCACCACATCACCCCAGGCTCCCAACACTGTCACCTGGGTTAATAATGAGCCCCAAGGTTAATGGTTTGACCCAGGGATGCCTTTTGATCCTCTGCAAGTCCTCTCTCATTCTCCTTTCACTCTTTATGTGCAGCACTGCATAAGGTCATATGTTTCTTGATAGAGCAGCACTTGATGTAAATACCAATTGCAGTTGGAATAAAAAAGAAAACATAATCTATTATTGTATCTATAAACTAAAGAACAGCTAGTGTTACTAATATTAGACCTGGGAAATGCTGTGGCTTTTGCTTAATTTCCTAGGTTTATGAGCATCAGAAATGTTTTGACAAAATGTTGGTGACTTTTAGAAATTGATATGACTCTCTGGAGTAGATACCAATAAATATTTAGAAGGATTCCATTGTTAGTTTGAGGAGAAAGCTGTTATTAGAAAGTCTAGATAACAAGCATTTTTGTAATAAAATACAGTTGGAAAATGTAATATTAAAAATATTTCTGCTCTCTGTGCTCCAGAATTCCACTGGTAACAAATTCAGTAAGTTTACCAATATCCCAGTCCACAGTCACAAAGAATCAGAATAGAACATCATAAAGCTGCCAAGTGTGAATGAAGTCCCCCAAAAGGGAAGCCCAACAGTCACTCTAAATATTGATACAGCAGAAGTGATCTGGGCTCTGTTCATCTTCATTCTGTGTTGGTATTCACGAGGTATAAAGTAATTGATTTTGCTTCCTCTAATAAACAGAATCCTCTCATTTTTATGGAATGTAACTTTACAGTTTCTGAAGAGGTTTCGTGTCTGAAAAATTCATTGCTATTTAGTGTCCAATTGCATCCAGCTTTAGAATTAATGCCTCCTATTCACATCACTGAGCAACTACTCTGCACCCTGTGTAGTGGAAAGTTGATTTAGGCAATTTTCCCTATAGATTTGTGCATATGTCACCTTTGGGCAAAAGATGAGCTAATAGAATTGAAATGAATGTAATTGGCAGAAGGTCAGCGAGGGAGCTGTATATGTCTAGAGCTTCCAGAAAAGCCAGAGTTGTTTCATGTTGGCATATGACTTGATTAGTATGCAGGTAAGGTGATTGTGCCTCAACAGAATAATTGGATCATTGAAATATCTGCAAACCCTGGTGTATCTACAAAGCCTGAGCAGTGATTAGATCCTGCCTGTTCATCGCAGCAAGCCTTGAAATTCTTCCCACTGTGAAAAACTAATTTTCTGTGGGAATTTATTAAATAAGGAATCTGCATGCCACTTTACCTTGTAAGCATTACTGGCAGAATACAAAGATTTCTTTTGACTTTGATGTATGCACTTCACGGATGCTTTTATATCATTGTTTTCTTATTTCTCTGCATTCAGCAGAAATTCCAGTATCTCTTTCTTCTATGGCTTTCTGGAGAGAGTTGCCATCTCCATCTGATGATAAAGCAGCCACTCATTTAAAGAAAAGGGAAGGAGGGGAAAGGTGGGCTGTGGAACAAAGAGCCACAATTGGAACATGACAATACATTTCTGTTGTTATGTTATGAAAAAAGCCAGAACAAATAGTCACAAGTTGTTGCTTTTCAATCTTCATGTTTCTTTGCAGTAATTGGTTTCTGCTGCATCAGTGAACAAATTTTATCGTGTCATCTGTTTTTTTGTTTTAAAGCCAGGGAATGCTAATCTGTGTTAATAAGGAACAACAGGTATTACAGGGTAGAATTCCTGTGCTGCCCAGAAAACTTAAAACAGATAAAAGAGAAGCAGGAACATACGTTTGTCAGAAGGTTTGCAATGTTCATTTTGTCCCTATACAGAAGTGCTCTGAAGGGCAAATAACAAGGTCCTTTCTGCACTTTAGTGACAGAATGAACTCACACCTTGGAGGGCATCCCAGTCAAAACACCTTTTGAGCAGGAGGATGTAGGGGGCAGCTCACCCTCTCCTCTCAGCTAATGGCAGGTAGGTTGCTTGCAGTGGAATAGGATAGTCCAAACATCTGCCTTCTTCACTCTGTTTTTGTGTTTTTAAGTGTTTGGCGGCCGTGGTGCAGCTACTCCTGGAGCCAATCCAGAGTTACAAACACAGCATCACTTAAGCTACAGTGTGGCAGAGCCACTGTGCAAGATAATCACCTAAAAAGAGCAAATCCTCCTGGGTTAAGGAAAAGAGTTGTATGAAGAGCTAAATGAATAATTCATAGAAAATAATTTTTTTTTAGCTTGCAGAATAGCTTGAGATTCTCTCAGCTGTGTATTAATTATTCAGATGTTTCTGAGAGATGTTTTTCGTAAACTTTACAGTACATATTGGAACTTTGAGCTTGATTCTTGCAATGAATGATTTAGAACACTGCACGGACTTCCCAGACCTTAATTGGTTGGGTACACAAGCACCTACGTGAATATATTTGGTAAAGATTCAAATCTTGTTTTCAAAAACATCACTGTCTAATGAAACTTAAAAACTTCCTCTTCACGAACCATGTTTCTGTAATAAAACACAACAGCTTTAATTTTTTATGAGCATCCTGCACAGTATAACATGGCTGAAAGTAATTCACTTGGAAACTGAAATGGATCTGTAAATACTTTTTCTGCATAATTTACACAGCTCTACTTGTGTGATACTAATAACTACTTATTAGTCTTGAATTTATACTACTCAGTAGGGGAATATTTCTTTGTTCCTTCTCTTAAAAGTTGTAATTATCCCTCCATTGCTGCATAACAGTATCCAAGTGCTTTGAGGATGGTACATTAGAACCTGATATATTTGTGTAATGTGACACAATCTTGCCATAGCAAAAATCCCAAACTGTTCCATAAACAATGTCATTCTGCTAGATTTTCCTCATTTGTGCAAAAAAGAGGGAAAAGGGTGGTTGCCTTGATAGCTTCACATTAGGATGCCAGAGTGCCAGAAGTACATGTATTTCTCACACATTCTGGTGATAGCATTAAAAATACAGCAGAAAAAAAATCAGATGTATTTTAGTAGTTTTGCTGGCTGCTTTGAGGCCCTTTAGAGGAAATGTTTATCAGATCACTGTCTAAAGTAGTGCCACAACATGAACTCACAGGCCTGGGTAACAGGAAATGGGTGGATAATTTCTTGAGATACGTTTTTGACACATATTTGATGACTTACATAAGAGAGAGAAATACATTGTTCATGTCCTTGCTGAGCCCCTTTCAGGTAAGTACCTTGTGCTTGCTCTGCCACGGTAATTACAGCTTGCTCACCTTGCTGTCGTTCTTCCTCTAATTTCAATCAGATAAAATTAATCAGCAGTTTCCTGCAAAAACTGCTCTTTGCTGATTCTGCAAGTGCTTGAGGTCTGTTGTGCTGTGTTCACAAACGCTGCATTCCAGGGAGGGCTGGGTGGACCTGTGGGGAGGGCCGGGGGCTGTGTTCCATGGGAAGGTGCTGTGCAGACATCAGGTGATGTTCCTGCTCCTTCCTTCTGCTCTCTCACTGCTTCTGCATCCACTGCCCTATTTTTGCCTCTAGCCTGCAACTCCTGGCCATTAATCCCTGGTGAAGATTTTTTTCAAATGCTTTTGGAAAAACTCAGTGCAGGTCAACCACAGCATTCCTCTGATCTGTCAATGCAATAATGTCTCCGAAGGGCTCGAGCAGCTTGGTGGAGCATAACCTGCCCTGCCTAAATCTGTGCTGGCTCCCCTTAACCACTCTGGGTTCCCTCGAGTGCTCTTCAACCTCAGCCTTTATTTCTCTCCTTCAGCTGACTTTAGTTAAATTTAGGATGTGTGAGTGGAGTTTACGTGAGGATGGTAAACAATCCCACAGTTCAGTGTGTGAACAATGTGGTATGAGACATCACAAAAAATGCTCTCCAGACTAGAAAAAAAAAGTGACTGAGGGAGCTTATGACAAAGATCTATAACACCTGAGTGAAACTGTGAGCATTAATAAACCATGAGAGTTTATTGTCTCTTCCCCTGCAAGGGTTAGGACACCCCAAAGGAAACTGCTGCTGCTGCTGCAGCTTCAAAACAAAAGGAGCTGCTTATTAATAGAACCTCTAATTAAGCCATGGAATTTCTTCCTGTCAGATTTTATGGCTGATAAAGTTTACATAGATTAAAAATGAGACTGGACAAATTCATGCCGGAGAAATCTGTCAAGGTCAGTTAAATGTCAAGACACTGAAATGTGAGGAGGCCCTGAGGCTGCAAATAACAAGGAATTATCACTAAATGTTAGCCCTGCTCTTGCACTCTTTCCTTGGCATCTTCTGCTACCCCTGTGACATGGAGCTATGCAGACATCTAGTGTGGCCTTCTTTTCAATTTCCCTGAGCCCACTGTAGTTCTAAACTGAAAGCTTCCTGATCGTCTAAACCTTCAAGAATTTTCATTTGTGTGTAGATTGATGTAGATATTTTTGTAGTTCTTGCAAGAATAGACATTTGAGGTGGCCAAAGTGTCAGTCGAAATTCACTGTTGGGTTTAGTGCTGGACAGTTTTACATGGTTTAAAGAAATTTGGCATTAAGACACTCTGTGCATTGATTGTAGATTGAAGTTACTCTAGAAAATGCAAATGGCTCCATTTTATCTCTGTCTTGAGTTTAGATTTTGTGATTGGTTGGGTTTTCTTGGTCTTAATTAAAAGTTTATTTTTCAGAGCTGTAGGTATTTTTTTTCTGCTGAACGATTTCCTCGCATCCTCCTCCCAAGGGATAGAATTATCTAGATCAAGGTTGAAGGAAACATTAATTAAACTTAGCAATTAAATAAAGTCTACAACGACAGTGTTTTGAGTTTCTAGTCAATAAATCTGCTTATATAACTTTTAAAATGTCCTTAAATTTCATCACTAAGTGTAGCATTATGAGGCAGAGCATGTTTGCAGTGTCAGAGTGTGCTTGCCAGGATATCAAAATCTGAAAATAAAGAAGCATAATAATTTTCTTTCTGCTTCCCTGAACTTTCAAGTCAGTGAAGCAATTTAAATATGGCTTTTTTTTTTTTTCTGGGCACTTATGAAAACGTGTTATGATTGGTTTTATCTTTATTGTTAAAAAAATTATTATCAGGAGATACAGAGAGGTTGGGGAGTTGGCATCAGATTGCCAGAGCTGACCTGGCAGCAGAATTAACATTCTCACAGAGTGGAGAGGGAGAGAGAGAGACAACAAAAGAGATTCTTGTGTGTGGATAATATATTCAGTTTTACTGGTCTTGAAACCCTGAATCAGAAAGAGAGGTGGTAAACAAAGAAAATAAGCAAAACATCATGTACTGCTATCTTAAAGTGAAATAGTTGGAATATTTAAGTAAACAATATAGCTTGGGCTCTGACAGTGACATTGATTAGAACTGGCCAACTCTGAGCTGATGAGACATTGCACATGTTGGGTTTTTTAAGGTATTTTATAAAAGCAGTTGATTTCAATGGACAAATCCTGAACTTCAGGATGTGCTCGAGCAATTCAGTACAGTATAACCTAGAATTTCAGCTTTTCTGGTAACTTGCCTCTTCCCATTCTCTGTAGCCACTGAGCTCTTAAGTCAACTTCTAAGGCCTAATTCCCTAAAACAAAACTAATAATAATTACAGATAATTATCAATGTGTCATTAGGGCAGTGATACCATCTTGCTCAGCTGGAATTCTTTCTTTGCATGTGTGTTGCAGAAAGACACTGATCGAGCTGGGTTAGTCAGAGATGTTAATGAGAAATGAACTCTAAGCCTTGTGCCTGCTGCCACCAGGCTGAGCAAGGACAAGAGTCCCCAGAGCTGCACCCTGCTGGATGGACCTCAAGGCTGACAGTGTGGGAAACCATTTTTCCTGGTGCCAGGGGACTCTTAGTGTAGCCTGAGATAGTTTCTGACTGATCATGGAGTTCACAGAATCATTTAGGTTGAAAAAGACCTCAAAGATCATGGAGTCCAACCTCTGGCCAAACCCCACCTTGTCACACACTGAGCAGTGATGAAAGCAGTTCTGTTCACTGTGTCAGAGTAGAGAAATGGGTAAAACTAAGTCATGCAACGTTTAGATGTAACAAATGCCTTCATGGCAATCAGAATTTGCTCACTGACAAACCCCAGGCATGAACTGCAGCTGTCTTCATCAAAGGGGTTACTCACTGCAAATTGCTCAGTCAGCTCCAGCAGCTGATTAACATCAGTTGATGAACCTTTAAACAGAGCATAGGACATGTCTTTGTGCTAATCACACGAGATGTTCTTGCTTGGTAGTTTATGTCATGTCACATCTAAGTGATGCTCAGTCATCTCAAAAAATGTAGGTTTTGTGACACCCATTACAGTGTAAGGATATTCCCTGGAGAAGCAAATATATCCTGAAAGTCACAAGGAATTCAAGTTTTTGGCTGAAATTGGGCTGAATCTGGTAGGGTGACATGGTTGTGATGGGAAAGGACAAGAGTTGTTCTGGGATGCTGTGTAGGTACTGAGAGCACAGCCAGGGAGCAAACCCTGCTCTGGGAGCAAATCAGACACTGCAAGGGGACGAGCAGAGAGCTGAGGAATTCAGAGTCCCTTGATAACTTTGATTGGAGAGTAGAGCAAATACACCTCAGAGAAGCTGGAGCAACAGGAACACAGAGGTGGCTGTGCACAGGTTCCTCCACACTGACGTGTTTCACGTGTGTCCCAGTGAAATCCCTGCAGCTGGGGCTGCCCGTCCTTACAGACATCAGTGCTGGTCCCCACCACAGAGGGCTTTTTTGGGGAAAAAAACCAAATGTTTCAGTGATTTTTTTCCTCTACTCTTTTGCTATTGGAATAAGGTAGCCTGGTAACTTCCTCTATTTCAGCATTTGAGGTCTACAGAACGATTTTGAAGATTTCGTCCAATAATTTTTTTTAATTAAGCACTTTAGGATTTCAGTGAGACTGAATAGCAAGATGGAAAGAGTAGAAGGTTTAAAATGAACTGAAAATTATTCACGGGTCATCCCTTCTAAGATTTCATTTAATCAAAGACCCAATAAAAGAACACATTGTAAGGTGGTTCATTTTTTATAATTTCTTTAACTTCTTAATCTCATTTTTAAAATTATAAGAGTCATTAAGAGACTAATTTTGAGCTTCCCTCCAGAGTTTTCTTAATCAGGCAGATTTTATTCTGCCTGTGATAGTCCTGTGTTACAAATCACTGAGAAAAGGAGTTAAATGCCTGTTCAAGTACACACTTCTGGCTGCATAAGTGTTCAAAATACACGTGCAGAACTGAGGTGCATTGGCAAATTGGAGCTACCACATAATATTTTTACTTTCTCAACACTGAATAAATGACATAGTTTAGGAAATTCTACTCTGAAATGATAGCATTTTGCTGGTATGTAGATTATTTTAAATATTTTCTAGGATACTGCAACGGATCAGCTTTTATTCTTTAGCTGTTTGTTAAAAAACTGTAGTGCTCTCTTTGTTTTCACATATAAGGGCAAAGCATACTTTATCATTCCTTTCACAGGAAACACTGCTTGGCTGTATAACACAGCAACCACTGATTTATTTTCCCTGAAAAACCGAGGGTTTGGCCCACTTTTGATTTTTAAAGCGTTGTGAATGATGAAGAAGTTTGGATTAAGAATACTGACTGAGCTACCAAGGCTTCAGCTTGCAATTCAGAATGTTATTGAGAAAATTCCTTGCATTAGTAAGGCCTGAACAGGACTCTAGTTGCTCTTTAGCATCATAATCTTCCCTGCTATTTAATAAAAACTGGATAGTTAACTTTATTTAGTAGTTTAATATTCTGTATAAATACATTCATTTCAGTCCTTTAACATCACACATCTCAGTTTTCCAATTTACCAAGAATTACTGACTGATAGGCAAAAAATATTCATTTAGATGAATAAAAATCCTTATTGTCTGGCAGTTCTGTCATCTTCTTAATATTAGGCAATATTATATAATATGTTGGTACCACAGCATGCACCAAACTCTATAACAGAGTCTGAGATGGAGTAGACTTTATGCTGATGAAGGACACCAAGAAGAGGCCCTGGCTGTGCACAGAGTTCAGGTACTTGGTAGAAGAACTTTACACAGCATCAAAGTGCCTTGGTCAGAGTTAAGACCAAACACCAGAGCCATAATTGTGATTAAATTGCATTGTTAATAGAGAAGTGGCTCAAAATCCACTTGAAAGTTCAGTGTAGACATACACAGAATGACATACAAAATAGAGAGTGCCTGGTCTGACTTTTGCTGAGATGTAAGTTGAAATCATAACTATTCAGCATTAAGCCTTTTCAAGTACTGTAGAATCAAATTAAAAGAGAGACACATGGTTGTTACAGCTGTGACAAGTAAAACAACACAGCAAATGCCATCAGCATATGACTAAGTTATTACACTCATTGTAAGTGAAGTTTGAAAACTTTAATTGGCAGTAGAACCCCAGATCAATCTAGCTAACTTTCACTGGGGTGTGGAATTACAAAGAAAAAAAAATCTGCTAAAACAAGATTACAGAGTTCTTGTGGCAGCTCCAAAACAATCCTGAACTCAAGACTCAAATTCCACATGCAAACAGAATATATATACAAGAAAATTTGTGTATCTAAATGAACTGTCTGTAGTCTACCCTAAGAGATTTCAAAGAGCAAGGTAAATCAGTTCATTTTCTAGGTAAGAAACTGGCTTTTCAGATTGTTCAGCTCCCCACTGTTTCTCTGAGAGTGATGGAAATCTGCTCACTTGCTGCTGAAAGCTCATTGGAAGCTGTTCAGTATTCAAGAGCATTGTTTGGGTTTTCTTTAACCTGGTCAGTTTGTAGAATAGAAGTTGAATTAACCTAAAATATTTTTGCTGTTTGGACTATGTTTGCCACTATTAATGTCCCTTGCTTAATTGATATTAAGGGTGTCAAACAATGTTTGGAGACACAAGCTCAGGGCCCGTGGGCTGTTCTGCTCAGGGGTGACCGGGGGGACTCTCCCCTCCCTCCCACACCCCCCACTGCTCACTGTGAATGTGCTGCATAAATAAGCACCACTCTATCTTGCCACAGTGATTCCACAGAGATGCTGGAGTGCAGAAGTTTCTGCCTCAGCAGCCTGGGATCATAATAGGCTGCAAGGTAAATTGAAAGCTGTTCACTTCCCTTTAAACTGCTGTGTTTGGGTCCTGATGTTCTTCACAAACAATTAAATTTAAAACCATCTCTGGGAAATTTTGCTCTCTTCCAGAAATGGGTTAATAAGAATTTTCAATTTCTTGTTGTAAGTCTGAGGCAGAGCTGGAAGCTGTGAGAACAGAATTGCAGTGTTGTGTGTATGGCACTGCAGTTTGGCTCTCTGTGAAGTTTAGGGGAGGCCATTTCCCTGTCTTTCTCTCTTGTACCCAGTGTCCAAACTTCAGGTGAACCCCCAGTTCTGGTAGGATTGACTGCATACATACTGAGATTATTATTATTGTTTTAATCTCTGTGTTAGTATTGAGGGCTGGAGTAGGTGACTGCTAATGTACTGCCTGAACCTTCTGAGCTCTTTTGGGATTACTTATCCTATGTAGACATTCAAAAATAGCACATTCTTCACCTGAAGCATTATGCTGTACTTAATGTGGTGCCAAGATCCTTCTCTTCCTCTGGAATCTGGTGGTGGCCTTTGTTAGGTGACAGATCACTAGGCTTTGAGACTCAGTCATTTCATTCAGCATGTGAAAAATTTTATTTTCTTATGAACGTTTCAGGAATGGTTTTTATCTGAAAGCAAACTCAGGGTGTGCTGGTTGGTTCTGTGTTACGGTGCAAAGCTACAGCTAATTAGACATTCCCTTTTCTCTCACAGAGACAGCATCTGGATCATTTCCTCTGATCCTTTCCTTAATGTTTAATAAATTCTTCAGTGTTACACTTTAATTCATTAACTTCACTTTTGAAAGGATTGAGTCAGCTCTTTCAAACCTGTATGTGAACATGAAAGAATAGAGCCAAGAAGTTTGATTCTTTTAAGTCACAATCCCAGATCCCTCCACACCAGTCTGAGGATCATTGTCCTGCTGTGGTAATTTAGGCACCTTATTGTCAGGATTTTTTCTACGAGTGCAATTAGAAACTCTGAGCTGTTGGTCTAAACTGTGCTAGGCTCCTGGATTCTTGGTGGAGAGCATTTCACATTCTCTGAGTTTAGAGAATATCCTTGATTGGGCTAATGATGTGCAAATGCTCTTTAAGCACTTACAAATTGTAACCTTGTGACTTTACTGCCCCCCCCCATACATTGATTTAAGAAAGCCTCAATTTCTGTGGCTAAGAAGAGATCTGAGAATAAATATCCAATGAGGAAGATGTGTTTTGGAATTTCTGGGCAATGCCAGGCAAATCTTTGGTGCTGGGTTCTAGTACCAACAGTGACTGTGTAGGAATGCCTTGGGTTTGCTTCAGGATTCCCCAGGAATAACTCTCAAAACTCTTTGGGTTTAGCAGCTTCTTACCCCTCTTGTTTTGTAGTTTTGAAATGTTTATTTTCATTAGCAAAATGTGCAGAGACATAACTCCTCCTTGGTCAGCAGCAGAAAAACTGTATTGGAACAGGCAAGGGTCTTCTGTGTAAGAAATGAACTCCCCAGAGCCAGGCACAGACATCCTTGGTGCCAGCTCTGGTCATCTGGACTACTCTACAGATTTGAAAGATGCATTTTAAATACTCAGGAATCACTGGCAGCACTGTGTGAGGAAATAATCTTTAATCTTGTTTGATGGAACCTGTGGTGCTTTGTCATTATGATAGGATCATGCAGGAGGGTAAAACACCATGAGCTGCCTTAATGTCTGCATATATGTAATAGATACTGAAGCAACATGCATACATATATAAATTTTATTGACCTGTTCTTCCAGCTCATTAAACACAGCTGCCACTTACTATCAGGAGCAAATGCAATGAAAGACATTTGGAGAGAGAGATGATTGGTGGTATTAAATTTACCATGTGTTGTTTATTTTGCTTTTAAAGAGAAGCCGTTTTATTGCAGATGTTTGCCAAAACCCAGCCATCACTGTGTGGAAGAGAGAAAGCAACAGAGGGGTGTAATCTGATAGAGCCAGTGGGAGAAAAAGCCTTTTTTCAATATTGCTGGATAATAATATGTATCCTCCTGTCAAAAATTAGAGGAACAGTGCAGGCAGATCACCTGAGCTGGCTTTATTTTCAAAGGCATTTTAATTTCTAGGCTACAGTGACAGTGAATGGTTGTTAATGTTATTTTTTGTGTCCTCTAATTGTTCAACTGCTTGTAGGGGAAATACAGATCAAGGTATGTGTTAGGCACCCAACTCTCCTGCATTTTAAAGACATGTTGAGGTTCCTTACTCCATGAAAATTTTCAATCACATTCCTTAGGTTATCTTGTCCTCTGTCCTTGTGAACCATTGCAGTTGATGACATCAAATGAAATGTGTATCTGACATACTAAGGGTCTAAAGGGCAACCTGACTGTTGTCTTTCTTTGAAGTCATTTAATCTCGCTGTGCCTCCGTTACTTCCAGAAGAACTAGATGAGATTTTTTTGTTTGTTTGTTTGTTTTGCAATGGGAATTTTCATTTTTAAGTGAGTGTTCAGGAAATTTTCTGAGATCATGGATATTGTTTATGTCAACATAAAGAAACTTTCCAAGAGAAGCACCCAGGAATTCTGGAGTAGTCACTATACTGTCATTTATTGTCAGATCTGGGTATTCCATGAAGGCAGGTTTAATTAACAGGTGCAGGTGTGTATCTGAAAGGACAATCCTCACTCGTAACAAATGGATTTAATGCTGCACACACAGGGCAAGAGAAGCTTATCACTCTTCCCACAAAAACAGGACTTGAGCATGTCCTTTCTGGCTCAGGATGCTCCAGGCTGTCCTGCATTTGCACTTTATGCCCTCTGCCCACTTTACAGAGTTCTCACTGAAGAACTGTGTAGAAATGGGCATATTCTTAGACTAATAACTTCTAGATTCAGAGTGCTGTCACCATCTGGTAAGAATGACCTCCAGAGACACTGTTGTGTGTGATGTTGATAAATGTGACTTTAATGCCAAATTCTTTATGTGTAGAAACATAAAAATAATTTTATATCCTACTTGTTTTGAGTAGTCTGCAGGTGCCTACTTCTGGTAGAGCAATGAGAGAATAGTCTCTGTAATCCTTCTTATTCTCAAAGGTACAGAAATAATTGTTATTAAGAAAAAAGGATATTCAGTTTCACCCATTTTATAGCTTTTAAAAAATAAAACACCAAACCCCCAGTCGTTAGATAGCTTAATTTCTAGGAGGGACACTTCTCTATGCTCCTAATTCCTATAAAAGCAGAGAAAGCAAAATGCCATCGTCACCAGAGCAAAGCACAGGCTGCACATCATTTACACAAGGAGACATTCTGTCCCTGGGATGGTACAAAGAAGCAGCTGATTGAAGCATTAACGTGTCCTGAGTCCTTTTCTGTGAAAGACACAAGGTCACTGCAATGGCTTTAGTGACTGAGAAGCTGATACCTGATTCCTCCCCATCCTTGCTCAGTGTGCCTCAATCCACTGACTACAGCAGTGGCTTTTTTCGAGGGGAAAGGAGGTGAAAACAGCCTAAAGAGATGAATATTTATGTACACATTTCTGTAATTTCAATTCACTCATTGAAACCAGCTAGTACGTACAGCTTCCACCAGTGGGAGGATCCAAATCTGTACAAGTGCAAATACTGCTGGTGAGAAAGCTTTCTTCACCAAAGTAAAAAGAAATGGAAGCAAACCTTGTGCCTAATGATGATGAATATCACCAAAATGAGTGCATTCAGGGGAAACAAATACTCTTAAATGCTCTGTATATATTATCCTCATCTTTTTCTTTCATAGTAAAAATGATAAGCAGAGGAAGAAGCACACTGATGGTGCCTAATGTACAGCTACATGTGTATCTCTATATATATCCCAGAAACACTGTTAATGCTCTTTCAAAATGATCATTATCTAGCTGTAAGGAATAGGTGGCAAACCCAGCTTGTTACATGTGAGAGAGTGCAGACAGCACAAAAGAGAGAATATTTTTTATACCAGCTTTCCCATCGTTAGTCTTCAATGAATTGCACTTGAACCAATAATTCAAGGGAGAACAATAATAATTTATTCTATAATACACGAAGTGGTTTTCATTAGAGCCACAAACCAAAGCTGGGGTTGGTGGGGAAGACCCTGACCCCAAACCTGGGGAGGACAAAAGGCAGGAGCCTCCAAGAAACCTAGGGACTGCTTGGCCAGCTCCAGCTGTTTGTCCTGACCTGGCACAGCTGGCAAAGGGCAGCAGAGGTCTTCTTTCAGGAATCCAGAAGTGCAAAGTGTGAATATCAGAGAAAAACTAGAAGCTCTGCAAAGTTTATCCTGGTGCTCTGAACATTTCTGTCTTTCCATTTTTATTTATCATCTACTTATTTAGTCTATCTAATGAACAGCCTCATATGTAACCTCATAATGAAAACATTACAGAGTATTTCATGCTTAGCTGGAGCTGAATTTGTTTCTTTGTTTGACCAAGACACGCATTTGTAGGGTTATTAGAAAATAATCCATCCAGAGTATATTTTAAAATAATTGCCTGACATTGATTTTGAAATGATGACATTTATCAGAGAATAACACTAATGATGTTATTGATAATGTATACTCATTAACACAGTTTCTTTTATCACTAGTGACAATTCCTAGGAGCCACAGTTTTGAATTAAGCCTGTGCACCAGCAACCATATAAAATCAGCCCAAAAACACAGACATTGTCTCATAAAGCTTATGATCTAAACAGAAGATAAGAGATGACAATAAGATGTGGCTGTAGTCATAACACATCTCCAGTCTCACTTTTATTAACTGGGAAGGGCATTGCAGCCAAGGTGAATTATAAGGGAAAGTGAGTGCAGATGATGGGTTTTGTTTTTTATTATTGCAAGTGGGAAAGAAGTTGTAACAGGGTCTATTCTAAAATCAAGCCCTGGGACAGTGGGTATTGATACATGCCCTGATCTGCAGCAGGTCACCTGAATAACAGGGCAGTTCTTGAGCCCTCAGGCCTACAGGAACCTTTCTGGTCACTGGCATAAACAGCTCATTAAGAGCCAGTTATTGGCAACCAGAACAGGGGATATGTCTGGTACCACACCTGAACAATAAGGCTGGAGAGCAGTATCACATTCCATAACAATCTAATGTCCTCAGTGGGGTTGTAATCTTTAATGGAACACAGAATGTACAAGTGACTCGCCAAATAGAAGTGGGCAGGAGCAGTCGGTGACCGGCCCGACCTGGGAGTCCTTCTCAGGAAAGGTGGGGCTCATTAACACAGGAATTTACATCACATAATGAGATGGTCCCAGAAATCTGCTACTGGGACAATTACACAGCACTGTTAGACACAATTACATGCCAAGCCCCTGAGAATATGCAGGGCCAGAACAGAGCCAGGAACCTTTCCCATCTCCGGTGTGGAGTTTCCAGGTACATTCACTCGTGTGCCACAAGGGTTTGTGCTGCCACACACTGTGAGCCTCTCTGGGCGGGCTCCCACTAATAGCTGACATTCCAGGTATTCCACACTCCAGACTTTTCCCCCTTCCTGGCCCTGGAAACAACAAGCATTTGCAGGATAGTGGCTGTTGTCTTTATCAAACCTCTTTGAAGAAGCGTTGCTGGGAGCCAAAGGACTGATTGATTTGTAATATAGCAGCAGTGAG
>VZRZ01011485.1:1806816-1850758 GCA_013398175.1 Climacteris rufus | reverse complement strand
GGGGGAACCACAACATACTGGATTTTGGAATACAAAACAAAAAAAATAGTTGTGCCAGAATATTTTAAAATTCCAAGTAGTGACTTTGTTCTTAGGTTGAAATGGATTTTCTAAAACCAAGGCAAGTAATTCTGGTAATGGTGGTCCTGAAAGAACTGCTTCTGAATGTGAATGGGAAAAGCTGCTCTTCATGAGGCATTCCAGTGCTTAAATGGTTTCCAAAAGCATCACAGTTTCCAAAAATTTATGAAGAATATAAAATACTTACTGAAAATATGCAAAATGAAAACATAATTTTCCAATTAATTTAATATAATCATGCTTCGCATCACACAAGTGGGATAATAATTTGGTCAGAAAAATAACAGGCAAACCAAACATTCTTGTATTTAGAACAGTCTGGGTGGGGTTATTCCTAACGTTTTAAAGTTTGCATTTGCATTGCAAAGTAAGAAAGGTAATATCCTATCAGACATTGAAAGGCTCAATAGATGTGTGTTCATCACTCGGTAAGAAATTAGAGACCTTAGAGTAGAATAAATAATGAAAAAAAAAAAAGGAATCTATGTTCATTCGTTCATTCCAAATATGTCTAAACTGATGCATTGTCACAGGCTTTTAATGGGTCCAAAATCCCTGGAGGCTTCCAGGCTTCAAGAAACTGAAATGAGCCTGATGGAGGGGTTTTCAAATGGATTTGTAAAGGTTTCAGGAGTTTCCTGTTTTTCTTGCATGTTGAGATCCTTGCCAGCTGTTGTAAAGAAATGTTTGTTTTCTGGTTCAGTTTACCCAGTCTGAGACAACATGAATTCAGTACATCACAAGTTTCTCATTAAACATATTTTGTTTTCGTTGTGTTTCCCATTTTTGCTAAGTGGGAAGGTATGAACTTTTCATCATGAAAAATCAACATGACCTTTTGCAAAAATGAGGTTGCAAGCATTTCAGCATTTGGATGTTCTGGCATTTCAGTAAAAGACCAAATGAATGTTAACACATAATATATCTTAAAATATGAATAGTAACATGAATGACTTTCCCTTGCTTAGCTTGAAACTTATTAATGCATTTTGAAGTGATCATAAGAGTTCACCTAAGTAATAATGAAAACGAGCTTGGTCAGGAAAAAAAAAATAGAGACACTAGGTAAATTTCTTTTGTGTTAATTCCTTGAAGACTCCTCTGTGGTCATATAATGCTGTTATATGATTGCTGTTAATAATTTTTTATTTGATGATTGAAAGGTATGAAGTAATGCTTCTCCTAATAGAATTTAAAGTACATCATTGACTGAAAAATTTGAGGATTTGGAGCCAATGTGGTGGGCAGGGTCATTATACATCCTGCTTAATGTGTGTTGCTTCCACATTTCAGCAAGGAAGAGTTTTACAGATGGCTTGTACTGAATAAACCTCTGGCAAACAGCATCACAATACTGGCAGGAATTGTTGGTTCCCAAAGTGTTGTGGCTCAAGAGGAGAAATTCTTATCCCCAAATGTGACTTTAACAATGTGATTTGACTACCTGGTACCCCGGGAGCTGCTGGGGTGGTGAAGGTGAGGAACACCCATGTGCATGGCTGGGCTGGGGCTGAGGGAGGATAAATTTTAGCAAATAGGTGTTGTAGAGCAAAGGAGTTCCCACACCACAGTGACACTTCTGCTGTTTCTGGGTAGAACACCTCATCTGATAGTTATTGGAATAAATGTTGAATACATTAAATAGTAAGAATTTTTATTTATAAAAACCTTTTGTTGTTCACCTGGGCATGATTCAGATTTCCTGCTCTCAGCTGGACTGATTCAAGTGCATTACGATGGTCGGGGCATTCAGGATTTGTGTTTCTGGCACAGTGAACTCAGCTGCAGTTGATGCTCAGATAAATTTCCATCCTCATTCCTTCACTGTTAATCAGATTCTCCTTGGAAGCAGGAATGTTCACTTACACATACCATTTAGAGAATGTGCACTTTGAATTTTAGAGAATCAAGAACAAATTAACAGGAAAACACAGATTCTTTTTTTGCCCAGGCTCTCAGGACTGTGAGGTGTATGGCCTACATCACACAAGGTTAAGTACAGGTAGGGCTAAAAGTTAATATATAAAGAATAACCTGTGAGGGTGCATTTGAATTGCTAGAAATGTTCTAAACTCTCAGAGAATAATTTAGAGACCTCAGCATTCTCCATTCTCTCTGTGCTGTAGGGTTTGTCTATCTTTTAAAATAGAATTTCCACCATTTTAGTTTACTGGAGTCGTGGAAGACTGAAAATAGCATTTCAGTCAGCACTGCTTGGCTGTTATTCTTCCCAGATGGCTCAGAGCACTTTCCTTCACAGAAATTCCTGTCACATTGGTTCCATACATGTCTCAGGCACCAACAATGCATTTCTGTGTCAGCAAAATAGTTCTGACAACTGCAGGCAATGCTTGTACTTGAGGGCGTTCTGAGGAAACAACCTCTGCAGCCAAATGCTTGTAAATTTTCCATCGAGGTGGCTCAATGCTGCCCTTTTCACTTGAGGACAAGCTGGCTGGTTTCTGCAAGCACAGGCTTTGCTCTGGTGGGATGTGCTGTGTTCCTGGTGGGATGTGTTCTGTTCCTGGTGGGATGTGTTCTGTTCCTGGTGGGATGTGTTGTGTTCCTGGTGGGATGTGCTGTGTTCCTGGTGGGATGTGTTCTGTTCCTGGTGGGATGCAGTTGCCTCCCTTTGCACAGGGGAAGGTGCATGCTGCATTTTGTGTCCCCCAAAGCCTGTGCTTGGGTCCTGCAGCAGAGCTATGAGCCCTGACTGCTGCATCTGTGGCAATTCCACCCAGAGGAGATGTTGCAAGACAGTGAGTCCCCAGTGGGATGTAATAGAATGGAAGCAGATGGTGAGCTGAGGAGAATTTCAGGGGAGGATTACATTTTCCAGTTACTGTCTTTTTGATTTCACTGTTATTGTCTGATGAATTGTGTCAGATTTGATCCTTCAGATTGAAAAGCTGCTTCTCAATGTGCTCCCAAATGTACAGATAAAGTAAATGGCTGCTGCCAATGTACTGTCTCAGAAACTTAATTTTTTAATGCACATTAGGAAGGGCCTCTCATTCTGTTGTATGTGCTGTGTGAGTTCTGCCTTCAGCTAAGCATTTTTATTTCTGCCATAGTTTCTGTTGATGTCTGGGGTTTCAGTGTCCTGTTGGGCTTTGATCCATAACAGTACAGACCTGTGTACTTATAATTTACTCCTGGCCAAGGCAAGCAGAAAGGCTTTCTCTGGCCCTGCCTTATTTACGCAGCTTTCCTTTGGCTTGTTTGTAGCCTCTGATTAACACTGGAGTCTGCATAACCCTGTTGGCAAAAGCAAGACACAGAGACCCCAGAACCAAGCCCAGAGTGGGCACACAGCCAGAGCCCAGCCCTGGTCGGAGAGCAGGGCCAGCTCCTGGGCTGTGTGAGGGGCCAATTTGATGCAATTGCATAAAATGTCCTTTCTACAATACCAAGGAGATCACTTTGATGTGCAACTTAAACAGTAATACTTTAAAATGCTCTAAAATACCTATGGGAGAAAAAAAGAGAAAATCAAAACTCATTTTCAGCACTAGGATATTCTCTGGATAGCCTACATATATTCATGAAAGTAAAGGCTGGTAGTTTAACTTAAAAAAACCCAGCAGTGGAAAGTCTTTCATATGAATTATTTGGAAAAAGGACTTAAATCTTAGTACAACTAAGCCCCCCTCTAGCTATGGCCAAACACATCTTGTTCCTGCCTCTGTATCAGAGTTAACAGTATATTTTTGTTTCTTATTGCAAAATGATCATTATGCTTTGGTGACTACACTTTTAAAAGTATAACCAGAAGTGGATCTTTTCTGTATCACCCCTTTCTATATCTTCATATCACATTCAGTCTTGGGTTTTTTCCCTCAGTTAAATCCTGCATTTTGATTTATTCCATTATGGAAGACAAGGTTATAGAAGGATTTCGACTCTTTTGAATTGAATTGAGGTTTGAGGAGTGGGTAAATCTAAATGAGACTGAAATTTGTAGTAGATCATAATGACAGCTTTCTGACTGCTGCCTTTTATTTAGTGTTGGCTGATTTACTTTGGCTTAGAGACTCATAAACATTGCAAGTACACATGTAAGTGTGATGAACTTCTCTTCTAGACTCTTGTGGCTCAGCCTCCTTTGGTATATTTCAAAAATTGCCATTTCATATATTGCTTTGATGTTCTTCCTCTAGTGATGTTACAGATAACCAGGGCGTTTGAGCTTCCTGCTGTTGTTGCTGCCTAGGTACTGCAGTTCTGTGAGGGAACATGCTTTGCAAGGGATCATGTTAAATGCTTTTCATGCAAGAATAGTTTAGAAGGATTCCAGCAATTCTGGAATTTAGAAGTTTCCAGCAATTCTGAATGTTGGACTTGTCTGCCATCTGTTACTTTCTGGAGCCCAAAAAGACATGAGGTTACCAGTGGTGAGGGTAAAATAATCTGTGGAGTTTTTATCTGTACTGGTGAGAGGCTGGCCAAATACCCACAGCTGCATCACCCCCTCAGAGGCTGCTGAAGCAGCTGCACTGCTGATTTCAGCAAAAAACTGAGGGAATGGAAAGAGTTACATCTGAAAAGCAGGATACAGTGAGAGTGCTGGTCACAGAACCAGCCTGGCTGGGACAGCATAGTGGGGAAGAAACAGGATGTGGATTACTAAGAAGGATTCACCAGCATCTCATTGTTATTGCCTTTGCAGATCAGGTTGTGTTCCCTAAAACATGACTTATGAGCAGTGCACAGTTTATTGGCCTAGGCAGCAATTATTAGAATGCCAGGTGTATAGACATCATTATGTCCCTGTATAAGGGCAGATATTTTGCAATTCTCCTGGCAATCACAGCATGAACGTGCACATCACTCCTGGGTGCACTTCAGGAAAATGCCCATGTGCCCATGCACACAGAGGGGATCCTGGCTCACCTGGCTGAACTCAGGCACATGAAGCTGCACAAATCCTGCATTTCCATGGAAAATACAAAATGGAGCTTCCATGGGAAACAACAAAAGCAAATGAGAATAATTACACTTCAATAAGCACTAGAATTTAATAGCATTCGGATGAAAATGGGTGTTTACTTTAAACTTTGATTTATGACTTTATTAATCTGAGCCTAAACTCTTGATTCTGCTGCACCTGGTTTGCTTTATTCCTATAGGATGGAAATAATGAAAAAAGTATCTTGAGTTTATTCTCCATAAAGGGAATTTGGAGTTGCATATGGCCATTTTAGGAGTACTTTCAAGCATTTCTATTCCAGCAATCTCCACGCTAGGAAAGCCCCATAGGCTGTTAGACAGTTAGATGTCTTTTTGTTCCTCCCTAATGAAGCCATAATAAGGCACCAAATCTCTTGGAATCATTTCTCAGAAATGAAATAGCAAAGCAGTGCTGTGCTGGGCTGTTGCAGCCCTGTCAGCACTGTGTGATAAAGTAGCATAAATACAAATTACAGCAGCAGCAACAGTTTTTGGTGCACAAAGGTGGGAAATACTATTTTTCTGTGCATGTTTTTGGTCCAGCATGACTGCTGGCAGCTCTGGAGATCATCCTACATGAATGGTGTAGTACCCATTGAGCTGCCATCAGCTAGGTCCTGTGAAGTCAATGGCAGTAGGAAAAGCAGGAGTCTCATCACGTTTGGAAAATATTGGAAATAGAAAATAAATTGCCTGTTCTTAAACAGTCCAGAAGGGTTAGAGTACAGGAATGTCATAATGACTCCTGGTGACCACCAGTCACAGTTGCTTTGGGTTGTTAAGACATTAATACCTCTTGTAAGAGGGATCAAAGATACGTTTGGAGGTTGGGGTTTTTTTCAGTAAGCACCTGAAAATTCCACATCAGGATTGCCCCCGTGCAGCTCAGTATTTCCATCATAACCTGAGATCCCACCTGAGTGTGTTCACTCCCCTTTCCCGCTCTAAATATGCTCAGAGGAGCTGGGCCTCGTGCAGTCCCAGGTAATACATCTCACTTTCCCTCTCCCTTTGAAAAATAAGGTTCTTTCAGAATCATCAGGTAATGATATTGCTCTAAAAGAACCACACCATATTTTACCAGCAGGACTCCTCTGAGTAGGGATTTAATGAATGTGGAAACACAGGATTTAAAGTGACTGTGGCTTATAACACTGCATGTAAATGCTACTTCCACAGGCCCCATGAATATTATTTCTCATATAAACTTCTAAATTAAATAGTGTAGACTGAGAGAAATATTTTTCTGTGTTTGCATCCTTGTTTTTTAACCTTCTGCCTGAATAAATTTGTAAATTATGTATGTTTGTTTTTCTTAGCCCACTGTACATAAATTGTATAGATAAAATCAATAAATTTTATTGTGCTACAATTTGCTGTATAAAATAAAACCGAAGACCAAAACAAGTCAGACCTCAAAATAAATAAACACTTCAGGATTTTTAAGGAAGCTCTAAAAGATATACGGGACTGATTTCTTTAGCACAGAGAAAAATCTGTAACTTCAGTTTCTTGAGCCAGAACTTCTCTAAGTTAAAATTGTAAGAGATGGACATAACACTGACCACATAGTGGATGGATGAATTTGTAGAGTTGTTGCAATCTGTAAAGTAATACTTTCAGTGGTATGTTTATGTCCTTTCTGTGTCTGTTTTAACATTCCCCTCTTCCATTTACCCGGCTCACCCAACTTCACAATCATTTACCTTTATTAACTTTAATTATAAAGCTTGTATGGCCCTATAAAGGGCTTTAGTGGAAAATCAAAACAGGTGCTCTAGTAATCAGATCCTTGAAATAAACGAAAAACACCTTGACAGGACCATCTCAAGCCACATTGTTGAAAGAAGTGAAGATATGGAAATAGCAATAATTTAACCCTCAGAAAACTATGGGCAAAAATAGACTTTAGCTGTAGTAGTTTATTGTGGGAAAATCTTTGAAATTTATGCACTGAAAAGTTAAAGAGGGGACTGAAAATCTGTAGTTTAGTGATGAAGTTAAAATAAAACAGCTGATACTATTCCTGTGTAGGACAGAACCCTTCCCCACATCTGGAAAATATTAATGTTTTAATAAAACAAATTTGTGCCTGCAATTGACTAGTAAGAGAGCGGATGTGTTGGATCACTGGGGAGTGACAGATCCCAGAGCAGTCGGGGTGAAGCGTGTGAGCTCCTGGGCACTGAGGGGAAGCTGAGCCCGGCCATGGCTCTGCTGAGCGGCCACAGCCACAGGGACGGGGCTCTCCTCAGGGCAGGCCTGGACAGGAGGCTGAGCCCGGCCATGGCTCTGCTGAGCGGCCACAGCCACAGGGACGGGCTCTCCTCAGGGCAGGCCTGGAGAGGAGGCTGAGCCCGGCCATGGCTCTGCTGAGCGGCCACAGCCACAGGGACGGGGCTCTCCTCAGGGCAGGCCTGGACAGGAGGCTGAGCCCGGCCATGGCTCTGCTGAGCGGCCACAGCCACAGGGACGGGCTCTCCTCAGGGCAGGCCTGGACAGGAGGCAGGGCTGCTTCAGCCGGAGTGGGAGGCAGGAGGAACTACCTCTGACAGGAATTCTTTTCATGGAGGAGGTCGTAGGAGAGACTGAGTGCATGAGATTATGATGGAAAGAAGATGAAGGGCTCCATACGTTTGCTGCTCTGAGCTAAGATGCCAGGCCTGGCTTAAGTCAGGACTCCGGGGAAGAAGTGTTAATAGTTATGTGACACATTGCCACATCATTACTGCTTAGTCTCCCTCACAACAAGGCTGCTCAAATTCTGTCCTCAGCCTGCAGTCACAGATAGAGGTGAAAAATGCTCTGGTTCAGCCTCTCATATTGCAAAAACCTGAGGGAGAGGTAACAAGGTATAAGTGATTTAGAGATTTTAAGGACAACTGAGACTGTGTTTCAAGAGGAATTAGTTTAATTATGAAGTCTGAAGTCTTAAAATAACCCACACACACACAGATGCCACATGCACACACACACACACACACAAACACACACACAGAGGAAAGAAGGAAGGAGGAAGAAAGAAAAAAAAACAAAAAAAAAACCAAAAAGAAAAAAGCAGTCCTTGTGATTTGTGTCCTGTTGGACACAAGCAGGTGGATTCTGTGTCATATTGAAAGGATAAAGGAAGCCAGTTCTGCCTCCAGACTGACAGGTCTTGTGTGGAGTCATGAGGAGTCATTTATATTTAAAGAATCTCTTGATAGCCCTCCCTGATCTCAGTAAATAAAAGACATATTAATAATAATATGAGAAAATGGTGCTTTTTCTGCAAGGCTAAATGTATTTCTGTTGTTAACAGCTTATTTTTCTTTAAGGCAAAAATAGATCCTGCTGCACCTTTCTGACCGCGACATTGTGTGTTTTGTGCAGTTCTTTAGTACGTCTGAGCACTGTGAAAGTCAGATTGTTCCTTTCTGCTTGTTCTTAGTGTTCCCTTTTCTATGACTTTACTGGAAAGAGGCAAAAACCCTGAGAAAAGCCTTCAGAATATGGAACTTTAATTATTAGTATGCAATCTAGATTTAGAGGGCTTCTTTCAGTATGTATTTTTTACCAAGCTGTGAACCTTGGTTAATTTTAGAAAGTCTGATGAACTAAAATAGATGTCCTCTGCTTGAAAGTCAGATGATTCAGTTGAACCACAGACCCTTGAGCTCTTCAGGGCTGCATGGCTGTGGAGGCTCTGACTTTTAAAATGTGTGTTAATTGTGGAAATGGAAATAAGATAGGTTTGAGGTTTGTTGTTTTGGTTTTTTTTGTTTTGTTTTTTTTTTTTTTCTCTAGAAGTGTTTTTCTGCAGTATGCTTTGAGCTTTTATTGGAAATCCATGAAGGTATTACCCTACTGTTAATAGTGATTTGGACCATGCAGTCAGGAATTCTGATGGATATTTCTGAGGAATACCTGCCTCCTTTGGCCCATGCCTTGTGCAATAACTGTGCTGCATTGCTCTCCAGCCCCTGACAGGCTGCACAGATATGGGCAGGGCTCTGGGTTACTCTCACTGACAAAGGAGGTTTTCTCACAAGGAGAAAACAAAAGGAGAACCAGGATTCAGAAAAAAAATCCATCTAATTTGAAAGATTGCCAAAGCCATTCATGCCATGTTTGGAACCTCCATTCCTCCAAGCTGTAAAAAATCTGCCTCTCAGCATTTGTGGCCTGATTTCCAAAGCACATGCTGGCTGTTTGTCCTGCTAACTAGCACAGGAATTGAATGTTCAGCACATCCTAAAGTCATTCTGGGACTTGTTTATTTGGGTATGTGCCTGGAGAATGGCAGCAGACAGTTTGTAATCCAAACCTACAAGAAGCTGGGATGGAAGTTCTCACTTTTTTCTCTTCTGTCATTATTCTTATCAGGCAGCTTTTGAAACTTAGAACAATGACATTGTGAGTTCCCACCAGATTTTTAGGGGGAAAAAAACATTGCAATTTGGAAGGAAAAAGAAAGGAAAAATTGTTACAAACAATTTTCTGGCTCTCTAAAGGAGAGGGAGAGCACACATGCGAGGCTGGATGGATGCACATTCCACCACACATACAAAGTCTCTTCCAAGGCTTTGTTCATTTTTGAATCTGGCTCAAATTTTCCCAGCAGATTTTTCATTTGTACCCTACATTTGTGGTACATTTGTTGTCTCAGCCCTTAGAAAAGAGCACTTTGGAATCAGATATCTGAAAAGCATTATGATGGGAAAAGATTATTTACAAACATGACATTGGGATATAGAATAGAAAGTTTTATATAGGAAATAAAGTGTCACCACATTGGAAATATTTCAAGGAAGCCTCATCTTATCTGTTTTGTTTTGTAGAAATGATTTAGTGTTTGTGGTAACCTCACAAGTACAGTGTGGCTTTCACTGAATTTGTAACGACAATGTATTTTGACATACTGAATGAAATCACCTGTGTATCAGTAAAGTTAGTCTGTCCAGAGCAAAATAAAAAGAAGTTTCAGATTATTTTAGTGGAATGTTTTCAAGGAAAAAGTAATGTCAAATAGTAAAGCTTCAGAACACAAAATTTGGGTATGTCACTATAGGAGTATGGGGGAAAAATACTGGGGAGGAGGATTTAGCCAGAGGTGTAACTGGGTTTACTGGCAGATACATGATGTGTCATCCTTTATTCCCAATACAGCTGGAAACTTGTGGAGTCTGGATTGCACCCACGCTCCTAAATGCTGCATGAAAAGCAAGGGTGCACATGGAATATGGGAGTTCCTGTGTATTTCAGTATTATGTGCTTTTAGTATGCAGTACAGAACAAAAAAAATGTTACCCCCCTCAAATTGCCACCATTTCAAGATAAATATTTCTGTCAATAAGTTTTCAAAGACAGTTTTCATAACATATAATCATGCTTTTTGACTGCAGACTGCTAAGTTTTCAAGCACAGATAGCTAAATCTAAAGTGCGCTCTATTTCTTTTGCTTTTTATTAAAGGTAAAACTTTGGTTCCTCAACCAGCTTTCACACATTAAAATGAAGACATCACTCAAATTGTCCTCTGAAGCTCCTGGTGCAGATACCGGAAAACAAAAGCTAAACTTTATAGACAAGTAACTCTAATTTCCTGTTGCTAAGAGCATACACAATTCTGTTCTAAATTGGTTTTTGTGCCATAAATTGTTTCCTGAATTCTGCCCTGTGTTCATTCATGTCTTGAGCCCATAAAAGCTAAAAAGCACATGAACAGCAAAGTTTTAGGTGGCTGAGGTAGCACAATCCCCAGAGAAAGGAGGGGATTTCACTCCTCTCTAACACAAACACACCTGTGATTCCTCCTCCTCTTGGTGTTTGGGTGCACCTGTCTGGGCCTCTGTTCATGGCACTGCCTTGCACCCAAATCCTATTTTGAATTTGCTAATAGCACTCATTGTAATTACTGTGTATTACTTAATTGGGATTCATGTAATTATTATTTTAAACTACTTTACATGTTCTGATTTGAATTTTTAATTTAGAAAACACATATTCAGACCTTCGATCTGATTCCCTTTGGATGGCTGTGGATGGAGCATACATTTTAATGTTTCGGGTTATTTGTATGCAACAGGATTTTCCCAATCTAGACTCCTGAATCTGTGCTAGTGCTTTTCTGTGCAAAGTTGCTGTAAGTCCAGGGTAATATATTTTAATTTCCAAAATCTATGTTTATTCCCACAATAAAACTATTTCGATTTGAGGTTCTTTAATAAAATATGTACAAAATACTTTATTTTACAAAGCACGGCTTCAAGATACATTTCTGTGCATTTTTACATGCACTCTTAATAAAAATATCTAGCTGTGCATGTACACAACTTTTTACTACTTGTTCTTTATTTCAGAAGATAACTATCTTTATACCAAACTTAAAGTCACCTTGTGGGGATTAAAAGTAACATGTATGGACAGGATGGTAGGAAGTGATTAAACAGGTATAATTTAAAGAGGAATTAATAAATTTTCTACCTGGCTGCAGCCTCTATGAGCTTATAACAGCTGATGCTGCAATCTTAATTTTCTTTAAAGGTGTGGGGGTGTCATTTGCCTGGGAAGATGTTTCTCTTAGGAATGGTTTCAGTCCTGGTGTCCTGAGATTTTGGCTTCAGTGAGAGTATTATTCAGAAGCAAGCCCTGAAACATCACCAGGATCTTCTCCAGAGGCCCCAAGCCTGCCCAGTGTATAAAATAATAAGGCAGACACTATTTTAACACAATAATTTGGACAGCCTTACTTTGTTCAGTCTATCTCTAAATGTTGGGAGTGATATAATTATCTGTATCCTGTTACTGAAAGGCTAAGTGTGTCTCACGCAGAAAATCTCAAAAAGATTTTAATTAAGTTAAACTAAAATAAGAACTGAAGTATAGAAAGTGCTCTAAAGAATCTTTAATATCAGAATGGGCTCATAGCATCTCCTAAAATAAAAGTTAATACAGCGAAGTTAATATTCCTTCAGTGAAGAAAACGAAAACAGAATTGTACATTTAGTTTTAGAGGTCTTGAATCCCTGGCTCTCTTCAAGTCCTGTTTTCTTTCTGTCTGTGTCTCAAGCAGAGCACGGATGAGCCGAGTCTCTGTGCAGCTCTGCCTTTACTGTCTCTCGGAAAGCAGGGTGTCCCTGCTGCTGAGGAGCTCCCTGCCTGCTCTGCGTGCACGGACAATGAGTGTCATCCTCACGGAGTGCGGGACTGCCCGCTCAGCCCGGTGTGAATTCAGTTTGCTAAACTGAATTCAGGGAAAACGCATCCCCCGTACCCTGCTGGCACCTCGGAGCAGCAAGGAGCCTGTTCCCATCATCTGCTCGCTGTGGGTGTCTCCAGCAGCCATCCCGGAGTGCCGGGGATGGGAAACCACACTGGGCCAAATTATTCAGATGCCGCCTGCGGCAGCACGAGTGTGCAGCCTTTTGTTGGTAATTTGGAAATCTTGGGGAGTGCCTGCAGCTCGTCAAATGCCAAATGATGCAGGAGCTCCAGCAGCTCCTGCACCACGGCAGCGATGGGGTGTTCCAGGGCTTCAGCCTGAGGGTGGATTTATGTCCTGATTTTGCTGCCTGTGTGGATGTCTCACAGCTTGTGCTTCCCTCGCCATTCAAAGGGCACTGTTAATATTTCCAAGGCACAGCACACACAGCACAGAGCTCTCTCTGTGTCTGCCCCTCGTGTGCCCATGGCTGGGCCCTGCCCCTGCCCAGCGCTCAGCCCTGCGGCTCCTCAGGGCTTTGCTTCACCTTCTCACTGCTGCTGCTGCTGCTGCTGCTGCCTGGACATCTGCTCATAAAAACTGAGCTTTTCTTTTCCTTTTTCCCCTAACCTTGATGAATGGCCTATATCTCAATGCCAGAGCTCACCTTTCTCTTAACTGAGAATGATTGATGGAGCAGGAACAGCAGTGGAACAGGTTATGTGTCCTGACAGCCTCAGCTGCTGCCGGGGCTGCCCTCCAGGGACTGGCACAAGCCTTGTTCTGGGCAGGAATTTAGATCCCTACGAAGCTACTGAGAAACCAAGTGGGATTTTGAGACTCCTACTACATACTTTGAATATCTTTTAAAAATAGCAAGCCCGGAGTGCTCTGTTGATTTTCTGTCATGGAATGCTTTGAAGGGCAAATATTCCTTTTTGTTTTGCACAGATGGCATAATTTTGGTGGATGAACTCAGCATTATCAAATACAAGTTCATATGCTGTTACTTGTTTTATAAATTAAGAAATAACATGATAGACCGTGAACATACTTTGTTCAAAAACATTAATCATTCCTACATTGCTTTACTATAATTTAAATGTGCAATTTTCCCTTAGCACGTTTCCTATACATTTTTATTATTAAATCTAATGCAACAATAACCATTTTTGAAAGAATATCTAGTTAAATTAGTTACATTTTAAAATATAACGAGTCTGTAAGGCCAAGTTTTCAATCCCTGTGTCAACCTGGCTCACTTAGATCAGGGGACTTGTGCCAAGTAACAACTACAGAAAATCTGAATGTAAAGCTGAAGGCAGTTGTTTATTAAAATTTGTAGTCTAAATTTAGTCAGACAAGGTGAAAAAATCAAGGGTGACTGAAAGAGAATAGATGTCTAAGTGATATTGACTTTAACAGGTTCCTAATCATGAAGACATACGATAGATAGAAATGTGCTGGGAGAAGTTAATGGCTTTGAAAAGAAAAGACCAAATGTACAGTAATATCCTTGAAAGTGCTGACTTCATGAGTCAACATTTAAATGGGAGTCTGTCTTCCTGCTAAATAGCTTTTCAACTTCTTTCTTATCATAGGAGTCCTTAATTAAAATAGTTCAAAGGAGTTGGGTCATAAAACTGCATTGGTTTTTTTTTTTCGTGCTGAAAAGAATTTCTGCACTCAGCAAGACTTCATCTGTTCTCAAAACTTAGCAGTTGAGTCAATAGTCTTCTTTTCACTATGGTGAACTACACATTGAGAATGCCATAAGCAATTATTTAATCTTTGTAACTCGGGGTTAGTTCAGGACCGCAGTGGTCTAATTAAAAAGTGCTTCAGTGTATCATTGATTTCTTGGTATGACCACAAAGTCCTACTTAATTCTGCCTTACTTTGAAGCAAGTAATGCTGCCAGCCAATCTTGCTGCATAAACACTGAAGGGTACAGAGGAGCCAAACGTGTCTGTCATGCAGTTTGTTGGGGCAGAGAGGGAAAAGAATCAAGAAAGATCAGAAAACAGAGAGAAGAGTTTTAACTCGCAGGGGGAAATGAGGGCTATGGTATGGGTTTAAAACACCTGTTCAATCAGTCAGTCTAACAAAATTCTGAAGAAAGCTTTGTTGTTTTCTCAAGATAAAGCCTTGCAGAAAGTGCTGCACTGCCAGCACCAGGCACTGGGCTTCAGTGATCTATTTGCTTGTCAAAACATCAACATCACCAATTCATTGCACTGCCTCACGAATGACCTCCTCTTAGCCCTGCTTTCTGCAGTTTGCAGTTCCATTCATTTGTCATGTTGCAATCCTGTTTCTGGTTTAAATTTCCACTTCTGTTGAAGACATAAGTCCAAGTAGTAGAGTGAAAAATCCCATAACCTCATTCATAACTGTCATGACCTTTAATTCAGAAGCCATGGCTCTGGAATAGCTGCAGTTAATAGTCTTTTTAAGAGGTCTAGTCAGTCTTTGTCTGAAAATTCATACAGTAATGTTGATTGGAAAATTGATAAGACTCATGGGGAAAGTGCATTTGCAAATAGAAAGCTCCAAATTTTGGTCTTTTTATTATTATTCTTTCAATTCAGCTATTCTGTCAGGATGCTTCTCGTTCTAATTCTGCTCTGCAGTTTTGTGCTGTATTGTTTTGGTACAGGACATGAGGGCAGTTATGTTATTGAGTCTGCTGTCATGGGAGGAGATTATCAACTCACAGTGAAGTATAGGATGCAAGAAAACTGAATGATAGCAACAACGGTGTTAAGCTAATAGCTAATCAGGTGAAATATTTTGGATTTTAAACATTTATATTTCTGTAAAATATGTTCTCCACATGAAGCTGCTGCTCACCTGAATACTTGTGCTCATTCACCATTAAAACAGTTTCTCTAGGAAAAAAAGACAGTGACAGTTTTTACCCTGCTATCACTAATGAAAAATAAGATGTGATAGTGTAAAGTAATTTATATGAAACTGCTGTGAGCAATTGTTAAGGGGAGGCTGTAAAAATCCCCCTCTGATTGTCTCTGCATTTATGGACTCTTTGCAATCAGGGTACCAGCTCATGCAGAACACAACCTTCCTTCTGCTCTGGAGTCAGATCTGTGCCTGACTGATTACAAACCAAATTAGCTATCTTCTGTAGGCTGGAATAAACTCCAAATATTCTGTCCTGGAGAATTTCAGAAAGTTGAGTATACAAATGACTGAAAAAGTATAAAACTAAATTAAGAGCTCAAGTCCCCTTGTCTTCTCAAAAATCCTGTCTTGATATTTAGAATCCTATTTACACCCAAACCAGCTCCACTGCTGAAGGAATGGCATCTGTCAAAGTCAGTGTGATGTGCCAGTAAACCCCTTATATTTTTGCATCTTTTCCCACATGCCGGGAGTTGCTTTGACACATTGAAACAAATGCCACCAAATCCATTTTCACAAATTTTGGTTGTACTCAAAATCTTAGTATACTTCTGCTTCTTGCCTTTTCTAAAATAATATATTAAATTCATTGTCACATCCACAGCATTGGAAGATTATCCAATGTCTATAAACTAATTTGAATGAAGTATCTCCTTGTTCATAGTGAATTCAGGATCTCTCACTTGTGGGTATATTCACTCCCTCCCCAATTACTTTAAAACCCTTACATAGCTGGGCTTCTCTCAGAGAATCAGTAATAAAGTTAAATACTTCAGAATCTGCTTGGGAAGGAAAGCTGCTCTCGCAGAATCTCACTGTATGCTGGGACTTGCTCCTTACAGCAGAAACGTGTGGCTGGTGTAGCTCATGTATTTCCCATATTGCCAGGAAATTGATTTGAGGATTTTGAGAGCTCTTTTCTTGTTCCTGGCTCACCTTGTCAAGCTGCTTAAATCCACAGGAATATGGAGCCTCTTGGCCCCCAGGAATCCAGACAAAGAGCTGCTTCCAGCTTCCCACCAATCTGGGTAGCATAGCAACCCCTCCAGCTGGCTCCTGCAGAGATGCCCAAAGTCACAGCTACCCTCACTTTCAGTCCTTTCATGGTTCCTTACAGAGCTCTCAAAGGAAAAAAAATCTCATTATTTTGTTGCTAAGTCCGTGGTGTTCCAAGTTGTACTGACTCTTTGGTCAGAGTTCAGTGCAACAAACTGTGCAGGGAATATTTTTTTTACTCAGATAAAGTTTTGGGAAATATATTACATATTACTTGTGATTTTGAAATGTAGTGAGTGCTCTGAAATATTTTTTCTTCTGCTGACCCAAACCCAGGAAGAATAGAGTAGACAGCCTGTTGCATGTAACATCTTCCCTTTTCTTGATGAAACAGAAAATTCATTTAGAGGGGTTCTTTGGTTGCTGTTTTCTCTATATTGTGTTCCCTTCCAGCTTCCTGTTGGAGCCTCAGCCCCCTGACTGGTAGGGCAGCCTGAGAGACAGGAAAGGCCTTGAGGCTGTGTAAGTGTTTCTCAGCAGTAAATAAATCATCTCTGTGTTAATAACACTGTTTTGATCACAAATCCAGCCCACAGAACCATGGGGACTGCTATGGACAGAATTAACTCCATCCAAGCCACTGTAAGCAGGTTTCTCTGGATTGCAAAGAAAATTTTCTGAACTGCAGAAAATTTATAGTTCATTTTCACGACCCATTTTATAACTGAGAATACCTGGACTAATATTAATGCAGTTCTGAATTCCTGCTATGAACCTGAGCTGAGGTAGAAAGAACATCTTTCTGTTCAAATGAGTGTTCTTCCTTAAAAAAACCCAAACCAAACCCAAACATTTTACTAATCAGTGCATCATTTAAGTACTGCTATTCCCTACACCTTTCATCTTCATATGATTTTCCATACGCATAAGCAAAACTCAGATAAGTCTCCTTAAATCTAGAAATCCTCCAGGCCATGCCATAATAATAATGATGATAATCCTGCAGCAGCCTCAGCTCTATCAATATATTTAAATGGCCGGTGTTTGCTGCTTTGCTCTTCAGCCATGGAGGAAACACCTCGGCCATGTGTCTCATTAGTGCTGATTAATTACTGTGCAGCTTCAATCATTTTGTGATGTTGAACCCCAAAATACTTCTCCTAAATACAAGTGCAGTTTGAAAAGATATGGCTCAGAAATAGTTCACAAGTCTCATTGTTCAGATTATGCATTTTACCAGCCATGGAAGTTTTTGGAATGACTTGAGAGAACAAATCATGTGGACATTGTTTTCTAGGGACTTCAGATGCTGTAGGTTTTTAATGCTTTACTTAGCACATTTTAGCTTAATTTTTTTTAGTGGATGCCCAGCTCTATTTTAAGAGGAAATATCCTACCAGTGAATGGCAAAGTGTGTGTATCAGTAGCCAGTCTTCAAAATCTCGGAGTCTGCCAGATCAGCCAAGTAAATAAGGCAATTTCTAGTTCTGCCTAGGAAATCATAAATACTGTCCTTAGCTGTTGATGTCAGGCTGCTTCAGCAGTGCTGACTGTGAAGTCAGCAAAGTGATTAATGAGTCATTAAAAATTAATACATTTCCCAAAAGAATTTGCAGGGATTCTACTGTGAAATTCCTGCTGTACTCCATGGGAGCTACATGACTTAATCCCCATGACCTGCACTTTGTGAGTAACCTCTTGGAAAATAAGCAACTTAAGCAGCTGGAGACATGCACTGTTACAAGGCATGGCAGGGCATTACAGCACTCCAGACAGAAATCAGTCTTGAAACTAAAATGTTATTGAGACACTTCAACTGGGAGCTCAAAAAATGCGTTGGGAGTGACTGGCTGCAGGGGGGTTTGTGTTCCAAATACTGGAAACCTTTTGGCTTTACCCATGACAAGGCTGAGAGAGGATGTGCTGAGCTGGGTTTCACCAGTATTCACTCAGTCTAAGCATTCTTGAGAGCAAATGAGTTTATTTTGGAACTATGTCATGAAAGTTTCCAGCAGACATAAAACTAAAAACCTGTTGTTGTTGAGGACAAATGCAGTAGAGAAGGGATGAGGTGCCTTTGACTTCTACACAAACAGCCAGTAATTCATTACAGACAGCTCAGGAAGGAACACAGGCCATGTGCTGAGCAGGTAAATCCTTCCTGCAGAAATGTGGTACAAGTCAGCTGTGTCTGAGGTGCACTGTCAAATGGGTTTTTCATCCATCTCAGTAAAATGTAGAAACTTCATTTATTCCTTCATTTTCTGGTGTGTCTTATCATTCCAATGGATTCTCCCCCTTGCCCCTCCTACTCAAATTGTCTTTGATGCAAGTAGGGATGTGCAGCACATTTTTCTGTGCCTTTAAATGCAAATCCCTGACTTTTAATTCAAAGAAATAGGTATTTATTTACAGGCTTGCACAGATAGATCTCCTGGGGTTAATTATGTGATGTGTGTCTAAATTTCTACCATAGTTATATACAGAAGTATGTTTCTTGCTTTGAACCATGCCTGGTATTTACTCAGGTAGCATCTCCACTGCCTTTGTGGATATGTGAGGGACCCGGCTCTTTTGCTGTCAGAAAGTAGAAATATATGTGATGCTGGAATTATTTATTCCATATAAATAACCAAAGCAAGATCATTAACCTCATTGCAGCACTGTGACCATGCCCTCTTCTCCCCACTCTGCTCTTCTAATCACACCATCGATCATTCATCATCTTTCATATCATATTCAAAAACTTTGTCCTTGCCACAAGGGATATTCACAGTCTCTAAATCCTGTGCTTTAAAACGTGGACAGTTGTAAGGAAAAGGGGAAGCAAGAGTAGAATGAACAACTTGGCAAGGTTTTATCTTTATTTATATGCAACTATTTATGACTTAATTCCTCAGATGCTTACACAAGCCATGACTCTTCAGGATATTTATTCTTTTATGTATATCACTTATCACACGGGTAGAAAGCAGCATTTAGCAGACTCTGATGTGGTGTTCAGGAGCTGTTCAGCAGTGAGCTGTAGACACACTGTCACAATGGATCCTGCAAGTCTCGCTGGTGTCTCAGGAGAGGGAGAGTCTGAGTTACACAAACCCCACCAGCTCCAGCAGAGAGAGGCTCCTCAGTGACTGTGATGGGCATGAATCAGGCCTGGTGCCAGGGGTTGTTTGTGTGCGCAGTTATATTTAATCAGTAAACACTGGAAACATTCATTAAGCTGAACATTAAGAGTGGGTGACCTCTCACTATCCAAAACAGTCACATACAAATAGTAAATTAAATCAAGCATTAATCAAAACTGTAAAATAGCCTTCTTAAACCTTTCAGAAACAACACACCCACAACCTTCTTCCAAACCCTTGTCAAACAAATGGTTTTTGCAGCGTATCTGGAAGGTCATCAAGTCCTGGGCTATTTCAGGAGCAAGTTCCAGATGGTCTCTAACACGCTGAATAATGTATGTGTGTGTGGGAGTGGGGAGAGGGGCTCGAAGGAACTATTACACTGATAGGAGTAAACCCATGCATTTTGCATTCATCTCTGCCAAGCTAGGTGTTAAAAAAGCTCTCGTGTCCTTTGTTTCAAGTGGCAAAAATAACTTGTTTCGAGAATCTTTACTGACAATATCAATTTCATATTTCACTCAGCAGCGCTCTACAAAATACCTTTAGCTCTTGTTGGACTACAATTGTTTCAATTACAAGAGCACTAGTGTTTTAATGGGTTGTGTTTTTTGTAGGGTGACATTCTGTGAGCAGCAACCTTTTATCCTGTAATTCTTGCCATGCTATCAAGTGAAAATCTTAACAGCTGTATATACATTATTGTACTAAGACAATTATATCGTGTAATGCAAACATAGATGCTTAAAACTGCTTTGCATGAATATCATGGGGCTGCTTACATGAATTTGCAGGGGGAGTTGCTTGATGATGAGCTCGACATGCCCCAGCAGCCCAGAAAGCCCCCGTGTGCTGGGCTCATCCCCAGGGCATGGGCAGCAGGGCAAGGGAGGGGATTCTGCCCCTCTAATCTGCTCAGGTGAGACCCCACCTGCAGCTCTGGGGTCCCCAAAATCAGGGGGCTGTTGCAGCACGCCCAGGGAGGCCACAGAGATGCTGGAGCCCCTCTGCTCTGGAGCCACGTTGGGAGAGTTGGGGTGCTCACCTGGAGAAGAGAAGGCTCCAGAGAGACCTGAGATCCCCTTCCAGTGCCTAAGGGAGCTTCAGGAGAGCTGAAGAAGTACTTGAGACAAGGGTTAGAGGGACAGGACACAGGGAATGGCTTCCCACGGCCAGAGGGCAGAGTTGGATGGGATATTGGGCAGGAATTGTTCCCTGTGAGGGTGGGGAGGCCCTGGCACAGGGTGCCCAGAGAAGCTGTGGGTGCCCCATCCCTGGAAGTGCCCAAGGCCAGGTTGGATGGGGCTGGGAGCAGCCTGGGGCAGTGGGAGGTGTCCCTGCCCATGGCAGGCCTGGAATGAGTTGAGCTTTAAGGTCCCTTCCAACCCAAACAATTCTAAGATTCTATGAATTTTTTAAAATTGGACAGAAAGACAGTAAATGGTTTTTGAACATAATGTGTCAAAATCCAATTGCCTCAAACCACATCCCCACCTGGAATGAGTTTTCTCTGAGGCTGCCTGTCTGCCCACATTTTGTGTAATAGGGAAAAACACTGACCAGATATTAAGCTAAGAACAAAATCAGACCACCGGGATTAGTTGTGGACTTAGGTCAGAGGTGAAAATGCGATTTATTAACCAGTGGTCCTTTTGAAAAATAGAGCTCTTAGTCCTGATATTTCATTCTGACCATGCTATAATGAAAGATGAAGGATATGGAGTAAATAGACTTTCGGTGCCTTCACTTCTCCATGCAGGAAGATACAGATGGCACTGTATTGCTATCAGTTATGGAATAAAAAAAAAAAACAAAACAACAAAACTAAACTAAATACTCTACAATAATGTTAAATTTTAATAATGATGCTAATTATGTCACTGAATGGAAGGCTCCTTTTCCCATTGCTATCTTTCAAGTTCCCTTATGGCCATAACTCTAAATCCATGCTCTTGGTGAAATTCTGTTCATGTGTAGAGAGACCAAGGATATGGAAGAAATTGCACATAGATAAATCAGTGCATCGTTTTTGTCCTAAGGTAATAATATTTCAAAGTACTTTCATTCTGATGGTTTTCAGAATAACTATTTGAAGTGAATTGTTGGCCTTGGACAAATTCCTGGAGGAGATAATGACGTACATGTCACAAAAGAAATCATTGTTATAGGCACAGCTGGTGACAGTGCTCTGTGTCGACAAACAAGTAAGTTGACATAAAGCCTACCATTCAATTACTGGCATAAAGAAATCTCCTCTAAAACAAGATTGAAGACATGGCCTATGGCACCTCAAGTTTGAATAATACAGCAATGCTAAAAAATAGACAGTATCAGCCATGCAGTAAGAGAAAACCTTAATTTCTAATCCTCATCATGTGTAGTTCAGAGGACTAATACCAAATTTAAATTTCCTGTGGAGTCAATGTTCAATAATTGAAATTCTATATTTTGTGCATAGCTAAAAATACGTTACCAGTTTCACACTGTGCCTATTAGCTCAAGGTATTTAGGATTCCCAGACTCCCCATTTGAGTTCTCTTCTCCAGGTCTCTCACTGATCATGAGCTCCAAAGCACACTGATATTGTTCTTCAACCTCTGCAAGACAACACACAAATCCATTTGCAGCAGCAAATTGTTGCCTGCAAAGATTGGATCACTAAAATGGATTGGCTAATGTTGAAATGTCACTCAGAAGACAATAGAAAACCAAAATAAAAGTGGTTATCAAGCAGTTGCTGTCACTGCAGCACATGGTGATGCTCAGGCTTGCCTTTGGCTGGTCAGTGTTTTGAGGTACACTTTAGGGTGGCTGAAGAAAATTGGTGTGAGAGCTCTGCAAGTTCTTGTCTTTCAAAGAGAAATGTAATAAAGAACAAGGAAATGATGAGTTTCCCACTGATGGCTTGCTACAGGTAATCTTAGGGGAATTTATAGGATAAATGAGGACTACAGGTATTAATTACATTGTGGTCATGTTTAGGGAGGGCGTGACTCATAAGGAGACAGTACTATGGACAGATAAGTAATGATCATACACATCCTGAAGCTTCACAAGAAGCAGAATATGTACAAGGAATTCTAAGGACTTAGAGAAGGGGAAAAGGAAGTTTTTAGGCTCAGACTTTTCTGTGTGACAAAATCTAGTGATTTCCATAGCCCTTTCCCCTGAGCGTTATTTCAGCTGTCAGACCTACATTTCTGTTTTACATATTGACTCACCTCTACCAAATACTCAGCTTTAAAGACACTCAGAAGTTATCATGTTAAATAAGCAGCATAACAACACCCAAAGAGACTATTCATGGAAGTAACAGGTGTGTGTTTTCTTCATGGTTCTGCATGATTGTTGTGGCTGTGAGTTAATCAAGGCTTTGATTAATCAACCTTTTAAATAGCTGAGCTCACAGATGCCTCTGCTTGTCCTTGAGGAGGAAAATTCTGTGGAGCCAGTCTGGGTGCTTGTGATGTCAAAGGAGTGTGCAAAGCTGCCTTTCCCAGAACATGAAGTCGTGTTCTGCTTCTGCCTGGGCTGGTGTTGCTGCAGGGTTCTGGCACTTGAAAGGTCCTACAAACTTTGAAGTGTTCCCTTTTCATAACAGCAATTCTGCAGAAGAGGAACTCATGCTATCATTAGAGATTAAACTTTCAATTTCAAAGATAATTTGTAACAAAAACCCAGTAAGGTCATTAATTCGAGTCACATGTTTGTTTCTGTTCAAAACCAAATGATAAAATCATGTCAGTTAACAAAAAACAGCTCAGAGGAACTTTGCAGAAGAACATCTGTCATTCAGGACCTTGTCCTATAGCTCTGCCTGTACAGGATGCTCTTCCTCAGGGTTTAAAGTTTCTGCTATTTTTTTAAAGTTTAAATGCATATATGTAGGAATAAGACAATAAATTTTGGAAAAGAATCTCCATTTGATGTTATTCCTCTTTTCCGTATTGAGAAATTTAATATTTTTCTATTCTGAGGCTTAATTTCCAACCACCATAAGTTTTATACTTCTGAGTCAGGTATGTGGACAGGCACCTTAAAGCCAAATGTCCAAATTATTTATGTTTTTCTACTTGTCTAAGAATATTTATTACACTTTCCTATAAATGTGAGCTTATCTGTGACCTATAAGGAATTAAAAGAAATGGGACTATTTCACATGTAAACATATTAAAGTTTAACAATCCCTTCTAACCCCCTGCCCCCCCAAATAAAGTTTTGGAAGTTATTAGAAACAGTACTAAGGGAATTGAAATCCACTTAAGCTAATAGACAATGTGGCCTTGTTTGAAGTCCATTGGAGTTTTGCTGTTAAATTTTGCAACATCAAACTTCATAGACTTAAATACGTGGGTTTTATTTGAAAATTTTTTAAATGTACACTGCATTTGATTTATTTCAAATTCCTAATATAGTTCAACTTGGGGTGGAGATTGTGGCTCCTGTACATTTAAAATTTTCCACACAGTTGAACAAGAAATCATTTTAGAATAATAACAGGCTCAAAGGTCCATTTTAAGTCCACACCTCCTCACAGGGCTACTCCTGACAGTGCACAGGAGGATTGTGATGGATTAACTGAGGGCATAACAGATATTGTTTTAGTGCATTAGCCCTGATTTCCTGTTCCAAGTGATTGATTGAGCCCCAGTCAAGGCAGTGTCCACAGCAAATATTAAGCAAACTTACCCAGACACAATCAATCACTCTTATCAAAAGATCACCACATTTGGTGGAAAAAATGCTAAAGCCTTACCTGCTTTGCACTGCCTTCATCCAGGTTTAATTATATTTCTTAAAGGCACTGAAAAACAGATTGTGTTTGTGAAACTGTTGTTTGCTCAGTGTATTTCTCCAGGCTGGGCAGCTGTAAAGTACAGAGGTGTCATTTGCTTATATTGCAACATGTTTGCTATTTTAGAAAAGCATATGGTTCAAGAAAGAATGTTTAGAGAATAACCTGATGGTAAGAAAGGTAATTTGTCTATAAAAGCTGACCCTGCTGCATTCAGCCATCATGGATTAGCACCAGTAACAATATTTTCTTTGAGCACTGTCTTTCTAAAGAATTCTCTCATGTTCTGCTGTAATTTTGCTTAATTTATGTAACAATTATTTAAGCACTTATAAATACGATTTAAGCATAGTTAAAAGGTCTTTTATATAGCACACAAATGTGATTTCATAATTTCAAGGGTAGAGAAGGTTTGGTTTCTCAAGTGATGTTGCAGGCTGGCAATAACCTGTGCACTGTTCAGATGGGTCTGTCTGCAAAGCCTAACAACAAACAGGCAGCACAGGGGGCTGGAGTTCCGTCTGGGATGGTGGAGTTTAGACTCTCAACACACTTGGTATGATCCTATTTAATGCTAGAAAAAACTTTTTTTTTTTTTTGAACATAGATAGGAATGAAAGGACCTGCCAAACTAAGCTGGAGAAGGAAGGATAATGATCCTATTCTGGGGCAGGGGGAGGGGGAAATTGAAGTAGCAAAATTTAATTACTATAGGTTGTTTTTTTTCTTAAAAGCTAAGAATTAGTTATTGAAAAAAGTGGGAGAAGTTGGTAGTCAACTGTAGGGGAAACTGTGGAGGTATAATTGCTCTTTGGCCCAAGATTTCCTCACCATGCAATATAAGCCTGTGAACTTTCTCTGCTGGCTTGGCAGCTATAAAATAGTAGTATGAGGCATGTTTCCCTGAAGGAATTCTCCCCATGAATCCCTGCTTCCTCTTTATGGCCACTACATACCAGCAGCCTGCAGGAGAGCAATTGAGTTGGGTTTTGTCTGTTCAACATCAGCACCAGCTTCGCCTTGGTTATGGGCACTGTTGGTAGCCCAAGACATCACCACACAGTGGGTTTCAGCTTTCACTTTTTTTTTCCAAGCTTAGCTATAAAAACCATCTCTTGAAACCAGCCTCTGCCTTCCTGGTGAAGGGTTGTTACCAATCCTATTCCTTCTGTAGCTGGAAAGAAGAGTTTCCCCCACTGCTATGACTCAAGGTTGGATCCATGGGCATTGATGCAGTTTTTAGCTGCCTTCCATCCAAGTACTCACTAGAGTGACTTTGTGGAGCGTGACATTCCACCAGCCTCTAGCAATGCTGGTTAGATGGATTTTTATAGCATAAGCAGAGTGAAACAACTTCTTATGGCTCAGACAAGAACACAAATGCTTGTCCTGTTTATATCCAAGAGAGCATCTGCAACAGACTTTAATTGCTTTAGAGCATGCAATGGGAATGGCTTCAAATGAATTGAAATTGCAAGCTTGGTCAACTAAAATGCTTTTAATTGTTCAGTGGCAGACGTTGTACTCTGATTGTAGCCAGTAACTGCTGTGGCGTGTGCAGGCTAGCAATACATAGAGGTATCATAGATACATAAAAGTACATGGATATATCATCCAAAAAACCATTATCTATACATATGGTGTATATGATACCATATTTCAGAGTTTACAAAAACTCTCACAGGAGGTATATTTGTATTATACATTGTGAGATCCACCCAGTAAGCACAGAGTTTCCCTTTCCTGTGCTTCCATTTTCTTCCTTCACCTATAAAGTGACAGAGAAGTGAAGGGGTTTGGTTAAATGGATTATTTTTTGCACCAAGATGTGGAGTCTTGGATCAAGCCATTTCCTAGAAAGTCATTTAAGTTGTGCACGTTTCCTAAACATTCATAGTGTGGTGAGTCTACCCCAGCCAGCAGCTAAAGAGTGTCTCTTAAAGTATTTTTAATTAAGATATTTTAGGAATATAAAAAATTATGCTCTGCTAATTTTCTTTACTTAATAGACTAAACCACAGTAAACCATTGGAGACTGTAGAGTCTTTCATGGAAATGTCCTCATCAGCTAAAGATTAAATTAGGTCACCTTGATAACCTGGTTTGGTGAACCGAATGGGTTTGATATTTGATAGCACCTCCCCTGGAGTTCTTGGTTAAAAATAGGGAAATAGTACAAGAAAATCTCGAAAAGGGATTTTGTGTCTCAGCGGATGTTTTTCCTTTGAACAAAATGATGTTTCATTTTATAATTGAAATACAGTATGTCTTTGAACTTTCAATAGTCAAGGCTATTAAGTAACAGTATCACATTTCATTTATTATATTACATTTTAAGTTCAGTCCATGCATTTTTAATTCTGTTTATGTCTTGAGAGCTTGCCTCTGGTGGAATAAAACCAATCAAGAATCTAGAACAAGAATTAAAATTTAGGTCCTAATTCACCACTGCCCTGTGGTTCCTTTGTGTTTGCTTGAATAAATACAGAGGACAAATAAAATAAGTGTAAGGACCCTCTGGAGAAAACTGATATTGTATGGGGTCAGATAATGCTCAAGCTCTGCCAGGCTCACCTAAGAGTCCCTAAATGTGAGAAAGCTGTGCTCCAATGTAGTTGAATACAGAAGGGAGAGAAAGAATTGCCAAAGTAGATGGTTTTACAGAAAAACTGTGTTCATGATATTAAAGTAAAAAGGAAAAAAAAAGATTGAGAGAATTGATGGTGAGGGTAGAAAAAATAAATGTTGTAGGTGGGAGGAACTGAGGTAGAGGGGTACTGGGGGAAGAATCTTGGGCATCTGTCTCTTCAGAAGTCTTGTGAGCAGAAACAAGGTATGGTGTGTTGAGCCCAAGTGGCAGATAAAGCCCCACATGGCCCCTCATTCACTCACCCTGCAGTGGAATGGGGACAGAATCTGGGCTGTGTCCTGTTCCAGCTTCTCGCTGGGTGGCAGAAGCCTCGAGGATGTGCAAACTGTGCTCAGGAGGGAGGGAGCATCCCTCACCACAGCTCTGCTCAGTCACAGACCCAAAACACAGCACCTCGGGGGCTGCTGTGAACAAAATTAGCACAAACCACAGGACACAGCCAAGGATTTCCCACCTCTGGGAAAACAGATTTAAGAAAGGGCAGAAGTTGCCTGGGGAGTGAGGAAAACAGCCCTGGAGCCCTGGGGAGAGCAGGAGGAGGCAGGAGGGGCTGCAGGCACGGGCAGGGATTCCCTGGCAGCCCGCGGGAGAGTGTGCAGGAGCAGGGATGGATGGGGTTGAAAAGGAGCAGCAGGGAGGAGCAGTCCTGGGCTGACCAAAATCCATCCTCTGCCCATCCCTCTGTGCAGCTCCAGGGAAGAGGAGGGAGAGAGGTCGGGCATGAAGCACTGAAGATGAACCCAGGGAAAAAAGTAAGGGTGGGGTAGGGAGAAGGTGGTTTAGCTTTTGTCTTTGTTTCCCACCGTTCAAATTGGCAATAAATTAAATGAACTTTCCCCAAGTCAAGTCTGTTCTGCCTATGACAGTAACCAAACCCTCTGTCTTAATTGTGACCTTTGAGCTTTTCCATCTTCTTTTGTGCCCTGTCCTGATGACGAGGGGGAGGAAGAGAGTGGCTGGGTGGGCCTCAGGCAGCCAGGCAAGGTCAGCCCATCACATCTGAGCTGAAGATGTCTTCTCCTGTGCCTCCACAAGGATCTAGAGGTGTGGTTTCATTGTTCATTCACTGCTGACCTTGCATTGTAATCTTTATTTTTGCTTCTTTTAAATCAGACAAAAATAACGTAATCTTAAGGTACAATCAGAGCTCAGCTTTGTTTTGCTGAACAATGTTCAGCTAAAACTTTGCAGGCTTTTTTATATTCAGTTATTTTCTTTGTTAGTAATGGGCTCATAATTCTGTCAAAACAAAGACTGAAAAAATGATGTCTGATTTAATATTCACCTTTTTAAAGGACAGAGCTTTTCTGAGTACAGGAGGGTTCAGGACTGAATGTTAAAACTCAGAAATTGAGCAAGGCCTACTGTATTTTTCAACCCTAAGCACTGTTCTACATCCCTGGAATTAGAATAAGGCTAGATCTTTGAGAACCAGTGTCTGTCTTGATCATCTTTTGCATTTAGGATGGAGGCATTTTTTCCATTACGAGACTGGTCTGGCCAAATGAAGGGTTTTTACTCTAGAAGGAATTAATTTTTTCTTTTCTTGTCAGGCAGGCTCACTTTTAAAGTTAATTTTTGCCATTTAATGATAGGATGGTCGGTGTGATTGCTACAGGGAAGAGATGGCAAGTGTGATAGAGCAGGGCTCTGTCTCAGGAGCAGTTCTCTGAGGAGAATCTAGACTCTAATACTATCTAATATCAGGCCCTGCACTATATTTCAGTGAATATCTCTCTCAGAAATACAGTGTCTACTTTCCTTGTGTATTTTTGCTTTCACTTGTCTATGAGTCTTTTTATCATTGATTGTACAGGAAGGCATGAAATATTTTTTGCATAAAGACTTTGACATGCTATTTTGATTTCTTCCATCTTCCCTGGCATCCTTCTGCACTCTGGAGCCTTTGTTTGTTTGTTTGCTCCTTCCTCTGTGAGCAGAGGGATGGGGACATTCCTTCAGCTGTTTGCATTCACGTGTCCTGCACTTCTCAGGACTTAAGTTATTCCAGTCTCTCCCTTCCCCGAGTTCTTGATGTTCTGACATCCAGATGAGTCACCAAATGCATTATTTTTTTCGTTGTTAGATTGATTTTATATGTGAAATTCATTTCAGATGCCTGTTCTGAATATACTTGTCTGCCTTCAATTTGCCTGAGACAGTGAGCAGAATTGGCTTAGATGTGTTTATGAAATGACTTGTCCCCAGGCCTGGAGTTCAGCTGCAACGCGAGATGCCTGGGGAATTTGTACCTTGCAAGCTGCAATTCCTGGAGCATCCTGAGTCATCAAACACCTTCCTCTGGAGATGCAGAGGCAGTTCCACCTCAGGTATTTGGTTACAGCACCGGTGGGCAGTGTGAGGGTGCCAATGTCTGAACAGACTCTTTTATTGAACAGGCAGGGCAGGGTGCAAACGCCTAGGGTAGAACTTATGCACAAAACCCAAAGTGTTTGCCCCACCTCTCTCTTTCCATGTTTATTTTCTAAATTTGGTATTTGTCTAGAGCCAGTTTCCTTCAAACTGATTGTAAAAATTTTATTTCTGTATGTAGGGCCACATTAGTATATGGCTATAAAGACACAGGGCTATATTAGTGTATCATTAAAAGAGATTAATCTAACAGTTGTTTTAGGCTTCTTTTCAGAATTCTTTTGAAAACTAGTTGTGATTGTATACTGAGAAACAGAAAAAGGAACACATTTATAAGCATTCCTAGTATGCTTGGATAATAGAAAATAAATAAAAGTTATGTACTATATAAAGGGGTATATTTGCCCAAATATGTGATAGGAGCAGATGGGTATTATACTGATTTTCTTTACTGTCAGGCTGGGAATGTAATTCTACTGGTATGCTTACATTTCACTCTGCTTCTCTATCAGCTAGCTTTGTTATACTATTATTTCTAGATGAAAATATTCACCAAAACCAGTTTTAATCAGCAGAGTCATGTATTCATTTTAAAATTATTTTAAAACACAGACAAGGCAAACTCCCCAAGCCAGTAGTAATCCCCAAACTATGTGTGCACAATGAGAAGATTCTGCAGTTCATTTCTGTGAAGGCACATTAGAAGAACATAGATGCCATTTTTTCTATTTGTTTATTTGCCATGTACTATAATTATACCTATAGACTCCAAGTCTATGTTCTCTGCTTTGCTACTGCCATATGAGAGTGTAATTTCAAGTGCAGAATGTGCAGGGCTGTTTACTGTTCTCTGTTGTGGGGTTGTTGCTGGTGCTGACTTTGAGGAAAGCATCATTAAAGCCCCTTATCCTTAAAACCTCCTGTGAAAGCACCATTCCCGATGATGGACTGCTGTGATACAGCCCAGGCTCCTTGCTGCTGCATTCCTCAGAGCATACTGGTGCCAGAGGAAAATAAAAAAAGGAAGAATAGTACAGAAATGTGGTTTTTGCTGTTACAAATGTTTTCTTGAAGTGTGAATATGCTTCCAGCAAAAAGCCTGTATGAAAACACAGCCCAAATCTGGCAAAGTTCAGGCGTCGGTTTTATAGCCAAGGCCTTTTGTTAATCAGAACTTGAAACCTGTGAGACGAAAGGGGCCATAAAATCAATTCTAAGTAATCTTGGAAATGAGATAATAGTCCATTAATCTCATCAATATAAGCATGAAATTTTCTGCTGCAGTTCATGCCTACACATTTGTAATGAATTTATCAGTGGAAATGGGACAGAAACCATAGGATTACTGTAGGGGTTAGTGCCTCATGCTTCCACTGCAGCCTTGCTCAATTTATTTTTTTAATACTTTTCTCCCTACAGTGAAAATATATAATTCCTTTGTGGAACGATGCCAACTAAAACTTGTTACTGGTTCTGTATGAAACAGGAATTAGTGACAAGGTTATAATGTGTGACTCATGAATCCATGTTGAAGGTTGAGGTGGCAAGGATTGGAGAAAGGTGTGCTGTGACCTGTGTGCTGCCACTCCAGCTGTGGCTGCTGCTGGGCAAACTGCAGAACTGCTGTGAGTAGCTGTTGTTACTGTGGCAGAGATGTGTCCTTGCTGCACTCTAATCCCTGTGTATAGAAACCACCAGATAATACTCAGAAATCTTTTCTTTTTTTTTAAAAAAAAAAAAAAAAAAAAAGAGAGAGGGAAGGCAAGTCTTTCTTAGAGAAGTTCCATTTATTAGGATGAAGCTCAAGGAGACATCTCCTGCTCTCTCCTGGTCTCATTCTCTGATCAACCCATTGTGACTGGACTGGCTACCTACACAAACCAAAGTGTCTACAGGCAACATGAATTTTGTTATCGATTGTTTCTAGGAACTGTCAAAGTGAGTGCAGGCTTTCAGAGAAAACGTAATTTTATTTTTATCTTTTCCAGAAGCTCCCCACTCTTTAGAGAACTTGTCTGTATGTAACAAAGTGTAGTTCCATTTACAGAAATGTAGTTTGTATGGCCTTGACCACTGGGCTTTCACTTCCCTGTGAGGGTTGGGATGCCCCGGCACAGGGTGCCCAGAGAAGCTGTGGCTGCCCCATCCCTGGAAGTGTCCAAGGCCAGGTTGGACAGGGCTTGGAGCAACCTGGGACAGTGGTAGGTGTCCCTGTCCATGGCAGGGTGGTTGGAATGAGATGAGCTTTAAGGTCCCTTCCAACCCAAACCATTCCATCATTCTCTGCTCTCCTCAGATGAACAAGGATCTCTCTCTGCTCCTCATTTTCCTGTGAGTTGCCTTATTGTGTAATTCATTTGAATTATACTTTCCCACATTAGAAACATCCTCATGGGATCATGGCGTGAAGGCAGAGGCCAAGAGGAATGTAAAGACATGCTGGAACCATGTTGTAAAAAGTCTCTCCATGGAACACAATTTAGCTGTCTTGATTCACTGAAATAGAGGACAACATTTCTGTGTCAGTCTTGCAGGACAAGTTTCACTCTAAGTAGTGCAAACCTCGTTTTATTGAGCTGAGCAGCAGCAGATCATGAGAGCTGAGCATCAGAAGGGTATTTGGCAGTGTGGGCTCTGCTTTCATTTTTGATAAACAGCTTCTGTTTTCCTCAAATGTATTCATTACCTTTGCATCAGAAGCACTTGCATCGTGGGCAAATATTCTACAATGTTACATAATTTCAGGCTTAATTAGTTCTTCCAAGCTCTCCCTTTCTGGCAGGGAGATCAGTGGTAGAGCAGCATGTGCTGGGCCTGTCTTAGTCTGTGGTGAAAACCCGGCTGAGGTGACTCTTTTGTCATTGATTATTGGGGAGGATTTCTCCAGCTGGATGCCTTCTGCCTGGTCACCATAAATTAGTTTTGTGTCACTGCCTCTAACAACCACAACACACTGATAGTCTTTAAATGGTGGTTTATATGACCTGAGACAAGATCTAGCCTTATTTTTCTGCTCTATTACTTTCAAAGAATAGTCTTTCTATTATTAACAGGCTGTGGTAAAATAATTGTAAACTCCTTTAAAATTTATAGCAGTTTTGTTCATTGCATCTCATGAATGCCAACCTTAGCAGAATTGTAAACTATTAATGAGCAGATGTAAGTATATGTATTTTAACAACGTGATAATGTGATTTTTTTTATTATTTTAGAAAGGTTTACAGCTTGAAGGTCTTTCAGAACTGTTCTGGGTTGATTTTTCTACAGCTGTATAAATAAGATAGGAATTCTCTGACAGTATGATGAAGTTATAAACTGGCCGTGAGGGCACAGTCGCGGCTGTAAGAAATTGGGTCTATCCTGGCAGGTACAACAGGCAGAATCTTCTTTGATTGGAGTCACATTTCATGAGGCAAAAAAGATGTTGAATAACAGTGTATTAGGAATTAACATTTTAGTTATAACTAGGCATTTTTCATCCAATTTTCAGGTAATGGTCAACATTTGAAACTGTTTATGAGTATTTTTTAATATTTTCAACCTACTTCAATAGAAAGGCTGTGAAATAACCCCAAACTGGTTCCATTCAGCTCCAACAGCCCAATCACAGGATAGAGCTGAGCCTGTTGGCCAAGCTGGTGATGCCTTGAGCTTATCTTGGTGAGGTCCTGGTAGGTATTGTGGAACAATTTTATGTGTTCCTTGAATTAATCTTCTTCCCCAAAGGTCTATAGGGTAGAGCGTGTGCTCCTCCAGCTCCAGAACTGGTACACAGGCTGAATAATTCACTTTAAATGGTCCATGGGACTTCTGAGCCTTGTGTGGAATAGTTTAAGAAAACAATATTCCCCTCATAGTAATGGTAATTGTGAGGTTCATGAGGTTTAAATACGTTTATACGGTAGAAATTAACAATATCTAATAGAGATAACAATGTAAACACATTCACATCAAAGTTTCTCATTTATTTGGTGCAGTAAAGTCCAGTCTTTTACTGTGATCTTTTTGTTGAAAACCTAGGAATAGTTTGATGGAAAAGGGAATACATAGGGGACTTGTGAGTGGATTACTGGAGTACCATGTCTGACACATGGCCTTTCACATCCCATTTCACAAACTTTTCATCACCTCATTATCTTCTGACACTTTCCAGAAGGTGAAGAATGCTCAATGAAAATACAAAGATCATGAGGCCTCTTCAAAACTTCCTGGACTTTCAGGAGTGCTGAAATGGTGGAGCTTTCACTCTTGGCACTCCATTCATAGGAAGTTGTTTGGAGACAAGAAAGATGTAAAATAGAGTAGAATACAAGGAAATAAAGGTGCTGTTATGAAATAAAGAAATGAGAAAACATGGAGATAAAAGAAAGAGGATGAGTTCAAGAATTTTACATTTAAGGCATTAACAGCTGAAAAGTCAAGAAAAGGGTAAGGGGGAGGGATTTTTTCAGTGTTGTGAAAGAATTATGCCTCACTGGAGAATTTGCACAGACTTTTAAATATAATGGGCAAAGGACAATTGTTATGGAATTTCATTTTACTTCGTTGGTGTGTGGGCAAATGTATCTTTCAGAGATTTTGTATCCTGAGCACAGAATCAGGACACAATATTCCCCAAAACGAGCTCTGCATAGGAGGGAGCCATGGCCAGTTCAGCTGTGTGGTTCCAGTCAGCAGAAAGAGGGAAGAGGGACCTGTGTCAGTGGGACCTGGGGGACAGAGATAAATGCAGGCAAGTGCAAAAGTGCGTTGTTTATTCAGAGAGAGTGACAGCAAATGTGCAACTGTGGTGATAAACCTGGTGGCTGCTGCACATAATACAGTAATTTTCAATAAAGAATGACTCCATCTTAGTTGATTTGCACAATTTACATCAAAAATGATCCCCCTGTTATCAGCCCACAAACTGCTTCCTAGCAGGATGCATGGCTGTGTTGGATTTATGTGGCGTTATGTGGTTCTGGGAGCTCAGGGGCTCCAGAGGTGGCATCAGTCAGGACAGGTCATTAGAAAAGGTTTCAGGGTCTGATTTGCTCTTTGTCATTCACTTTACTTAGCCATTTGTGCCAAATTAAGGTTTAAACCCAGCATGTATTAAACATGGATCCTCTGCCTTGGATGTTGTATGCTGAATGCAATCCCTTTGGGGAAGGACTGTGTCAGGCCTGGAGCACTGGACACCAGGCCTCGACAGTGGCCTTCACTGTGGCCTGGGGCCTGAGAACACTGCCGTGACATTTTCTGACATGATTTCCTGCATGTAGAGGAAGCAGTTCATACACATAGGAAATCTTCCAGATTGCCTGTGTGTTAACATGGGAATTTAAACACAGCTACTTGTATGGCAGTGTGGTATACTTGCATGGTCTGTTAGTGAGGAGTTCAGGGGAAAAATCTCACCAAGAATTTGTACTTTCTACATCCCAAATCAATCTCCATGCCTTTTTCATTGTTTCCTACCTAATTAAATCGATGGCTCTGTTGCTGAGTTGAAAATGAAGCTGACACGAACTCCTGAAATGCTGCTGGAACCACTGGCCCTTGCAAAAGGTCTTTGTTACTGTTGCCACACAGTTCCGAGTGTTAAATCTGCTTTATTAACTGAACTAAATATTTACAACATCGAGTCGCCAGATTCACCAAATCCCAGGAAATGCAGGTTCCCCATTACTATCCTAGAAGTACAAGCCCAGTGTTGAACAAAGGGAGAAGAAATCCTGTTACTGTTTCTCAGCAGTTACAAGGGAAGTGCTATCTACCCATCACGTTTGTTCTTTATTTTATTAGTGCTGAAGGATTTTAAATGTATTGGGTGTAAGAATACACTATAATATATGTGCTTCTGGACTCTTTTACCTGGGAATCCCTACCCAGGGGTCACAGTCCACTCCTTTTCAGGCCTAGCAAGCATAAAAGTTATGAAATGCTCCTCTCTCAAGAAAGCCTTCCTTTTAAAGAGGTTTTTTTTTTTTTTTTTTTTTTTTGGTCAGACATACTCATAGAAACTGCATTATCTTACTCTGCAATTAGTCTCCCTGCAATCAAATAAAGGGCATGGATTAATGGGAGAACCACTAGAAATATTTTAAAGGGATTAACGTTAATGGAGAAACAGATTATCTTTCTATCAAATGAGGTTAATAACAAAAATTAGTAGTGGCCCCTCACAGTTAGTCACAACCTTACAGAGCCTGCTAGAGATTAATCAGGCGAGTTTTTCTACGAAACCTGTAGAATTTTGAAGTGATTTAGGGTCCTAACTCTTACTCTGAAAAGTATCAAGCCCCTTGGAAGCTCTTACTGCTACGCCAGCTTGAAAAACTCATTTTCTCAAGGAACAAGTTTTAACCTGAAGGGTTTTCTGCAGCAGCAGGTGCCCTGTTGAACTCTCACTGAAATTCCTGTTACCACAGTTCTGGTCAGCCTGTACATCTGTCTTGTAAAATTACTACAGGTTCATTAACACTTTATCTCATAATTAAGTTCATGTAGTAGACTTGAAAAGAGAGTATTTTCTTTTATTGACTCTATTCCATAACAACCTGTAATTGCTTAATCCCTTACAATATTTAAAGCAATTAACATGTGGCCCTTATTTGCATAAAGGCAATTTGCAAAGGTGGTTTGTAAAGTCATATTGAGCATCAGCTTGATCTATGTATTGATGTGATATTTTCTGTAGTCACTGACTGGCTGTAAATACACATTAGAACACCTTTGGTAGGTATCAAAGCACTGGGGGTTGTGATGTTGACTATTGTCACTTTTGGCTGATTATTTCCACAAGATTCTTAGAAAAAAAGCAGTGCCTTTAGTAAAGCAAGTACAGCTGACATAGTCAGGGCCGTATACCATTGCCCGATATTGTACATTTGGGTGTTGACTCTTTTTGTAGGCACTAGTGTCTTAAGGAGAACTCTTTGTTGTTGGTGGGTTTTTTTGGTTTTTTTTAATTAAAACATTTGGCACAGGGATGATTCTCAGATTACTTCCACACTTGTCTGCATCTGGACAGCCTGGGGGTTACCAGAGGCTACCTGGAGGCTAAATTTTCCCTTGCTCTAAAAACAGCAGTAGAAGAGCAAGTCAGTTGTAATTTGTAATTTCTAAACCCATGAATTAGTACAGTGAATGGGGATAAATGGAGGGCAATGGTTTTCTGGTGGTGTTCTGTGCAGGTGCAAACTGGTCCATAAGTACAAATCCTACACCTGTTTTGATTAACATCTCAGTGATGGTATGATAAGCAAATAATAAATGCCTACTTTCAGTCGTGTTCTCAGAAAAATTTCTTCTGACAGATTATGCAAGGGCAAAGTATTTAAATTAGCATAAAATCTTGTAAGAGTGATTCATTTAAAACTCTAGTTTTGTAGATGTAGTTACAGAAATAATCTTAGTGACTATCCATATAGACTTAATTTTCAGTAGTGAAGCATTAGTGGCCTTCAGCATTTGTTCATCTCACACAGCACTGCAGAGGATTCACAACATCATGGGCTGAAAGTCATTAGACGCAGAATGCTGCAGAACAAGTGGCTCAATACTGTGTTTCTCCAGTGTTTCAAGGCCAGGTTGGATGGGACATGGAGCAACCTGCTCTAGTGGAAGGTGTCACTGCCCGTGGCAGAAGCTGGAATTAGATGGTTTTAAGGTCCCTTCCAACCCAAACCATTCAGGGATTCTATTATCGTGTTTTGCTCGGAGTCATGGCCAGAGCGCTGCCAAGAGAAGGGTGGGGATAGTCCTCATGTTTTCTCTTTCATGCAAACTAAAAAAGGTTCCACATTCCATTAAAAATCCCATTAATCTAACCCACAATATAAAAAAAAAGGTGAAAACCCCAAAATAAGTAGGGACATGTCTGCCCTCTCCCCTCTATGTTTTCTTTCAGATAAGATGTGCTCCCCTCTAACAAGAGAACATCCAAGTTATTCAGTTAAGGGGAAGCTTTTTTTATAACACTTGCATAGCCAAAGGTCCCTGGTGAGAAGGGTTTCCTAATAATTTTCCAATAAAGAACAGAAAAACCTAAAAAGTGGTATTTCTAGAGGAGCATAATATTAGAAAGAATTGATATTTGAGGAGCTTTATTTTATTAAAAATGTGCAAGAACTCCTCTGTGTCTAGTTCCATGCAAAGCTTAGTGAAAGGTTAGAAAATTAGCTACTATGTGCTGCTTCTACAGCTGGATGGATGAAGGAGACTTTACATTTCACAACTTCTTGTTTCTGACAAGTTCCAGTGAATTATTTATGTGGGCACTTATCCTGTAAAGATGGAGCTGAGGGAACAAACTGAGTTCACAAATGCTACCAGAAAGCCTTCAGGTGATAAGATGGAAATGGATCTTGGTCGCTGCTGATCTCAAACCTAGACTTGAATTTGTGGCCTGCAGATGAAGGGTTGTGTGGCTTACATTTCTCATCCCTAACTTGGGAATTTGTGCAGTTGATGAACAATTCATGAAGTTCTATTTATCTTCAGCAATTGCCTTATGAATCAAGGGTTTAACTGGAATAAGATAATCCAGGAAATAGTAAATTTCAATTCATTTTTATGAATCTAATATATATTCCACACATGAGAACAGAGATGTGAATACATAAGTGATAAAATACTAGAAAAAAATTACCTATTTCTGTAACCATAGTTGAATTCCGAAAGTCAGAGATTTTGTCAGATCTGATTTTTGCAGCTCTTGGATTTTCTGGGAGTTTCTACCCTTAAAAGTGAGTGAATACAGCTCTGTAGGTTCTTTCGTCTTTCTTATTTATAATGGCCAATTTTCAACTTGATTTTTTATCTAAAGCAATATGGATTCACAAATAAAAGTTTTGGGAAATATTTCATTATTTTCAGGGAATTTCTTTTTGTTTCTCTTTGCTAAACCATAGCTTCTTTGTTATTTGTTGTTTATAAAACTGTTTTAAATCATTTGCTGCAAACATAGAATCACATGTGATGTTAGGCTGAGGGGCAGGTGATAGTTCTAAAACCCAGTAGTTTGTGAACTGCAAAGAGGAGTGAGCATCAAGTAATTTTCACAAGTTTTTCTCAAATTCTGTCTTTCAGCATGAGCATTTCAATTAATACTGCAAATAAGAATGTTACATTTTTCATGTATGTAAAAGCAGGTGTCAGTCAATGGGCCCCTCAAATCTAGGGTGAAAAGTTTGAGGTTGTGGTGCAAATGTTAGCACATTCTGAAGGTGTCACAGGTGCCAGTATGGTCAGCTCTAGAAGGAGTAAACTGCAAAGTCTGCAAGTAGGGAAGAAGTACTTCCAAGCCTGTACAAATGATTCTATATGAGAAGTTTTATTAATTGTGGCATAATCAAAAGAAGTTGCACTTCGAGAAGACATAAAAATTGTCAGTCCTTGAGTTGCTCCGAATCCTGCTATGTCAACGTAAGAATTAAAGGCAACATTTCAGAGCACCAAACAGACCCTGAACATCTTCTAAAATTGCTGAGCTGGGCTCTCCAGCTCACACACGTTCCCCAGGAGCCATCACTGAGCAGATGACTACGCCCTCTGGTCCCTCGAGGTTCTCATATTCATGACAAGAACTACAAAGCCCCTTCTGCAGCATCTGCAAAATTTACTTTCCTCAAAAGAACCCTCTGTCCTTGGCCCAAGAGCTGCATGGTCCCTGCTGGCCAACATGGGATTCCTCAGGAGCCTGGCTCTGTGGCCACAACTGAGTGGTCTGGGAGCTCTTTCACAAGGAAAGCCAGGATCACTGTCCTCCTTGTGCAGGGAAGAAAACCAGTGGAGAGTGAACAGGGAAGGGGCTTATGGCATCCTCAGGAGTCAGATGGAGATGGCTCCTGAGGATCCATCCATTGGATTAACATTTCCCAGAGTCCTGCCCTGGATATTTCAACAGCAGGGGATGGCTCCTCCCTTGCAACTGTCCCAAAAGTAAAGGAGAAAACTGACATGACTGCTTCTAACAATCCCTTTCAACACTTCCACAACCCTGCCTAAATATAAATGGAAGTGAAAACAGAAAGGGAAGCGCAGAACCTGGTAATGTTTAATTTGTGAGCCAATCCTTCCACACAGGATAGCAAAAAGGCAGCACACAGACCTGCAGGTTTCCCACCAGAAAGGTCACTTAAACCAGCCTGACCTTTTTACCGCGTACAAAGCAATAAACCAGCAGCCCTAGCTGAACGGTCTGCAATCCCAAGGTGTTCCCAAAATAACCTGGAGATAAAGCAGATGGATAAAAATCGGGAGATGCTGATGAGCTGGGCATGCAGTTGCTTCTTCAAGATGTTTCTTCAGGAGAAACTGTACATAGGCTGTAAGTCAAAGTCAGGGGAGAGAAAAATTACAACTCCCTGGAGAAAGGAAAGAGATTAACATTTTATCACAGGCAAGTAAGTTGGAAACTCTTGAATTTCTAGATATGTAGATATAGGCACATGAAGATATTGCTATTAAGGGCATTAAAAATAGAAGTATTATCTTTCTACTCAAAGATTCTACTAAATAGCTATGAATTTCTAATTAAGTAGATGTTAAATCTGTGTGACAATATAGTTCATTTTATTATTTATGACTGAAATCTGAAACCTAGATGTAATAATAACTTAAAAGTATGGGACAAATATCTCCAAATTATTATCCTGAGTAGAACTATATGAACAAAAAAGTAGCAACAGCTTAACAACTTCTTCTGGCATGGAGACAAAACCACTAAACTATTCAGATGCCAGTATTTGATATACAACAAATAATCCTTGCTCTGCAAAGCAAATGACAAATTCAGTCTAACAATTGAGAACAATTGAAGTGTTCTTACCCACTTCATCCCACACACCATCCAGAAAACAAGTGCTTAAGACACCATAAATCGTCAAGAATTAAAAATAACTTAAGAAATCTGAAGTTAAACTAGAGCCCCACGCCATCAGCACAGTACATGCACAGAGTGGAACATCCTTTTTTATGCTAATTTTGTGAAAGATGATTTGTTAATTTCCTTAACTTTGTGTCCTTCTTGTCACAAATGTCAAGAATCAAGGAACCATAATTCTCCAGATCATTTAAGCTACTCTTCCTGCTAATGTCCAAAGGGTTGGCTGTCAATGGACTATTACCAAAGTTTATACCAATGCATAAGTACTCTGAAGTGTTTGTGGCACTGAAATTTGTAATACATCCGCCACCACCACAAATGGATTTACTTTCCTTGAAGCTCACATATTTTACTGCAAATGCTTTCTGTGTTCCCTGGTCAGGGCCTGAGCAGCCTCACCTGGAAGGAATAAATCACAGTGGCTGTGGATGTGTTGGAGATGTTCTTTGCTGCAAATACATTATGAATTTTTAAAGCATTAAATATGTATGTACTATTTATATCTTCCTTACAAATACACGGAAGCGTTATTTTTGAAGACTTCAAATAAATTTTTTACCACTTTTCTCTTGATTTTTTTCTTTTGATTCAGTATTTGCAGCACTGACCTAGTCTGCTGTTCAGAACAATTTTGTCCAAGAAATAATCTTTCACCTCCAATTCTTCTCCCACATACCACAGATCTGTGTTCTTGAGACCTCTTGATTAGAACAATGAAGGGAAAAATGTTTCCAGTTTTAAGAAAACATGAAATAGGTTTTGTTTAGAAAGGAAATTTTTAGAAGATATTAAGAATTAATCCCTGACTGGGAATGTGTTCAAAATACTGTGTTTCAATAGAGCCTCTTGTTACCTGCCCTTTATTTTGTTCTCTTGCCATTGGTAATTTACATTGAGTTGGAAAATGTCTTCTGAAGCAACTTAAGTGCATGACTAGACAATTGTATTTAAATGTGTGTATTTTCTTTGTAAATATTTCCTACAGAAATGACTGAGAATTGTGGCTTTGGGATGGAATCACCAACATTATTTTTTATCAAATCCTTTAAATGTCCTGTTTATTACAAAGATGAATAAAAAGCAAGATAGATTTCTCAAGGCATTTCCTGTCCAAGAGACAGGTACAGGTTCCTGTCCAAGAGACAAGAGACCTGTGTACAGGTACCTTTGGATACAGCATGTTTAGGAAATACTGTAATGCCTGGAGCTCTGGAACAGAAAACAACATTTGGGTGCTGCTTTCTGCTCTGCCACTGACCCATGTGAGACTCTGATGCTGTCTCTGCTGGCTTCTCTCTCTCTGCTCATAATTTATCTGTCCTTTCTTTTCATCAACAGTTATTTCTTCCACCAAAACTTTAACCTCAGCTGGGAGCCTGTATATCATACCAATGGCAAAGTTTTGAGTATGAAATAGCTCTTTTAAGAAAGATCTGACTTTGAGTTCAAGCTTCTTTCATGTGAAGGGAACAAAGGGAAAACAGATATGAAAAACAAGCCAAGGGAACCTTTTTGACAGGGTTTGTACAAAAGCAGGGTTTGTAGGTGTTGAGACTCCAAAAGACAAGCTCTGATGCAGTCAGTTAACACACACCTGCTTCTCTAATCAAGGGCAGATCAAAGTGACAAACACCTGGACCTGATTTAGTTTAAATCCTGTGAGTAGTTCCCAATATTCCAGTGAGTATTCGCTAATCAACAGGAATGCTCAAGTGCCTAAAGAAAACTTTTTATTAAGTCAAGTTCATGAGATTTGTGTTCTTTCATGAAGGATTTTGGTTTAGCTTATGTATTTGTGTGAGCATCAGCTGCCTATTATTTTAGCATATGAAAATAGCGCTTTTAAGTTCTTCATTCTGGAGACTGCCACCTGGCTGGAGAAATACTGCCTGTGTTGTACAGACAGGAGTGGATGGTGAAAGACTAGGGGTCACATTTGGAAAGAAACTGAGATACGTAAAAATCTTTGCATTGGTGTTGCCCTGAAAATCACATATTTGAAGAAGAGAAAAGAATTCCCAGCTGCTTCACCTGGGAAGGCACCGCATGGCTTTCCTTTTTTGCTCTGTTTCATAACCCTGGGGCTGCGTGGTCCTGTGCAAGGGTCTTTGAGTGTATGGGCAGGAGAATCTGACTCTGAGTCAACCAATGGTCACCTCTGTGTGAGCTGGGACTTAGCCTAAATAACCTAATGGCAAAAATTTCACCGGGAAGAAAGTTTGCCTCATACTACATCAGCATATATCATCAAAGGGTGGAATTTTTTCCATGGAAGTTTGTCTTTTAGGTTTTTTATTAGTTCAGTGTTTAAAAAGTGCTGACAAAATAGGAGGTATTGGGCCATATGGCAAACTTATCAATGCAGTCAGTCATATTTAATGAGAATTTTGAAAAGTATTTTCTTACAAGAGGGCCTAAATATACAAATTAAGGAAGAAATGTTGGCAGCATTGTGTTTCATTTCTACTCACTAAGCTTCTACCAGTATCAGTTTCTCATAGATGGATAACTACATATGGCTTTAAATACCTTGTACTGCAGAGTAATCAGTTACCAACCGTAAAATAATTCTGGAGTAATTTAAAGAACTTCAGCATAATGAATTGACCTCCAGTTTACATTTGTTGGACACATAAGCCTCCCATTGCCTTCTTTGTGTTGATTTTGGAGTGAATTGGAGGGCTGAAAATGGAAATGAAGGAAACCTGATGGGCAGATTTAAAGATCCATCCAAGGATCTTTATATGAACTTCAGAAGAAGCAGCCTACAGAGTGGGACATAGATTTTGAATCTCTTGGGATAATTTGATAATTTAAGTTTTGATCCTGAAAATAAATCTTGTCTAACTTTGTACCTCTCAGTAATCTGACAGATTTTAACAAAGCAGAGTAAAATTTTCCAGCTGTTGGTTTAACACTGCTTCAAGTTTGATGAGGAATGATAAATTCTGGAGTTACTCTTTGAAACGATCCAGCTTCCTAAACTGGTGTGCCTTGGTAAAGGAACATTCCTGAGCAGTTCCACTGAGTTACGTATTTTGGGGATCCAGGATCACACCTTGGGCCTTAAAATAGCAACAGAAATAGGTCAAGCCCCAAATCTGTCAGGAGAGGCAGAGGGATATGGATATGTGCTTTTGAGGTACTTCTGTACGTGATAGATGTGGGAACTGCAGTTCAACTTACAAATACTTGGCTGTATTTATTTTCTGCACAGATGAAAGAGTTTATAGGGAGATTATTAGTATAAAGTTTTTTTAAGGAACCCCACGTTTATGATTTAAAGCTTGCCTCCTGGTTGGTAACTGGTTTGCATTTCCATCTCCATGCTTAAAACAACTCCCTACTCCTAAACCACAAGAGGTAGCACATCTGTCTGATCCTCACGTTACCCACCTGTGATTGATACCAGTTTACATGTTGGAGTAAGTCCCAGTGGAATTAATTTATTGTAACTGAAGGTTGAGCAGCACAAAAACGTTTGATCATTACAGACTTAATACCTAATGTATTGAGAAGGACAAGGCAGTGTTCTGACAGGGCTTGATGTTTATGTTTTTCCCCCAAACTTTCTCGTCAATAGCTGCTGTCAGCCTGATTTAACAATAATTCATGCGCTTAGGGATGCTGCCATGCTCTTCTCATTAGGTGAGCATTAGAATCCTTGTAAGATTTGGTTTCCTTTCGGCTAGAGGAAGGGGAGGAAGCGAGCAGAGAGGGCTGGGGATCGCCAAGGGCATCGTTTTAATCAGCAACTTCCCCCGTGCCGCTTTGTGTGCGTGTGTTTGCCTCCCGCAGCAGCGCTGACAGCCCTGCCCGCTCGGGCCGGGGGAGCGCGCAGCTCTCCGGGACGAGCCCGGCCACGGCCGCTCCGCCGGGGACGCAAAGTTGCGAGCGCGCCGCCGGTGCCGCGGGGAGGTTCGGGCTCGGCGGAGCGCCCGGCCGCGGGCATCCCGCGGTGCCATCCCCGCTGCCATCCCGGTGCGGGGGGG
>VZRZ01011485.1:1742894-1805891 GCA_013398175.1 Climacteris rufus | reverse complement strand
CGGCGGGCAGGGGCGCTCCGCCGGGCCGGGGGCACCGCGCCGGCTCCGCGTTCGCCTGCGAAACGCCGTGAGAGGGGCTGCGGGGGAACGGCGGCACGGGAGGAGGCTCCCGGACACAGGCGGCGACGAGAGACGAGGGCACTCGGGGCTCTGATGAGTTGCTCCTGAAAAGGGCGCAGATATTTAACTGCTGGGAAACTAGCTGCCTGTAAGTCATCGGTATTTGCCGGTTTTAGCGGCGATCCATCAGATCGTTTTCTCCTGCATGCTTCTGTCAGGAAAAAAAAGTATCAGTGTTGCCTTACTATCTGTTCAGTGCAGGTGCAGTGACCCTGTATCCATTAAGATGTACAGGCAGTTCCTCTAGGATGCCGCTCCTCAGCAGGGCAGGGCTTTGCACTCGGAGATGGTTTTGCAGTGTGAGAGAGGCACGCGTTGTGCACTTCCAAAATTTGCGATGTGGCTGTTGGACATTGGGCTGCCACCTCAACATGGTTCACGCAGATGGTGAAACGAATGTGGCCTGAAGTTTGACTGGAGTGATACACATCAGCGACCTGTGAAAGATCTTGTCCAAATCTGCAGCTTTTGTTTGTCTGCTCTCTGAATTGCAAATGTGGCATAGTATGTTACATTCTAAAGTTAGTGTTGACTGGTTTTTCCACTTTAAATAACATTCACCTCATTTAAGGCGAGCTGGATCATGAAACACAGCAAAGGCTGTCCAAGAATGTCAAGTACCTTCCTTCACTTCTCTAGACTCGATGATACTTATGAGGGGAAAGATGCTGTGTTTCATTTGTCACTTGAAAGTGTGAAAACAGTTGTATGTATGGGCTGTAAAAGTAGAAGCAAGGTTTTGTCACTCTGTGTTAGAGATTGATGATTGTGGATGTATTACAGTCTGAAACAGAGCTAGCCCTCCTAATCAAATAATCAAGTTTTAGAAATCAGTCATAACTGCTTGAGAAGATACACACTGGGAAGAGTAGTGGGGCTGTGTGAATTTTCCATATGTATGTCAATAGATGGTTTAGTTTTCAGGAGAGTGGTTGGTATCACGTGCTCCAGTTATCGGGGTTATAGTAATGATTCAGAACAGGTATTTTTAATTTATTTCTATTTACTTTTACCAGAATCTTTTGCACTACTGGGTTTCTGGGAAAATATTTTTACGTAGAAATTCTGATTATAGTCGAGATCTACTCACTGTCTTATGCAGGCTTTGAAGGCTTGGCTGCCCAAGCCTCATTCACAGTTTGTTCTTCTGGTAAATGCATTAGACAAAGGATTCGGCATTTCCTGAAATGAAGCCTGTATTTCTAATGTCAAGGTTATATTTCTTTTTTCTGTTAGTACTTAGCTGAGTATCAGTAATAGAGCTGACAAACGTAATGAATAAAATTCACCGTATGTTGATGATTTTTATAGTTCTTGTAATTGAAGTACTTCGTGTCCTTGACGTGATGAGGATGCTGTTCTGGCTTTCATGAAAGGGTACCCTTAAGTGACAGAAATACTGTCAGGAGTCAAGTGTCGAGGAGGAGAGTGGGGTTGTTAATTCTTGGGTGCATAATGTGACACATTTCCAGCACAGAGCATGGGCACACACGTGGGATTCCAAGGTGCAATTCCCAGCTCCGGGAGTCATTCCAGGGATGCCTGCGCGCTCCACGCGTGATCCCTGCTGGCGTGCACTGCTGCTGCTGCAGGAGGGGAGTGTTATGTCCTGAGGCCGTGCTGCCAGTGCTGGTGGGTTGTGAATTGTCTCCTTGCTCCCTGCACAAAGCCCCCTTGAAGTTAATCACGGAATAGCAAGGCCAGAGGGGACTGAGCCACTCCTATTGGCAGTCTTCCGGTGTTCCTGCCCAAGGCAGGATCAGCTCATACCTGTGTCATCTCTGATGGCATACTTTGTGTACTTTTTGTGTTCTCCTTCTCCTCTTACTTTTCTTACTGCTTTTGCTGTCTTTTCCATGATTTTTTTCTTCTTGGTAATGCTCTTACCTATTATTTTCTAAAGAATCTTATCTCATTCCCTGCAAACTGTCTCTCCCTCTGGTAAGCTCAGTCAGTCTCTCCTTCAGCATTTTTTCGTTGCTTTGTGGGACACCTACTGCTTTTCTGCCAGCTCTACATATATGCTGGATTTACCAGGTTTTTGCCTAGTTTTTAGAGGGATTTGATGGAAATAGTACCCTTGCTGTCTCTTTGTGCAGACAGGTAAGCTTCATTCAGGACCAAGGAGCTGTTCAGCATCTGCTTGAACTGGGGGAGGTTGAGCTCGTTGGCAATAGAAAAGAGACCAATGGCTGAGTTAAAAAGTTTGCCATTGCTGATTTATCGCATTGTAGCTTGAAATGGCATGATCTGATTTTTAAATCTGACTAGAAACATTATGTACCATGAAGGTAGAACTCCTAAGTGCTGGCCACAAGAGGAAATATTTGCAGCTATGGGAGGTATGGCTATGTTAAGTATGTAGTTGTCTGAAAGGTGAACTCATCTGAAAAAGATGGATCTTATGTAATTAAGAATGATAGATCTTACTACAGCTTGGGAGAAATACAGTAGCTGGAAAATGTGTTTGTTTTGTGCATCTGTCAGAACTCCCTCTACTTAATTCTTGGATCCTGTCTCTTTCCCATTTCATGTGGGAGGTGGGGAACCTCTTGTCTCATGCAGCTTTGTAAACGTAGAGTGTGAACACAACTGAAGAGTTACGAAACAAGAGAAGGGACAGGGCTTAAAAGAGTGACAGAACATTTATTAGGTGTCCTGACTGTTTCTGGCCTTGATATAGTGAAATCACAAACATCTGTGGCAGAACTTCTGGACCATTCAGTTGTGTAAAATTTGGGCTGGAATATCTCCTGAGAGCAGGACTGAGGATCTTTACCCAACTCATTAATGAGACGCCTTTTTTTATTTTTTGTTTGCTCTTTGCTTTTAATTCTTTGCTTAGTTGCACTTTCTTATGACTAGTTTCATTCTTTTAATTCAATAATTGAATTTTTCAGTGCCCATGATTACTTTGTGATTCAAGTCCTCATTCTGAAAGTATAATGCCATTTCTGACACTTCATGCTGTGTACTCTTGCATATATTATCAGCAGATAGTGTTTTTGTCACCTATTCTGAAAGCATGCTTTTATGATTAAAAACTGCTTAGGAAGCTCTCAATATTTATTACACTTTCCCTTCATAACTATTATTTTGCTAAAATTTACTGTGCCAGAAATTACAAATTATTGCAAATAAGATAATTTTATCTGTGTCTTTCAAGTTGATGCAGTAAGAAATGAATGTAATGTGAAAGGACTTGGAAAAGCCCTTCTGGGCTGCTGGAGTTGTGTGTAACAGCAGTACTGGAGCTCTGTAACATTCTGTAGAGCAGGAAGAGGTGCTCATGTTGGATTCACAGGATGGGTTACAGCTGGCTGGCAAGCAACTTCCAATGCCAAAGATAGGCTTGTCATATTTTGAAATACTATTTTTTGCCAAGTAGGTATAGTTTAATGTCTCTATTCTTCTGCTCCAGAGATCCTGTCCAGAAGGAAGAATATTTATAAGTGAAGTTTTTAGTGAATATTCCGAAATTCAAGGTCTTTTATGAGGTTTTAATTTGGCTCTTTTCAAGGAGAAAGAAACTGCTAAGTATTTTCTCAGCCTGTATCTTTCAGAAGTTGGTTATGTGTCCATAACATAAGACTGAAGCTCTATGGCATTTTTGTCAAAGTCGGTTAAAAACCCCTGAACATTTTGCAACTTTGCAGTTCTAAAATCCTGTGTTTCCAAACAGCAAGACGTTACTGTGCTAATAACTGAAAGGAACAAGGTAAATGTGAGTTCTGCATTGATAGATGCCTTAGTACCTATGCAGTTCAGTGCCCTAAAATGAAGATAACTCCCCGGACTGGGAAACTGTGCCACAACCTGGGAGCGTGTGTCAGCAGGAGACTGGCTGCAGTTAGTCAGGGAGGCTGTGTAAAAGTGACTGAGGAAACTCATATCCAGCAAAATGATTGCCTCTGCTTCAGCTGGCAAGGTGTGGGGGCTCATGGAGCAGGGTGAGCTGAAAGCCTCGACTGTGAAAGGGCAAAAATGCAAAATGCAATCACTTCCAGAGGGGTGGCGCGGGGCCGGGGGCAGCTGCCTGGGACCAGCACCCACACACCACAAACACCCAGATTTGCTGTTTGCAACACCCTTGGCTTCAGCCCTCCAGTGCACAGCGTCTGGCCAGGCAAGTTCAGGGTACAGAATGAAGAGGTTACAGTGCCAAAAAAGGGAATTTCAGAGATACAGCCTAGAAAACATGCTGAGCAATTGATGTCTTTAAGCTCCTCAGTGTTAAACCCAAGGTAGTGGGAGCTGGAGTTACACAGACACACACACACAATATTCTGAGCTGAAAGAGACCCTCAAAGACCAAGTCCAACTCTAAGTGAATGGCCCAAATGAGGAGTTAGTGACACGGCTTTTTGCCTTGTTTTGTAGTTCTTTGATCTTGAGTCTGTCACAGTGGTAGTTGTGATTCAAACTTTGCCTTCACTTTTGGGCATCTATTAATCACTTTCCCATTGGATATTTTTTAGAAACAAATAAATTATGAATATGTGCTGACAAACTTTTCTTGATGAGGACACTCACAGGATTTTGCTCTCTGCTGGATGCAAAGGTTCTCTAGGGATTTTATTGCCTCTAAGTTCAGTCTCTGTATGAGTTGTGAGCAAATATGTGATCAGAACAGTGAGATGCTAAGATGGTAGCCTGAAAATATCTTTTTTTTTACTGAGAAATTCAGGAAACTGAACTTGAAGTATAAACTTTCAACTCTAAATGCATTTTGCTTTGAAGGTGTGAGTGTGTGCAAAATGTGGGTCGAAAATTTAGAGAAGGTTTAAATGAGGAAGTGCTACTATTTCACATCAAAGTATTCTAACAGAGCAGTTGTAGAGAAGGTCGAAGAACACCTGAATACAGGTGGAAGGAAGGGCAGTTGTGTTGGACAGTTGTATGTGTGTTAAAGGACAGAAGTTTTGCTGTGATGAAATCAACAGCATCCTTGCATGAGATCAAACAGTAAACCCATAGGTACTGCCCTTGGGGGGAAAGCCCAATGCAGGTGCAAGCTGCTTTCTTGAACTTGGGTCATTCTTCAGTCTGTACTTCGGGTGTTCTAAGGCTTCCTTCTCTTTCCTGTAGCACACACATGGAAAACACATGTGAAAAAAAGTTACATATGTAATGCTGTTGCCTTTCAAAAACTGACAGTCTGTTGTGGACCTCAAACAGATCCAGAGCCCTGGATTTCAAAATAAAACATTGTGTAATTGTCTTGTTGTCTTGGAAAAACATATCTTTTCAGTGTCTGTTCAATGATTAATGACAGTCATCTCTCCCAAAAGTGGTTTGGCCGATGAATCAGCACTACTCTTCCTCTGGATGGCCAGTTCCTGAGTTTCTGCTTTTATCTTTTAAATTTGTTGTGTTAAATAGGTCTTAGATGTCTGAATTTTTCACGTGTTGTAGAGGATTGATAATTTATAGTTAGAGGAGAGAGACAGTAGACAATGTTGAATGGCACTGATCCAGGAAAAAGGCTTGATAGTCTCTGTCAGAGCCAGTATTGATATCTTTGTCTGCCCTGGCAATATCATTCACTGTTTTCACAGTTAACATTTTTTCCTAAATTGAGGATTGTGCAATATTATGGAGATATTCTGTGGAGCAAATTATTCTGATAGTAAATAAAGAACCTGTAAGCAGCCCCTGTATGAAATCGTAGAATACAGTATTAAACACTGCTTTCAGAACAATCTTTTGTTTTCAGATTGATGGGATTCTGTAACATTTGCCTTGGGATGCAACATAGTCTGTGTGGTTCTTGACCACAGAGCTTACAGTCCTGCTACCTTTGTGGGAAAAGATCTTGAAGCACCAGTTTCAGGTTGTGCTGCTGGATGGTTCTCTCTGATCAGTGTCTCAGGAAATAATATGAAATACTCCTGTTACAATGAAACTCCACAGCGAAACTCTAGGATTAAAAAAAAAAATAAAATAGTGTCACTCCTCTGCAGGCAGTCCACTGTGTATGTAAGTAGTTACTTAAATGTCCTTTCCTCCAACATCGAAGATAAGCTGCCTGAAATGTCATCTACCACATGGTGATACCCATTTTGAGCCTGCAACAATATAAATGCTAAGGAAGTCCCAGAGTGCAGCTTGAATTGAGCCACACAGAGTGACCCAGCAGGAAGATGAATGGATCTAGATATCCTCCTGATCTTTCTGTGATATTAGACCCTTTTCCCACTCCTTAATTTAGGACACTCTCCAAATGGCTCCTTCTCTTCCTGATGACCTCCCCTCTGTTGCCATCGTGATGCTGTGTCAGTCTGCAGCTGCCTCCACGGGGGAGCGATTGGGTTTGCCCTGGTCATTACAAGTGTTGGGCTCTTGCCAAGTACCCAAATTGTCCATATTGCATGTTTCACACACTTGCTTCACTGTGCATGTTCTCATCTTAAAACCAGATTATCCCATCATTATTGTTTTCCAGTCCTCAATATTACCCGTGAGTTTTTGATGTACGTTTTTGTCTCGTTATTTCTATTTTACAATGTTGCTTTCATTTTGTTTCAGTGCTGAATCTCTGCCTGTAACTGATTATTAAAGATCCTGTAGCACTATGGGAAAAATCAGCCCTAAACCCAGTTTTCAGATGGGGTAGGGTAGGACTTACCTGTCCCCTGGTGTGGAGCTCTCTGGGGTGCAGGGCACAAACAAATCCTTCTGCTCTGCATAAGCCTTTTGTTAAAATCACATGTTCTTTGATACTGAAGCTGTCTTTTACCCCTCCCACTGTAAAATGCCTCCAAATCAGTCAGCTTAGGTGCTGATCTGATCTTTCATCCTCACTCTGGGAACTGTCATATCCAATGAACCACCTGGTTAATCAGCCCTTGTTGGGACACTCTGCTTCAAAGGGGCAGAATGATGCAGTCAAGTGGCTTGGCCCCTTTAAGCATAAACTGTGGGCATTGTTTTGTTCTCAGCAATTGCCATTTCTCTGCAGGAGGATGTGTAATCAACTTCTGGTAATAACACTTCTTAGTGTTTTCCTTTTAATGTGGTTTAACCATAGGTTCTCCCCTTCCTGTTGTTTCAGTGCTCGTGGTTGTGTTCCTGCTTGTGAATTGACTCAAAGTGCAGCTTCCCTGCAGCCAGAGCACTGCCTCCTTTAAAATAGGTGTGTTTGTTACAACCTGAGTGGATTTGAAAAAGGACTCGGGTATTGCTTGAAATCTCATTATGTACAAACTTGTCTATGCAGGAACGTAAATACTTTATTATATTCTAAATATGAAGGTGCTTTTCTGCTGTAATGAATCCAGAGTGTTTCACAACTAAGTTTTGATGCTGTGATGTAATGGGTTCTGCAGGATTTTGGGGGTCTCCTGGAGGCAGCAGTAAAGGACTGTGAGGTTGTGATACCATCTCTGAGTACCAGCTAAAAACCCTGTCTTGAATGAAAAGAAGTAATTTAAAACCATTTTAAAACACAAGCAATCCAAGTAATCAAATCTAGGAAGATGCAATAATACAGTAAATATATATATATATAGGTAAAAAGGAAGTCTCTCCAAAGTTAATGGTTACCACCACCTCCATTCCAATCAGCTCCATTACCTGGGCTTGAATTGCAAATTTGTTTTAAGTGGTGACCACAGAGTTCAGAGTTGTGATGGTCCTGGCAGGGTCTGTGTCCTGAGCTGCAGCTCGTGTCTGATTGACATGTGCCTGACAGGTTGGGGGGGTTGGTGTGGGATTTTTAATAGTTGTTATGTTTGAGGGGTTTTTTGTTGTTGTATAAAATAATAGGGCATGAATAATTCTTAATATCAGTGTTCTTTATAAACATGTCTTAAAACAGAGGCAATTTTTAATAAAGATATCTGAGAGTCAATAGGATGCTTTTAAGGCAGGCAAAATAAAGGAAAATTAGGAAGTTTCCTTTGTTGAAAGTAACATGGACTTTTCTTCTCTTTCCATATTTGCACGGTTACAAAGCAGTAGACTAAAATATGAATCCAAATGTCTAATCTAAGTATTTCTAGTAGATAGTAAATCTTACAGTTGTAAAAATTGTTTCTCTTCTGAAGCCATTAAATATTTTGTCACTGATTGTACAAGAAGCAAAAAGATTGAACAGTAATTTCTAATGTCAAAAATAAAAATATTTATTTAAGTTTTCTTAGGGTGAGAATATCTTTCAAGTCGCTCAAGAGTTATTAAGGTACAGATTATATTGAATAATGTTTGCTCTAGTTGTTGGATTAGTTCTGTTACGAACTTCCATGGTACATCACCACACTCCTCAGAAGAAAGTAATAAATGCAAGTGAAGTAGAAATGGAGAGCAGATGAGCAAGGTGATAAACTCTTCCTACGCACAGATTTCAGACTTTTGGTTGCCAAAATTAAACTTCAGCACCTGTAGTTGTCTCTGCTCTGCTTTGAAAGATTTACACCTTGCCCATAAAGGAATGCTCTATTAGTTGCATAAGTGGCTGCATCTTTATTAGTTGAGGTAAATTTTAGGCAGTAAATTGGCTGCTTTATTGCTGTACATGTGTTTAAATCAAACCTGTCATATCAGGTCTCAGTTATTGTGTCTTTTAAGAAGCACATCCTCAGGCAGTGTGTTCCACATGGCCAGAACCAGTGACTCTGGGTGATGCTGTGTTAACACCTCATGCATTTGCTGCTTCCTTTGCTGTTTAAAATGCCATGTAGTTTGGGCTCAGGTTTCTTCTTTAAAGGTCTCCAAGGTGAGTCCAAAATGCTACAGCCCTCCTCTCATGTCAGTCATTAGGAAATGAAGTTGGTTGTGATGGGTAAGAGGAACATTTTGGTGTCCTTTAATCTGGCACCATTTGTGCTTCTCTAACACATCCCCTTTTAGTTTTGCCAGTTCACCTTGGGGCAGCTCATGGTGGAGTCTGCACCTCTGGGGGTCTTTGCATTTTGAGTCCTCTGAATTGATAAGAGGAAAGCTGGTCTTTTTAAATTATTTTTTATTTCTCAGTCCCTCTATTTGTGCCATGACTGACAGAAGCGGGTGCTGAGCTGACTGGAGCAAACAGTGATCCTGTAGTCAAAATTGGCTTTGGGGATCTCCAGAGGATGTGCTTTTCCTCTCATTCTGGAGGGCTGGGCTCTTGTCAGCTGTGGATTTTAAGAATCTGGAATCACCTTTTAAAGAGTAGGAGACTTTTAGGGTAATAATATATTCCCCTTTCTTTTATTTCTTTTTTCTTTATTCCTAAGGATTTGCTCTGCTGATGTTTAATATATAAGAAGTTTAAATAATTTAATAAACTGTCTCAAATGAGGAAATTGAAAGGGAATTCCAAATGAATGTTATAGCACAGTGCTATTGCTGCTTGACACTGGAGTATGGGTGGTCCTGCCTGGCACGATGCTGGGAGAGTAGGAAACAGGCTGGGTAGTGCAGTCAGTAAAATACACAAGTGCATACAGTAAAAATAGCCTCAAATATTGCATTTGAAAGGTGAATTTGTGGTTTTCATTTACCCATTCACATCTGTGAAACGTGTACAGCTAAGGAGCTGATAGAAGGAATTGACCTTGCAGCTGATGGTTGATTTGGAAATACAGAAACATTGAGGAAGGTATTTATGATCTGCACTAAGCCTAGCTTGGCAACTGCTCATATTTGATGATTTGCATCATTGTTTCTAATACTAAATTTGTGCCTCAGTAACTAAATGCAACACATCTGAGTTGCTGACACTGTGAACTATGATTTTGACTTCCTTTTATGTTGTGTTTAAATTGTCAACCATAACTTTGTGTTATAGCACACACGAGGGAGGAAATGCTAAGCTAGGATTCCTACAGCAAGCATTAAATGAATTTATCACACACTTTTCAAATAATAAATTTAGAAGTGCATGAAGATTTACAGAATATTCCATATTCAGAAGGATGCCAAGTTAGAGCTGCTTTAGGAGCTACATGCATTAACCAGAATTTCTGGCTTTTGCAGGCTGTAGGTTTGAAAGCTCTTCAGTCCTTGGGACTGTGTTGCAGTTATCAAAATGCCTGTGTTGATGGTATTGAATGATAAGAGATAATGGATTTTCTCTGGTGTGTTTAGGTACCACTTTCAGTATGAGGCGTTCTAGGTGATTAGTGTGTTATCTTTCTGTGTCCCCTTTTGCCACAGTGCTAATACAAAGAAAATCTGTTATTTTAATTGGCTAATCATTACTGTGAAACAATACTTGCCTTTATGAGCCTGGCCTGAGTGATAGCTCTAGTTACAGTTTTGGATAGTAAATTGGAAATACTAGTCTTTTGTTGGCAAAGAAATGAGGGAATTAATTATTTGAATGTAAATTGTCTGCCCTGTGACTGGGTGTTTTTATACAAATTAGGCAAAAGTAATTTCCTGTGATCCTTTAGCAGTCAAATATGGAAGAGAAGAATATCTGTGTGAACTGTTTAGCCACAGAATGTCGTGTGGACTTTAACATGTGCAAGTACAGAATTTTGTTTTAATTTCTCATATTCAGAGATGGACAATGTTAATTTTTTTATGTAGCCCCATTAAAAAGGAAAAAAAAGTTGAGGGCATAAAATCCTAATCTTGAGAGAAATGCATTTATTGAAGCCAGCAGATGTCAGTATGTTCTTGTCATATAGCCCTTTTGTTTTACACAATAATTTCCCTTGAATTAAATATATAGAAATAGTATTGCAACACTATGTTAATACAGGTCTCTTTCATTCAAATACTTTACTGAAAAGGGTTTTTTCTTTTGTTTTCTAGACTTAGGCTGGCATGACATCCATGTACACAGCAGCTTTCACTGTGTGTAACTCCACATCAGACTGTGTAAGGAATGCAGTGCAAAAGACTCTGCTAAATGAGAATGTTATTGATTGTATTGCTCCTTAGTTTCTAACTGACTTTTTTGTTTCTCTGTAGGGGTTTCGTTCCTATATTGTGAGGCATTTTGAGAATGCTGGCACACTCCTTTCTGTTTGTGTAGCCAGTGTGTTAGAAGTCTGACGTGTCTAATCAAATCTGTCTCTCTAATTTGGAGATTATTTGGCCACTGTTTATACATGGTAATAAAAACCAGATGAGCTGGTGGTTGTCTTCCTTGTGTTTGAAAAATCAATACCATTATGACATTGTGGAGAAGCCTCTCCCTTCTCTCAAAGTGCAAAATGATGGCACAGAGTGTGAAAAGCTGCAGAGCTCATAGTGAGGGGTGCTCACCATGGAAAGCTGACCCCAGCTTTTAAAAGAGCAGCTTGAACACCGTGGCAGCTTGCCAGGCTGCCCTTTTTGGGTGGTGGGCAGATGGTGCTTTTCTCAGGTGAGGCTGAGCAGATGGGAGCTGTGCCCAGGAGCAGGAGGCACAGGCGGCTGCCAGGTGAGCCACACTGAGCCCCTGCCTGACCCGAGCTCCCTGGGCAGCACTGAGACCACCCTGGCACTCCTGCTCAAGGGGCTTGGCTTCTCCCCCAGGTTTGCCAGGACTGTGCCTTGTGCAGGGGTGGGTGTTTTGCACCTCATAGGAGACACCTTGCTTCATTCTGCCATAAAACTGACACTTCAGTGTCACTCTGCCATCGTGGCCACTGCCCAGCCCAGCCAGGATGGGACAGAGCCCAGGTTTGGTCACCTGGAGCACTCGGTGCCTTGGAGTGTTCACTGAGGGTCCTGTCTGTTCTTGAGGAACTGATGTTGATTTTGGCCTGGTGTGGTTTTTTTTTTTTTTTTTGGTTGGTTTTTTTTGTTTTGTTTTTTTTTTTGTTTTTCTGTTTTTGTAAATTCACAGTCATAAAATACAGCAGCTGTCACTTCAGGGTTTTTAATTACATTTCCAAGCAGAAATTTGTTTTACATTTTCTCTTTCTTCAAGCTCTGTCATCTTAAAGTGTTTGTTTTACGTGCAGGACCTATTCATTGTGACTTATTCCTTGCTTCTCCTCATCTCAGACACTGGGTAATTTCCACATCGTGCAAATGAGAATCCAGGCAGGCAAGACAGCTAAAAAAGATACCTCTGGAGTACAGAAAACCCCAAAGTACAGCATTACTGAGCCTGTAGGCTGGAAAGAAGGTATTTTATTTTTAAAGAGTGGTTTTATTGCATCTGCCCTTAATGCACTTTCTACAGATGCTGACAAACACCCAAAATCCTGTTAAATATCATGCTTAAATTAGTCCTGAGCAACTTTTTGCAGGATACACTAATGTAGTTTAATTCAGGTTTTGGCTTGCTCTCCTGGAGCTATGTGGAAGATACCACAAAATTATAGTTCTCTTTTCATTTTATTATAGGGGGAAAAAAGGAAAATGTAGATATATGAAGGTCTGCTTGTGCAATATTTAAAAATGCATTTATCCTTTCTTCTTTTTAGCGACAATAAGAAGCAAAAAGTGTATTTCCACCACTGAATAAAACAATAAGAAGCTGTATCTTGTATTGTTTTGACATCTTTCCTTCCATGGCAGTGAAAGCACTTTCTGATGGTTGACCCTTATTAACAGCCTCCTGAGCATGCCTTTGGAAAACCTGAAAAATAGTTTGGAAAACCTGAAAAATAGACATGTAATTAACTTCCCTGTGTAGCTGGCAGTGCAGCTGCACCTTGGGCTCCTGAAAATGAGGTGCCTGACAAAAACTGGGGAATCTCCATCATGCTTTAACACACTGAACATCAGTTCTAAAGAACAGTGTTTCCCTGAAGCTCCTGCTCAGCCTCAGAGATTGTTGTGCAGCTTCTGTCCTGCTGCACACAGAGGGTTATTGAGGGAGAGGCAGGCATTGCAGTGGGCAGGTGAAGGGTTTGGGTTCCTGGTGGTTATACTGACATGAGCATCACAGCACCAGAGCATCTCCTGGGGGTGCCAGAGCTCATCCAGCCTCTTTCTGTCCACACGTGTGAGCTGAGAGCAGCTGAGCGACTCTGTGCTTCACTTGGTCCATGGGATTCCCATAGAAATATTTGAAAATGTCATCTTGTTGTCAGAATAGTGAGGAAGTATGAAAATCTTGAAATGAATTTTGATCAGTTACTTAGTAACAATGATCTTATAACTTCTCAAATGTTATAAATTTCTTTGTTTTGAATAAAACTTCCATTGGAGTGGAATTTACACGTTCCTGTGTGCATGCATTTTTACATTTTGGAAGAGATTAATGGGAAAACAATACAGAAATGGCTGCACAAAGCTCTGAGCAATACTTCTTCCAGATAAACTCTTTTTTAATAAAGATTGCAGATCTAGAGATTGCTTTGAATTTCTTTTCACATTCTTGCACATATTTAAAAATATTCTAGTTGTACTTGGATCTGATAAGAAGATGCTGTTCTAGACCATGATAGATACTGGTTTAGATAATTTTAGATACTGTGGAAACACATGCCTTAGGACCCCAGCTGTTTGAACTGAAATACATATAGGTGGTGGTTGCAGTTTACAAATGGTCTTAAGAGTTAAAATTTTCAGAAAGATGGCAGCTGTTAGAATAATTGCACTCTCTCACTCCTCAAAACTTAGTATGTTACATAAATCTAAATTCTCAAACTCCAAAGCATTTGAAACTCATTGGAAGTGTATACAAGTCTCACATGGAAGTGTACACAAGTCTCTATACTACAAAAAATTAATGCATCTTCAACTCTCAAATATGTAATAAATTTAATGGCATCAAAGTCATTAATTTTGACTTTGGTAGCTTCACAGAAGTCTCAAACTAGAAAGAGAATTGTTGAGATAATTTCTGCACCCTTGGAAAAAACAAAGTTTGCAACTGACACGTGTCTTGAAATACATTTCAATTTGTTTTATTGTGATTTGTTTGAGACCTTTTCCCAGTACATTGAAAACATTTCTAGAAATAGATTTTTCAGTAGACTGTTACTGAAACAACCAGTTATGTAGCGTTGACTAGTGCAGTCAGATCTCTGGGTGCTGAAACAGGAGTTTTGCTGTAAGGTAAATGATAAACTTGTGCAAAAGCAGAGTCTGTGACTGTTCACTGCCAGGCAGTGTCAGACCCCTGTACAGTGCAAACCCACTGAAACGAGGGGCAGGGGCTCTGATGAAAATGGACAAGTAACTTATGGAGAAATAGTCACCTCACATGGAAACTGGGGACAGACCAAGTAAACCAAACCAAAAATGCATCTCTACAGACCTTTCTCTTCCTGAAATAAATGAAAAATGCGATCCACCTCATGGGAGTACAGCGAGGGGTTGTAAAGCTGATGTGTCATAGGCAGACAGAACTGATACCTCCCCAGGGAGCATTCACAGAAGTCATACCTGTAATTCCCTGGCAGAGCAGCCCTGGTGCAGCTTCTTCAGCAGGGGCTGCTGAGAGTGTGGCAAACTATGGGTTATAAAATATGTGATATAATTTTCCCTATAAGGTGATTTGGGAGACATTAGTAACGACAATCTAAAGAGGTCTTTATTCTGTTTGCTAAGCTATGTTATTTCTCATATGCAGAAATAATATGGAGTCATCAGAATAACACAGGGATTATAAAATATTCTTAGCAGTGGAACTTCTGATTGCAGTTCAGTTTTAACAACAAAATTCAGCAAAAACTTTCAAGTTAAAGATTGGCTTTTTTACTTTGCAGTAGCTTATCCATCCTAATTCCTTAAAAGTTTCCTTTACCAGGGCTTTCCAGGACACCAGAAAAATTGTCACCTCTGTGCTCTTCCCTCTTCTACCTTTACTGTTGCCTTCCTTATACTTCCTTTACTTACTAATTATAGTCTCTCATGATCTCACCCAAAATCTGTATGAAACCCCACATTCTTAATAGGTAACTTCCTCCCTGTCCTCCAGATTTTGCGTGTCTGATACATTTTTCCTGACCATGGAAGCAGGAGCTCCTGCCAGGGTGCTGCAGCTGCCCCATCCCCTCAGAGCTGTGTAGGTCCAGCTGTGCAACCTCTGCTGCAGGGTTTGTGTCCAGCTGCTGCAAGTCCAACTGCTGACTGCATATTCAACAGATTTGGACCCAAAAGAGAGGGTCACCAAGTGGTGTGAATGAAGCTGCATCCTAATCACAGATGATTTAGCAGCATTAAGTAGAGATTTAAATTCTGAAATGGGAGGTTCTGGGTAAATGAAGAGCAGTGTCCCTGAGCCCAGGTGCGAATTTATCCTATGCCAGCATTATTTCATTTGTTCCAAATGGAACTCATAGAATTCCTGTGAACCACAAACTGAAGACTGTAAGAATACTTGAGAAAAGCCACGTTTCATTCCAGTCTTTCTCATAATGGAAGTGTCAGGACTGCATGGTAACAAGGACCGTGGCTCGGCTGCACATCACGGGGAGTTCCTGACACACACAGCAATGGACCTGTTCCTCCTGCCTCCCTGGCTTGTGTGAAGCACGTGGAATGGCCATGAGGGAGAGGAAATGGATGGGATTAACTGCTGCTTGAAAGAAAACATTCAAAACATCAGTCACTTGGCATGTAAATAGAAAACAGGTGAATTAAATATCACCAGGAACATACAGGTCCCACCACGCCTGTTGCTAAGCCTTGAGCCTCCCACCACCACGAGGAACGTGCCCAGCACTGCTGTTCCCCAGGGGCTGTTCCTGGGAGAGCAGCTTGAGGCTCAGCACCGTGACTGTGCAGACTGGGGGCAGTGCAGCTGCCTAAGCACAGCTTGCTTTTCATCCTTTGCCCTCAAACATTGCTGGATTTAGACCCCAGCACAGCAGCTTTGTGACACGAGGGGCAGTGACTGTCTGGTGTGGGGCAGGTGTCACCAGTGCCTCCGTCCCAGCCTGGTGCCCACCAGGGATCACATTCGGGGGGGACATCACTTCCCAATTGTCCTCAGGGACAAAACAGATGACTTGATGTAAGTGCTGACTATAATAAAGAACAAGAGAAAACACACACACAAACATTTCTTCCCTGACTCCCCATCACTGCCCACCCTCGCTGCTGCCTCCCCTGTGCCCAGGAGGGGCCCTGGGCTCCCTCCCCGGGTGCTGTGTGTGTGAGGGACGGGCTGGAGCAGCTCTCTGGACAGGAATTGCCAGATGCTTTTGGAAAGGATGCTGTTCCAGCTCGGGCAGTGGCAGTCAGAGCTGCTGGCTGCCCACTGGCATGGGAGCTCACAGCTTGGCTCTGACTCCTGCCCCCATTTCTCACCCTTTAAAGTCAATGTAGCTCTGTCCAGTCACACTGGGATGTGGACATTGCAACAGGAGATGTCGGAAATGTTCTGTTCTGTTTTCAAATTAAGGGCTTTTGGTGAGGAAGCTGAGCTAGCAAGCAACAGAGTGTAGAAGAAAATTCTCTTATTTTTTTTTGTGTTTTGCCTGCTCTGTTAGGCTGGAGGATCCCTGCTCTGCCACACTTTCCTGTGTTGCCCAGTAGAATGACTCCACTGGTTTTGGGTGAAGTAGGAAATTGTGGTTTGCTGACTGGTGTACTTCATCCTGGGCACAGAGCTGAGGTGTGTTCAGTGTAGCTGCAAACAAGTTGCTGTTTTTAATGTAAGATTTCAATAGTTAAACACCTGCAGGGATGTGTGTGAGCAGCTGCTGATTAAAAAAAAAAAAAAAGGCAGCACATGACGCAGTTTTCTCTTTGGGTATTGTAGTGGGAAATAAAGGATGATTTCTCACATATCTGTTGTCAAACCCTTGTTTTTTCAGGGTTTAGGCAGTGTCATTAAGTGTTTTAAGCTTCGTATGTTAGACTCTTCACTGTGTTCAATTAATTTCTCTCAAATTCATTTTTGAGGTTCCATCCTTGTTGAGGGAAAAAAAAAAAAAAAAAAAGGAGGGGGAAGTTTTGATTTCCCAGAGGTGAAATATGCTGTTTGGAGGCTAATGTGTACAAGAAGTCTGTGCCATGGAGGGATTCCCTGTCAGACAAAACAGGTCCAAGCCTGGGCCCATGGAGCCCTGATGGTGCTGCAGTGGTAGTGAGCTCATGGAGCAGGCTGGAAACAAATCTTGCGGAGCTGAGGCTTTGACACTGCTGCTTATTCATGTCAGAAAAGTACACAGAGCAAGCCCATTGCATCCAACTCAAGCATCCCTTGGAGATATCACACAGTGGTGCTCTGCCCAAAGGCCTGGCAGTCTCTGCTCCAGCAGTTTGGAAGTTGATTGGTTCAACAACAGAATATCCACAGAGGCTGCAGCAGCCCCTCAGTTGCCCAAAACTGAAGATGTTCCACCTGAGACACTTATTTTGCCCAATTTTACAGGCATGCTGGTGTGTTCTAAGTATTTTTAAAAATACAGAGGTATTTTTAGCTGCTGTTGGTATTAGAATGATTTACGCTTAATACCAGGGAAAGAAGGGTGAGAGCAAAGGCTTTTGAATATTTTAGTAATATAATTTTGATCTGTTGGATGGAAGTTAGGAAGATTATATGTCCCTCTTATTCAGAATATGTCTCAGGGTTGTGACTGTCCCAGAAATCACAAGAAATGCATTATTCTGTGTAGCATATAAGGAGACTATAAAAACTGATTGTGACTTGCTTAATTAAAACAAGTTAACTGTGAAGTTCTGTGGACCTCGTTGTGGAGTTGCATGCCCTCCTTGTGGGGAAAGGCAAAAAAATGATTTTACTCTTTTGTTTCATCTGCAGGTGATATTTACCTGGTTTTAGAAATCATTGGGTAAGGCTGGAGAAGTAGTGTGTTTATGTTTAGCTGTGGTTGGGTGGGGGGTTGTTCCTGGTTGTTCTGTCAGCCACTTCAGTTCTGTAGAACTGGGACAGTTCAAGCAGCAAGCAGAGATTTGTGTGGGATGTGTGTGGCCTCACTCCTGGCACGGGGGGTGGATGGAGATCCATTGTGTAAAGCTCCAGAGTCAGGGAGCTGAGCTGGGGCTGCTGTGTGACAGCAGAGAGCAGGCAGGCTGCTGAGCTGGGCAGGAGCCAGGGCACCCTCAGCATGTGGCAGCAGGGACAGCCCTGCTTTGCAGGGCCTTGCGATGCTCAGATTTGCATTCAGCAGCTGCACATGGCAATGGGAGCGCCCCACGAGGTGAGTTGGGTGTTCAAAATACCTGCTTCTTCCCTTCTAGAGTAACCTCCAGCATCTGAAGCAACGTTTGTTATGTTCTTTGTGGTAATGGACCAAAAAATAGCCATAAGTGTCTTTAGGGAACAGTTAAAAAAAGAATTATTTCTCTTTATTCACTTATTCATTTGTTGAGATATGCTCTTTATGCTCGGAGAAGGAAATAATTTGACACTTTGTAATAAACTCTTTGGATTCTGGATTTTGTGCTTATCTTATGCTGTGTAAATTATATTTGTACAGACTGACTATAAGCCTAAATTTGAATCATCAATTTTCTTCCCTATGAAACTGATACGCATTTAATACTGCTTTCATGGTGACTTCCAGCTGAAGCTGTGAAGGGGTTAGCAGCAATTTATTTCACCTGTCTGTAGTTGAAGTTTCCTTGGAAAGTTTCATTAGCACACTATCGTGGTTTTAAAAATAGAAACTCAAGAGAATTACTCCAATTCAAGTAATATAATGCATCAAGAAGCTTTTCATTTTATATTATAATTATTCCAAAGCACTTCAACCTAGCCACTTTTCCATTATGAGGAGAATTCTACACCATTTTGTATCCAAAATTGCATTTCTCAGAAATTCTCTGCCTGTGTGTAGATTACTTGCAGTGCTCCTATTGTCCTTGTTTCTTCTCTGCTGTGGAATTAAACCCCAATGTTTAGAAAACTCTTAAATGAATTTTGTTGCTCTGTATATGCACAGAGGAGCAGAGTGAAGCAGCTGAGTATCTGCAGTGCTCTGGGGATTGCAGAGCATGACACAGGGGATTTCTTCCTCCCAGTACCTAGTGATGGGGTGCTTTTCAAGCCCTGCTTCTGTTAGAATTGTAGTCAGGAAAAGTTCATTTATCTGGTTTTTTTCCTTTCCTCCAGCCCCCCAAAAGAAGGAACATATTCTTCATAGCCTGCTGTCAGCTGGACAGCTGTCTATGGGAACAGTAGCAGAAGAAGTTCTTCAGTGGTTAGCTATAAAATATGTTTATAGTAACTTCACCTAAACCATTTGTGGATGTTTTAAATAATAAATAAATAAATAAATAAGCATTTCCTTTCTGCTGTGTTAAATTAGTGACACACTTTCAGTTTCTTTGGAAACTGGATCCCAAAGAGTTCTCAGTCAGCTGGTTAAACTGAATTGAAACTCAGCTTTGAAAATACAATTTGCCTGCTGGCTTGACATTTACAAATGCCTGCTATTTATTTCGGGCAGCAAATTATTAATTTTCTTCTGGGCATGTTTTTTGCTTGGTTGGGGGTGGGTTTGGTTTAGTTTTGGGGTTTTTTTTATGTGTGTGTTTACATACAGTGTAGATTGAACTGAGTCAGATACTGGTGTAGGCAGAAAGGGACCTCTGGGTGTCGTCTGGTCCAATCCCACTGCTGGAGAAGGAACACCCAAGCTGGTTGCCCAGGACCTGTCCAGGTGGATTTTGGGTCTCTCCAAGGTAGGAGACTTCTCAACATCCCCAGGGGACCTGTGCCAGTGCTCAGCCACCCTCCCAGTGGGGCAGAGTTTCCTGGTGTCTGAGGGAAGCTCCTGCCTGTCAGTTTGTGCACATTTCCTCTGGCCCTGTCACTGGGCACCACTGGAAAGCCCCTGCCCAGCTCTGTTTTTACCCTGCTCTCAGATATTTGTACACACTGACCAGGTTCTCCCTGACCCCTCTCCAGGCTAAGCACTCCCTACTCTCTCAGTTTTTCCTCACATGAGAGATGCTCCAGGACCCTCCTCAGCCCTGTAGCCCTTTGTTGGGCTTTTCCCAGTAGTGCCACTTCTCTCTTGTGCTGGGGATGTCAGAACTGGGCACAGCTCTCCAGGGGTGGCCTCACCTGTGCTGGGTGGATGAGGAGGGTGTTTCCTCAGCCTGCTGGCAGGACTGTTCCTCATGCAGGATGCTCTGACCTTTCTTTGCAGCCAGGGACTGTTCCTGGCTGTTCAGCCTGGCAGCAGCACCCCCAGGGCCTCCTCAGCAGAGCTGCTTTCCAGCCTCTTGGCTTCTAGATTTCTTTGGGCATGGGGTTGTTCCTTCCAGGTGTGGGACTTTGCACTCGTGTCAGCCCCCCTCACCATCCTGCTGGGGATGGCAGCACAAGTCTCTGCTGTATCAGCCAGGTCTCCCAGTTCTGTGGCATCAGCAGTGACTCGCTGAGGCCACACTGTGCCCCACCATGGCATGGCTGATGGAGGTGCTAAACAGGTCTGAACCCAGCACTGACTCCTCTTTTGTGAAGTTCAGGTACAGCTTTACCCACAGCTCGCTGGTGCTCTAAAACTTAGAGCAGCTCCAGGAGCTGTCACCTTGCTTTCTCATCTCCTTTGCACGTCCCTCCCTGCAGCCTCGCCCTCCCTGCAGGAAGGGAGCACAGCAGCACTCCCTCATCTCCTTCTGGCATCTTTGTAAAGCACTGAGGTGGACAGGTGCAACAAACCCATTACCCGAAAAGTCGTACAGATTTTTCCTGAAACAGCAGTCCTTTTCCATTACCTTCTTGTCCAGATGGCTAAGTATATGGTAGAACAGAATTAATAGGTGTTGGGGAAATCCACCTCCATGTGGAACAGGCAGTAACATTGGCAACCAGTCAAAAAGCCCTCAGAAAGGTTGTGGCTGAAGGACACCACTGTTGGGAACACAGATGAAGATATATTCCTGAACTCAAGGAGGAAACACAGAGGATGCATTATTGCATGGAATGATTAGATGACTGACTAATGAGCCTTGAGGGGCAAGGAAATTGGCTACAAAAGCAATTAAATAAGCACCTGACATTCCAGTGTACTCTGTATAAACACTGAACTTTTACCATGTTTAGTTGGCAAAGCAAAACAAGTGGTGTTTAAGCATACAAGGCAAACTGCTACAGGAAAAAAAAAATCTGTATTCAACAGATTGTTCTTCTGAAAGTGTGTTAGTAAATGCTTTTCTCTGTCAGAAGGTGTGATAACACATTGCAGTGCTAGCACTGTAAGTCACTGTCCACAGTTTTCATTAGTTATTCTGGATATTCAAACAAGTATGATGCCACATTAGACTCTGTATTCTGGTTTAATCTGTCTATTGTTAGATCCTGTTAGGTATTTATGGCATTTTTTTTCCCTTTAGGGACAAAACTTCTGTAGATATGAGTGACAGAAGGGTCATTTTTCATAAAATCTGATGAACCAACGTAGCATACCTGTGTCTGGGGCATCTATTAAATGCACCTGGGCAGGGCGTGATCAGCCTACCCTGAATGTGTAAGAGAGGGGATGCTGACAACAACAGCAGTTAAATGAACACGTGTCATTATGCCAGAGTGAGGTTTGGAAGTGTCTCGACTGACTGAAGGAGTCTGCTGTTCTCAGCCACAGGTAGCTACAACGTGAAAGGGCTCTGGGTGAGATGGAAGGAAGGGTTTTCCTTCAGGCCTGGATGGTTACACTGTTTTATGCCAATTCTCATAACACAGAGCTGCAGTGCACAGAGATCTTCTTTCATAGGCTGCTACACAGACACAGGGGAATTTGCCTGTAGGAGGGAAATGATGTGAATGTTGTGCTCAGGTTTCTCTCTCCAGTGTGATTTCAAATTACTTGGAAAAGTATTTCATTTGTAGCCCCACCCAGTGGAAGTAACACCTTTGGGATTCTGTTGCCAGGCAATTCAAGGCCAGTAAGAAGTTTGAAAGGCAGTCCTAGTGAACCAAAGTTGAAGTGCTCATAATATTTTAAGAGCAAACCAGGTTTTCTGGTTATGTTGCTGAGGGGAATCTCCAGCCATGTGTTCAGTCAGTCTTTAGCAACCTTTTATTGTGTGAAGGTGCTGGAAGTGTCACTAATTTCGTTTTTTCCTGGTAAATGTGTGCAGCTAAAGGAAGAATGTGGCAATTTTCAGGTGTCTATTGGAGTTGTAACTATGTGTGACGAGGAGCTGTGCTGGGTGATTGAAGCAAGTGGTTTTTCTTCTCTGTAACCAACTGGAAGCAAAGAAATCAGGTGGTTTTTCTGTAAGAGGAGTTACAATCCCTTCTTAAAAGTGTTTAATAATGTTCAATTTGCTGCCAGAAAATCATGCTTGGTCTTTTAAGGCAGTGTAAAATGAATAATGTATTTGTTTCTTAATTGCCTCATTAAATTCAGGTTCAAAAGTCCTCCTGTACTTGGAGTTCACAATATGTACTGGTGAACCCCTAAAATGTTGTCTGTGTCCTGGTTTCTTAAGAGGATCGGAATTCCAGATTTCTCAGCTGAAAGAGCTTTATTATGAAGTGATGTGTCTGGCTTTAGGGACAGAGGTGGAATTGGTACATCTGAAATTAATGAATAATATATAAGGACTGATACTAGCTTTGCTCCATGAGTTGGCCTTGCTATTTAGCCTCAAGCAGAAGCAAGAAACACACACACAAAAAGAAAGGTTGTTAAGGTAGAAAGTTAAATATTTAATGCCAGTGTCTGCTGTATATTCTTCTTTTGTGTATTCATGGAAATATATTTTGGAACTGGAGGCAAATGTTATTTATAATACAGTAGTGGCAGAAGGGGCATATTTGATTGAGGCATCAAAGTGCTAGACTTTGTGAAAGGTATGAGAGAAAATTCCCGGATTAGCCTTGAAATTTTCCCTGCCATCCTCCCTTTTCTTTTGGGTATTCTGGGGCTCATTTTGGCTTTCACTTGGGATTTGTCTTCAAGTACTCTTTCTTTCTTTCTTTCCCCTTTACAATGAGGTGGATAACCAGGTAGCAGTAAGAGGTGGTTGTTTTCCCAGTAGCAGTTGTGCCTTTCAAGCCCTCTGAAATGAATCCCATCGGTGACAACACGCAGGATGTAACACACACCCTTGTGTGCTTTCTGTCATAAAGAAAGTTTTTGTGAGCCTGCTGGGCGCAGAAATAGCACTGGTAATTCTGTTTTCTGAGCAAACCGGGAACTGGATGTTACACAAAGGAAGGAGCTGGGAACAAAATGATTTTTGGGGTGAAAGCATCAGAAATTGTTAGAAAAACTTAAACTTAGGTATTTTCTTCTCTTGCCCTGAAAAGTGTAGTTAGAGCATTAGGGTGTGCAGAGATTGGTATGATGTGGTTTGTTGGCAATGAGCAAAGACAGCCCCCTGCTACCTGTCTGCAGCTGCAGGAGTTGCAGGAGGTGTGTCCTGCACCCATCAGGCACAGGCTGTGGGGAAGGATGGGTGTTGCTACAAGGCTCCTGATATTCAGCTGAAACAAGAGTTGTGTATGGATTCAGATGTTTTGTTCCTTAAAGAAAAAAAAAAGTCATTGCAAAACTTGTTAATTTTCTCATTGGAAGACTTGTTTTTAAATAAGTTGGATACTTGCCTCTGTGTGCTTGCTTGCAAAGTTGGAGGAAGGGCTCAGCAAATTTTCATGGACTTGGCATTTTAATGTGTGTGTGACAGGAACCTGCTTTTCTGTCTCAGCTAAATTCTGTGCTTTGTTTCTTCTGCACATCTCTGATAAATTTTGTGCTAGGTCTTTCTTGTAAGACCTTTTAATGCGGAAAAGCTGTTCTCAGTGACTGGGAGAAGCAGCGATGTCCTGATCACAGCTGTGTGTTGTTTTGGAGCCAAGTCAGAAATCTGCAGCTAATTCTGCAGGTGTTTTACATTTATAAAGGCACACACGTAAATACATAGTTATGTTCACACTTTTCCTTTTTATTCAGAGCTTGAAAAAAACCCTCTGTTTGGAAAGTGAGTGCTACCAAATGCAGTTGAATAATCACTTCTCAAAAAACCCCTGATTTGAGTAAGAAGAAAAATGTAGCCCCAGAATTTGGAAAGAGAACTTCTGTGAGAAGTTCAAACTGATGCAGTACTTATTTCCTGGAGCTGAACACTCAACTCCAGTGCTCCTGGTGCTGCTGGCAGGCTTGGCAAGCAGATACCCTGTAAAGCTCAAAAAATCCAGTGTTGCTTCACCAAGACTTTTGGAACACTTCTCACCAATAAGAAGAGCTGGTTTTAGGTTGTTACTTGAGATAGAACTGATTAACAGCATTAGGTAGGCATTGTAGGCAAGAGTGGTAAAAGGAAGAAATGTGGAGCTTGAGGAAGATCATTTGTAAATGAATTTAATTATTTTTCTAATTGCTGAATGGCTGAGGTTTTGAAGAAGCTCAATCCATTGACTGCCCAATAGAATGATAAATTAGTAGTGTTAAGAGCATCTTTCAGATCACATAGCACATAGAATGTAATTTGGTCACCTTTAAAAATACAAGGTCTCTCCAGAAGTGTGAGAATATTCTGCAACTTCAGTTATCCTCTCTATAGACTTAACCTGGTGCATATAAAGTATATTATAAAGCATCAAAAATTGGAACTAATGCTGATTTTGAGCCTGAGAACAGGAGGTGAGGTAGTCAGCTCAGCTGTTCCCCATGTCCCCTTTAGAGCTTTGGTTGCAGTCCCAAGGTTCCCCAAGTCCCAAGGAAGGTGCGGGCTGAGCCTTGCACTGTGTGTGCATCCCAGGAGCAGGAGCAGAGCGCTGGCTGGGTCTGCGAGGGCTCAGCAGTGTTTTGTACAGAGGGTCAGTGTGAACACAGCATTTCCAGGAGCTCTGTTTGCTCTGAGGTGTGGACTGGCTGAGCGGCAGGGCCAAGCCCTCTGTTCTGTCACACCCTGGGCTCAGACACTGAGGGCTCTCCTGCCTGGGGTGAGCTGCCCACAGCCCCTGGGTGAGCCGGCACCTTCTGCAGGGCTGGGCTGCTGCTCTGCAGCCAGGGATTTATTCTGGAGTTCCATTCCTGATGGCACTGCTGCTGCTGGTCCGCTGCTCATCTCCAGAGCAGCAGCAGGGCACAGGCTTGGAGAGATTTATTTTCTTCAGTGCTGTGGCTGGGCAGTGCCAGCTGTTCCTGCAGTGACTTCAGGGTGGTTAAGAAACCCAAGACCCTGTTTTAGGGTAGAATGTGGTGCTGAAGTGTTTCACAGGATTGGGACTCATCTGGATTCCCCGGGCTAAAGCAGGGAGCATCTGCAGCAGCTCAGTGAGTATGGGCATGAATTCATCCTCATTTCATCGGGGCTCCTCTGCCGGGGTCAGCAGGGCAGGGCAGAGCAGCGTGAGGAGTCAGCCTCTCTGGCAATGACAGCATCTGCATTTTGTTGGCTGTTTACAGCAAGAAAAACCTGAGATAAGAATCCTAGCAGATTGTAAGCACGCTGCTGGAGAGTTTACAAATCTTCGTGCAGTATTTTCAAAATAAGACAAGATGTGCATCAAGGATCTTCTGATGATTTGGATACAGATTAAGTGCAGCTGGGATATTTTATCAGTTTGTATTTCATGTGTTTGCACAGAGTTGATGTATAATTTGATAGTGTAAGCTTTCCAGAGTTTTTGTCATTCCTGCAGAAAAAAAATAGCTCCTCTGCCATAAGCCCAGTTACAGTGGATTGTGTTAGAAAGTAAATGAGATTACAAAGTGTTATGGGCTGTGTTCTGATGCTGCTTGTGCTTTGGTTTAAGTACAGAACTTATAAATAAGTCGAGTGTTGTAGATTAAATTGTGTGATGAATTGCTTTGTGTAGAAAAGATTACATTCTAGACCAATAATGTAACTAATAGTAGAGAAATGACAATTAAGAAAGTATGTGTTGATGTTTAAATGCTAATAATGTACTTTGAAAGACCCAAAGGAAGCCTATGTAATTAGAAAATTGGGAAATATGCACTCAAATCTCTTGTATCCAGTTTTCCTGTTATGTTTAAGTACTCTGGTGAAGGAGTCTACCTTATAAACTATCAGGAGATAGATAGATCTGGAGGACTTTTTGATTTAAAATCAAACATATACTTACTGGAGAGAGGTCACATTAGTAAAATCATAGGTAATTTATCACAAAACCTGATAATTTTCTTTAGAGTTAAATATTTGTGCCCTGCAACTACAAAAGTGGAAAGCAAGTAGTTTCAAATATTGTAAGGAAAATCAGTTATGAGATGACATAATCATGTGCAATAGCAGGGGCACAAGACCTTGTGATTCTTAATCAAGTCAATTCAGAACCAAGTCTCCTAGTAGAGTGTTTTTTTCTTTTATGATTTTTTTTTGCTCACATTTTCTTTGAAGTACTTTCTGTAGCTAATGTATATCAAAATTAAAATGTATCAGCACCATATGGCAGTCAGCTTATTGCCTAAATAACGTCTGTTTCATAAGTTCAGTTCACTTAAGGATTGCTTTTCACTGCTTGGAGGGCATTTACCTATAATTTTTAATGTTGAGGAAAGTGCCCTGAGATCAGAATAATTTGATGGGTAGAATAAAAAAGACTTTGTTATGCAGTGGGTGTAAAATTATAATGCTTTCCCCTTGTGTTTACTGATGAAGGACAATTTAGTTCTTGGGGGTAGTTGATTCTTCAAATTTCTGGTGTAAATGATTGTGTGTTACACAAATTCCCCCCCAGTATTTATTGCCTTAATAGCAAATGCTGTATGCTGGGACTTCACAAAACACAAGTTTAGCTGGGAGGTTCACTCTGAACAATAGGTATTCAGAGGAAGCACATTTGGTTTTTAAGTATATAAAATAACTAGGGCTTGTTGTATTCTATTTTATATTTTTTTTCTTCACAACTCTGGTTGGAGTCTTGCCAGCTAAGGATCATCTCTTTTGGAAGAAGTTTAGTGCTAACAATTCTGCTTTCTGTGCTACAGTCTGTAGCATCCCCTGCCACATGCTTGGTTAAAACTGCATTGTAAAAAATATTTTGCTTCCTTTTCAAGAAAATCTCGAATATTTTAAAATTATAAAATTGTCATAGGTGGAACGTCTCTTCATTTCTTCCCTGCTGCCACCATAGTTAGATTTAGACCTGAGCTCTTCCAGTGATTCCAGTTTTCCATGCAGCCCTGTACTCTTGGAGAAATAACCATAAAAGATGTAGGTCCCTGACCTGTGATGTATGGACTCTAAGTGTCTTAGCTTCAGAATTGCAGTTTTTACTTTGAAATATAAGCATATTAATTCTCTTGAGGTGCCTAAAATTGTCTGTCTCTGCATAGTGAGAAGTTGCCATGGTGTTGGTATGTGTGTGAATTTGCATGTTTTATCGTATAATAACAGAACAGACTGGGCTGGAAGGGACTTTTCAAGGTTGTCTAGACCAACCCCAACCCTAATGATTTTACTTCTGTGCCCAGTTGAGAACAGAAGTCTGGGTCTTTTTCTAACTAAATCTAAAGGTGGGGTTGGGGTGGTATTTTCTGTGCATACAACAGAACTAAATTACTGTTTTTCTCAGAAACTCTTACCTCTGGGAATGTTTTAGATTTGTTTTTTTTCTACATCTGCCTGAAAAAAATTGATGTGATATTAACAGTCCTTGTTTCTCCTGTAGGCAAATGGTTTGAATATTGAGTGGGTGGCAGATGTGTGTTCTGGGCCCACCTTCAGTTGGATGAAAATGTCAAACTTGCCTTGTAATTCTCCACAGAGAGATCCTAAACCAGGTAGGCTCCTGGAGCTATGTCAGCCTGGCTTGGATTGCTGCTCTTTGGGGGGTTTTGAGGAGCATGTTGGTTTTATTTTGCATGGACAGCCAGCAAGTGCTAGGAAAAGTGTAACTTTTTGGAGTTTGGATCGTGCCTTGTAGGACAGATGAGAGTTTTGGCTGCTGCTCTCAGGATAAACCCACGCAGTGTCTGGTGGTTTTACTCGGAATGAAAGGTGAAGAGGAGCGTGTGGTGTGTGATGCCCACGGAGGCAGCAGCCTTTCTGCTGCACCTGTCTTGTCTTTCACAACGAATCTTGATCACAGCTTTCCTCTTTTCTAGCCAAGTAGAACAGTGGAGAAAGAAAAGTGTCAAACCAAACATTTCCAGCCGGAGTAGTGTACAGCCTGTAGCTGGGAGCTGTCTCCTGCAAGGATGTAGGTAGAATTATTTATTGTCTCTTGGGCAGAGGAAGGAATTCAGCCTGGTTTCCTTTATTACTGTGTGAGGGCTCTAACCATTACACTGATGTACAATTGTTTTTTTGGGGCAGCTGAGTCCTGAAAGCCTCAACCAATCCTTAGCCACTGTCACTGGAGAAAAATAATGAGAAGCTGTAGGAGTATTTCAGTAGATGTTCCCAAAGGCAATTCAGCAGCCAAATACATGAAATAGTTTTAATAGAAATGTGCATATAGTCTATATGTAGAAAGGCTGTATCACTATAAACCCTTGTGGCTAAAAGACTGGGAAAGGAAGGAGCTGCATGACCTCTGATGTCTCTTAGTCTCACTTGTACAAGTGTGGGAGAAGTTGTGAGTGGCACTGTGCAAGCTACAACTGCACGTGCTTTCTTCCCCTTCCCCAGGCTGCCAGCGGTGAATGGGATCCTGAGTAGGAGAACAGACTGCATTCAGCCCTCAGAAATTACTACCATAGATAAGTTGGAGGGGAGGAGGGGGGAAGACATAGAAAAGCTGTGTACTCCTTAATAGATTCGTGGTTTTCAACGTTTCATAATTCCTTTTTGACTCAGTCATCTGTAGCAGTTGTATAAATTACTTCTAATGATGCAGTATTGCTGAGGAATTTTGGTTTTACTTTGCAGTGTGTCATTATTAGCTCTCAGGAAAAAAACCTGTATTGTTTGGGCTGTATAAAGGACATTTAAGAAAAGGAGAGTGAATTCATATCAAAAGGAAAAAGGAAATTTAAACCTTTGCCACAGATGTTTTCTTTGGAAAGGAAATTCAAATTGTCGCTTTGCAAAGTGAACTAAATGGAACATCTGTGACTTCTTGTTTCCATTCTTCAAGACTGATTCTCTTCTGTTTCTACTAGTCTTAGAGATGCATATTCATCCTGATCCTGCTTCCACTGCTTGTTAACTTCAGCAGTGCTGGACAGAGCCTTTTATGAGCAGAAACCTAAAAAAAATTAGTTGAGAAAATGATCAATGTCACCCTGCTTGACGATGGTGCAGGTTGGGCAGTTTCTGTGGAAACATCAGGGCAGTTCAAATGTCAGTGAGAGGTTGCAACGCACAGACAACCTATCTCTTGATTTTTTTCTAAGTGGAAAAAAGTAAGGAATTTAAAAGCTGTTATACTTTCTTTCTTTTTTTTTTCTTTATTGGTGGTGCACATAAAATGGAACTTGATTAGCTATGGTTATTCAGGTTTATATTAAAGATTCTCAGAGGTGCAGCCCAGAAAGAGGAAAGAGCTTATAGTGATTAAATCTGGCCTTTATTTTGAATCTGAAGTATTTTGAGCTTTCCAGGATAATTTGTTTGGCTCTTGAACAATTACAGCAGATCCATCAGGTTTCTTTGATGTGGAGCATTGCAGAGCTCTCACTGTCTCTGCCCTGTGGTGTTTCTCCTGTGCCTGTTCCCAGGAAGAGCTCCCTGAGACCCTGGGATTGCTCTCCGTGCTGCAGCCTCTGGGATCCTTTGGCTGTGCAGAGTCCTGGGAATTGTTCCCTGTGCCCTCAGCTCCCTTTCCCCTGGGCTGGGCTGGGCAGTGGGGCTGGGAGCACTGCTCAAGTGAACTCTCCCAGTGCTGAGGATTTTCCCTCTTGCACCTTCATCTGGACTAAGTCTCAGGCTCCACTAAATGATCAAAGACTGCTTTAGTACCTGCTTCTGTGAAATCTGTTTTTAAAAGTTTGCAGTTTCTATTTTTTTTTTTTTTGCTGCTCGTATCAAGAAGACTAGAGTTTAGATTTTAAGAACTGAAAATAACTGGATGGAAAAACTCGGACACAAATGTCACAGTGGCATGGGTGTAGAGTAGAATTGAACTGAAATTGTAGCCAAAATGTCCTGCATCAAAGAATAAATGCAAATAAATGGATCTGTAATGGGGTGGTACAGGTCATATGAGCAACTGATTAATTTGTGAATGCCAGCTGTAAAACAAAGGAGAAATAAAATCTGGGGAAAAAAAAAAAAAAAAACAAAACCCAGACAGATTCTGCAATGGAAATGTTGGATTGTTTTCTAATGAAGGCAGGTGATTTTTTTTTTCTTCCTCTTTTACCCCCACCTTCTACCATTGAACTTCAAAACTGAATATTTATATTTTGAAACCATCCTGCTCTTCACAGAGATTTTGGCGTTTCCAGTATTGTGATGGGAGAACAGCACTGTCTGTAAAGCCCTGGTGTACAGAACTGTTTGTGCCAGAGTAAGGGGCTGTGAAGAGGAAAATGCAAGGACAGACAGCAGAGCTCCAGCTCTTCTACTCTTGCCTGATGAATTCTCTTAAACTGGCTAAGAAACTGAACCCAACTAGGTCCAGCTTAGGTCCACTGCCATTTTTGACTTGCTGCTGATGCCAGACACTGTCAATGCCAAGAGAAGGAGGAAAGGTGACAGTTGGATGCTGCAGAAACGAGAACTGGAGGCACCGTGACAGCTCTTTGTCCCTGAATAACGAGGAGGGAGGGAGGGCTTTGCTGCTTTTCTGGCTGTGCTGTGCCTCTGCCTGAGAGGACAAACTCCAGGAGTCCTTGAATTCTCACTTAGCTAGTGACAAAGTCTGTTTTTCACAACACTACTAAACCCAAGCAAACGTTACCAAGGCCCCTGTAAGCGCAGTAAGTGAGGAGCTGCAGTTTGGGAAGGGTCTGAGCCTGCCCCAGCAGCAGGAGGGATGTGCTGCATCAGTGACAGGTTTGGCTGTGTTGCCTCTGACTTCCATCCAGGGATCCCATCCAGGGCAGGAATTGTACCTGTTAATATTTGGCTGCTGTCTGGTTACATCAGCCACTTGCAGAATTTGTTTCCTGGTTCCATCTTGCTGCTTTTCCTCGCAGTGGATGAGGATTCCTGTCACTTATCTCTTGTCTTTGGGCACTTCAGGTCTGTGCAGTGGCCGTGAAGATACTGAATTTAAACCTTGTTCATCACAGTGTTTGTTGTCCATATGGTTCTGCTTTGTACAGGTTTATTTTATTCAGTGTCAGTTCCTAGGGTTTTCTCTTGGTTCTGATGTAGAAGAACTGTAACACTTCATTTTAGGGCAAACCATGCAAACTCAGTCTGATATTTAGCTTTTGTTATTTAATCTTTTTTCCTTGATTAAGATTTGAAGGTCTTTTTGTTCATGTTATTTCTCTTATGGAAAATAACAGTTCTGACTTTTTATAAAAACTTGCACTATTAATTCAGAGAACATTTTTGTTTGAAAGCACTTTACTTCTGCCACACTTTTGCTTATTTTGTTTAAAGCACTGAAGACCATTTTGAAAATAAAAAGCCTTATCTGTTTACAACTAAACCAGTAAAGCAATTTTACTGCATCTAAAATATTGCCTTTATTTTTGTTTACCTGACCTGTGCTGACCAGGCATCCAGTATCTGACAGGGGTGGGGGCTGCATGTGTATGTCCCATACCTATATATATTTTTTTTTAGTGTAGTTAACTAATTTCTTGCTGAGCTTTTGTGTCCTCTTAGTTTTACTGGAAGTAGGGGGTAGGGGGAAGGGTGGAATTCTTATTTTCTAAAAAAATAAATACATCAGGTGGCTATAAAGTGCTGTTGCGGGGTGACAATGATGCTAAGTCAGAATATGAACCTGCTCTTTTCAGGGGATTTTTTCTAACAAGGAGACTAAAGTTTTGGTCTTTTCTTCACATTATCAGTGTGGCACAGTCGGTGAAGGGAGAGACAGTTGCATTCCATGAAGAATGTTTATTTGGAGGCCAAAATATTATGCAGCTATGAGTAGAATTCATTTTTTTTTTCTGATACTTGGTCTAGTAAAACATTTATCGGGCAGCAGAGAAATCTTAGAAACTGTTTTTACTTTTTGATGGGGATTACAGTGCAAGCTATTTCAGTCCCCTTTAGTACTCAGTGAGTCCTTTAGACATGTAAATTCAATATTCTCCTATAATATATTGCACACGTTAAGCACAGCAGTTGGAGTTGTGGCAGCTGGCTCGGGACTGTGGGTGTGCCCAGCCCCGAGGTACCTGTGCTCCTGCTGGCAGCTCCTGTTAAAAGTGGAGGTTGCTGAGCAGTCTCACTCTAATGCATCTCCCCCTCCAATTTTAGGACAATGTCCATTGTCAGGGCCCAGCAGGGCACTTTGCATCACCACAGCAGCACCATACCCACTCTGTGAATAAACTGGCTTCATCTCCTTGTGCTATTGATCCATCAGCTTTCATGCAAGCACTAAATTCATCCTTAAAAAATAATTAGCTCCAGTGCCTTGGCAGAATTCCAAGCAGGCAATTACATTCTGCCTGCTTAAAAATGCCCCCTGCAGTTCCAATTGGCTAACTTACAGTGACAGATGACTGTGTGTTTTGTGATATGTTTTCAGTGTGGCTTTTTATCAGTGTGAAATGCTGCAAAGACTTCCCCTGCCAGACCCTACTGACCAGGGTGGCTTATTAGCCTGACAAAGAAAAAGTATCTGTGGAAAATATTTCCCCAGGATTTTGAAGACAAATAGAAGCAAGATTTAGATGTTTCTCGCACACCTCAAAATGTTGAGGGTGGTATCTGTGATGTGCCCCTAACCCTCTGTGCACTGATACAGGGAATAACAGCAAACCTGGACATTGCTTGTTTTCTGGAACTCATTATTAATTATGGTCTCAGGACTGACATTGAGAATGATTGAGAAAACAGAGGGAAGATGCTGATTTTGTTTGTCGACTGTGATACTTCTTGGTTCAATTCGTTTAATGGAAGAAGAAATAGATAAGGAATGAAATACTTATTAGCTTGTGTTTCCCTTTCCAAGGGTAGTAAATAATTGAGAACTTGGATTCTGTTTTTTTCCTTTCTTTCTGTTTTGACAGAGCAAATACAATTTATAGTATCTAAATAACTTATATCTGGTATTAAATGGTTTAAAAATTTTGATGAGAAAATTTTGATGTTTAGATATGTGATGGGGCACTATACGATGAAAAAATCCTCAAGGAAGGGGAGGTGGACCTCCCATCCCATCCACAAATGAAGACCAAACCCCCATTTTGATAAAAATCATCTGACTGAACAAGTCTGATACATTTTTCTGAGTATTTATATTGTATGATCTTTGTATTGGTGAAAAGGATAGAAGGGAATTTTCACGTTTCATGGGCTGGTTTCTGGTTGTTGATAAAGTGAAAAGGGCAGACATGCTCTAGGCATTGAGTCCTTGCCATTATACATTGTCAGTGGAGTATTTTAGGAGAAGATGATGGAAACAAAAATTGTTAGCAGCCAATCCAAGGGCTCTTCTTCCCGTCTGTTTTGTCTCCTGGTAGTGGAAAACAAACCTTTTTTTAGGAGTTCCCTTTGCAGTGGCATCTCTGATGGGATATGCAGAGTTGGCAAACCTTGCAAATTGAAATCTGAAGAATTAATTCTGGTCTTTCCAGCCCAGGAGTTTGAGAAATTGAGAATTAAAAGTCAGTTATTTCCTAATTATGAAATTGACTTAAAATGTAATAGATTTAAAAGGACTTTGTTCTCGTTTCTTCTAGATGCACAGTTTTTAGGAGATTATAGTAGAATTTTTAGGCAGTTATTGTTTCATATCTATGTCCCTGCTGTCTGAAATACAAAGGATCAACGTTGCAGTTGTATTACAGAGACTTGGACAGTTTCATACATTGTGAAGAGCGTAAAATAAATAATCTTATCAATCTTGCTAATTAGAACAGGAGTGTTCTGCTGAACAAGGGGCAGAAATTTGCTTTTGAAAAGTTTCATTTAATCTTCTCCTAGCATTCTAAATGTGGTCAAGGTTGTTGGTTGTATAACCTCTTAGAAAAAAAATTAGAGAATGATTTTGAGAATAACAGTAGCTCAGATGGTTAATGTATGCTTGGGGATTCAGTTTATTGCCTTTGCCTTTTCACTTCTGTTTTGTTCTGTCTGTAACCAGTCAAACCTGTCTGGAGATTGTGGAGGCAGCTCTATCACACAATATCTATTTTCAAATGCACTATTACTCAGGACATGATCAGAATAGCTGTTCTTCATTTCTGGGGTGGATCTGCAGTGTAAATTCCCGTGTCCTCTGAAGAAGCAAACACTGACAGCACCACTGGGTCAGGTGTTTTATCATTCACTGCAAAGTTTCCTTTGCTGCAGGATTCATGTGTGTTAAACTCCCTGCACTTACTTGTTCTCTGTTGTATCCAGAGTTCTCAGAGCCCCTTGGTGCTGCCCACTTTGAACCAGGGATTGCAGCATCCTGGAAGAGCCCCTAAGTTGCCCTCAAGGTGTTTTCTTTTGAACTATCAAGGGGTTTTGTATCCCCTTTCTGGCTAAGGTGTGGTTCCACTGTGGGCCACTCTTCAGAATGGAACTGGGTGGGGTTTGTGTTTCCTGTGGATGAGCTGTGCACAAGGATGGCTGCAAACCTGTCCATGGGGATGGAATGGGGAGGAAGCTGTGCTGCAATCACATGTTGAAATCAAACCCAAATGCACCCACCAGCTTTTACACCAGTCTGTTTTCCAAAGCTCAGCTTGTGACATGAGAAGCCAAAAAGCTGCAGAACTCTCAATATCTTCAAGTAGCCTTTGCTTCCTTAATTGTCTTTATGTCAGTGTTGGGTGCTTTGAGAAATTCAGCTCCCTCACTTCTCACCATTTCCCACTGGGCTGTACCACAGAGCGTTTTGTTCTGCTTGCTGTACATCCCTGTGAGTTTCAACTTTTCCAAGGCTGGGTTTGTGATCCAAGCTTTGGAAGGCACACAGCCCATGGTATCCATGGGTCTGATACTTCAAGTGATACCTGGTCCTTCTTTGGTTTTTTGCCTTGGCATGAGAGTTGTTTTGGAGGCATCTGGAGAGGGGCACCACAAAAAGGCACTGAACATTTTAATCTTCAGTGTCAAGGGCCACAGTGCTTTCTGTGTGCTGGGGATGGATTCATCCCTGTCTTCTCAAACACAGGAGAGGGGCTTTTCCAGCACAGGGACACTGACTCATCTGTGGGTTCTCTCTGTGGTCTCTGCTATTTCACTGCTGCTTCTTTCTGGGGTACCTTGGAATTGTTGCCTTTTGCAGTGATGGATGTGGGTGGGTTGTGGTTATCTTGTTCTTCTTATTTGTTCTTCTTCTGTACATAGAATTTGGACAAACTATGCATTCCAAAGACAACTGTTCCCACTCTGATATGCCAGGACTCATGCACACCTACTCTGGGATCTGTTTGGATTATATTATTCAGAAGAACCGTGGTTATTGTTGGTTAAGTCCTTGTCAAGACTGAGTTTTGATCAGTGAAATACTGACTGCCTACTGTTCTAAAATATGTGTTGTGGGAGCTCACTGCTGGAGGCTGATTCAGAGTGGAAATGGCATTCCAAAACCATGGAACCTTTGCTTCTGCCAAGCCTCCAGTTACAAAGTCACTTTAAGTCCTAAAGTAATACATTAATTGCATAAGTCCTGTTGAAAACTTGGGAATCCCTTGAGATGTGCAAGTTGGCGATTGATTTTTAATTGGATGATGACAAAGTAACTAACAGTGAATGCTCACTAAGAATTCAAACTCTGCAGAAGACACCCACAGACATAAATCACATTCTTGCTAGATTCTGAGACAACATAGTTTAAAACACCATGAAAGTCCCTATCAGTCACAGGTTTGGTTTTCTTTGCACTCCTACAGATGTACAGTAACTCCACTGAAACAAGGAAAGTTCCTACTGGTGCCAGACTAGAGAGAGTGAGAAACATCTGGAGTCTGAGAGTTTTTGGGTGAATCCTTGTGGAGAACTCGCAGGAGTCACTCACATAATGGAAACATGCTATAATTTTCCCCGTGCCTTTCTCCCTTGTTGCCACACATTTCTGTTGCCAGGGCAACCGATCATGAATTGTTCATAGTAAGTGACCTTGTCATTGCTTTTATACACGCCATGAGTTATTGTGCACAGGATATTTATAGAATTATAGAGGTGATTGTGGCTGCCTGAAGACAAGCAGGTTTTGTTTCATTTAATTTTTTTTTTCTGTAGAATAGGAGGCTGAAAACCATACGGGAGGGAAATGCTAACACTTGCTTGCAGAATTTTTCTTGCTATTATTCAAATAGGGGCAAACAGAGCTGAGAAGTCATAAGGCAGCTGGATGAAGTGGTCAGCTCAGCCCCCTGCAAGCAGTGTTTTTTAATTTGATGCTCTTCTGGACTGGACTTGGATATATTCATATTTACTCTTGTGACTGATATTTTTAGAGGTGCCAGAAGTTTTTAAGCTATGCAAAAAGAGTGCTTGATGCACAGCTTTTAAATAAAAAATCAACCAAACAACACAGCCAAAAAACTTGTCTCCACCATTCTAAATAGTAAAAGCTATTGCCTATTCTCCTTGTCCTGACATTCTGTACAGAAGTTAATTAAAATAAAGCTCTAGCAACATTTTAAGTATTAATAATGAAGAGATAAATGAATCATGCTAGTTCAAATAGAAAAATAATACAAAGAGTGTCTAAGATCCACAGAAAGCTTCCTAGCCATTTTATGCATTCAAGAAGAAAAAAGGATTTAATTACATAATCACTCTCATAATTCTCTTTAAAGCTGTGTTTTGTAATTATTATTTTATTTTAGGAAAAGATGTGGCAGGATCTTTGGATTTTAAGGTAAAATTGTGACAATAAGGCTGAAGGTGCTGTTTGCCATGCCATTCTAATTGTGCAGCTGGGCACACACTGTGCCTGTCTGCTCACAGCAAGACCTCATTTCCCTGGGTGCTCCAGGGATGCCCCAGCTGGTCTCCCCACGGAGGGGACAGGGGCTGGGCTGGAGGGCACTGGGACAAGATCTCTGAGCCCACCAGGCACCTTTACAGCAAGCCTTTGTTGCCTGGTGAAAGAACTGCTCAGGTGAGGAATTTGGACAGTCCTCAGCAGCTCCCACCATGCCCACAGCCCAGTGGAAGGACAAGCCCAAGGTGTGTAGGGCACCTCTCAGGCAGAGGAGGTGACAGTCTCAGAAAGCCCCATATGTGACTGTAGCTGTAGGATTTACCACATGGCACAGGGATGCTTTTTAAATAACTGTGCTGGCAGATGGAGGAATGGACATAAGGGTGAGTGGTGGCAATGGAAGATGTTTTACACACAGTTTAACATAACTGATTGCAGTGGGTCCTGCAGGTGCTGGAATGCTCCTGTTGGACCAGAGGCCAGCTGGATGGCTGAGAGTTCAGCAGAAGAAGGGCTCAGGGAATCTCACCTGATGCAGCTGCAGGTGCCACTGGACAGCCCCTGTGATGGACACACAGACCTGCAGCTGAGCAGCACCCAACCATCCTGGTGCAGAGTCAATTCACAGCATGCAAAATTCCCCAATATCTCAGTAATTACAGTGCATTTGTTTTAAGCAAACTGTGTGTCTGTGAGGGGCTTTGCAGCAAAAGAAACAGGCTTATTTCCATTTAGCAGCCAGGTGGAATTTTCTGATCAGGTAATGTCTTTGAAACATCTACAATGCCTCTTGAATTGTTAAAAAGTGGATGTATGTTATGAATTGCACACCCAGTTAGCTTGAGGTGAGTGGTGGTGCAGTGCCGAGTCCATCAGTGGAAGGGCTCTCACTCAGTGTTTTACATAATGCAAGAAAGCAATGAGCAAAAATAGAGAGGAGGTTGCCCTGTGAATTTTGTGTGCTAAACATAAGTGCTCAATTGGACTAAATGGCAGAGCAGTACAACCCTGAGCCATTTAAACTGTCACTCTGAGAGGGCTGGGAATGGCAGTCTCATGGGAGGAATAAGTAGTCTCATGTGCTTCCCATTCATTATCCACTTACAGTGGTCTTTTCCCCCCCTGCCATAGGTATGTTATAAAAGGACTAAGCCCTGACTCTGAAGAAGTGTATGCAAGGAACTAACACTTTGTGTGTAATTTCACTTAATTTGCCATCAAGCATCTAACTTAACTATTATATTTAGTGTATTAAACCACTCTCTTTTGGTGTTTGCAGAATTCACTGCTGCCTGATTCATGATGCAGGTATAGCTCAGCTGTCATAAGCTAAATAAGCACTGGATCTTTGGGGAGAATGATCTGAAACCAGGTGCTTCAGAAAAACTGAAAGGCCTTTAGACTCCTTCCTTTACAAAGGTTAAGTGGTATCAGATCAGCAGGCTTTCTTTATGTCCACCTGGGCATCACCTTATCTTTAATTTGTGCTTATACTAACTTGGAAACACCACCTACTTGCTCCACATTTTTGCTTGTCTGAAGAATAAAAGAAATTCTCCAGATTTTCAATTTTCTTGTTATCCATACAGTTGCAGTTAGCTCTTTGAATTAATTTTTCTTGTCTGCTTGGCACATCCTGGATGAACTTTGGTAAAGAAGGAAGTTAACATTCTTTTGCCATCCAGTGGAGTAAGTCATCTTGTTTATGTCTGAGTGTTTTAAATGAGGCTTAAATATATACTATTAACACTCTTCTGTAAATGGTTCTGAGAAAACCATTTATTATCCATTTGCTTGAGGGATTTGCTTGAACTGCAGTGCTTGGGAACAGTGTGTTAAACGAGATAATGTGCACAATAGATGTGCATTTATGGGTCGTGTTCTTGACACAGTGGAAAAACCCACAGGGCAGCAGTTGTGGGGAAAGCATTCCTTTTCCTCTATTAACATATTTGTGTGAGTACATGAGGTGTTTTTGCAGTCACAGAACATGCCTAGATCGGGTGTGGAGGGCACACTGAGCAGTCTGCACACGGGAGGAAGCCTGTCATGCCTTTATCAGTGCTTGGTCCGGAACTGACGTACAGGTAAGGATTGTTAAGCTCACTCACGGTGATGACAGCTTCCTTGGTTCCCTCTGCAGGAAAGGTCCTTCCCAGGGAATCCAACAGCTGAGCACCCAAGTCACCAGTGGTGCTCCAGGGGCTGGAGTGAAGCGAGGGAGCACCTGCAGCTCCTGTGGGACCCGGGCACAGTGACAAAATCGTGTCAGCAGTCGCTGTGTGTGACTGTGCAGCCCAGAGCAGGGACTCATGGCTGCAGTGATCAGGTCGATCAGATTGCACATTGCTGTTGTTTATTGATGGGGCCGGGTCAGGGCCTTGCCTTTCCCACCTTCCCTTGCTGTTCAGGAGCCATCCCCATCCCTGGATTCCCTGTTCAGCCAGGGGGCTCTATGGAAAGGCTCTGCTCTCTGACTGCCGTTTGTAGGTGTGGCTGTGATGCTGATAGCATTGGTTTGCAAATCCATAGGTTCCTTTCAGGAAAATAAATGCTTTTACCCAAACACGTTTGTGGAAAAGGGAGCATCAGGATATGAGAGGAAAAAAATCAGGAGGGAATATTTGCAAGTACTCTCTGTATTTTCTCCTGGGATTTTTCCTCTTAGATTGGATGTGATTACTCAGAGCTGTTGGGTTGACAAATGTTAAATTGTGTGTAGCACAAGTGACTGCATTGTCAAGGATGGTCTGTGCAGTTCCAAACTGCAGGAATGTTCAGTCCAAACTGCAGGAGCGTTCCAGACTGCAGGATGTTGAGTCCCACACTGCAGATTGCTTCCTGCAGAAACCTGGAAGTTTGTTCCTGTGCACATCTGCAGGTCCAGGGCTAAGACCTGAGATCCCTGTGCTGCCTTCTCACTGATGTATGAGTGACTGATGCTGCTTAAAGGACCCAAACTCACAGGCATCTGTCATGTGCTTGATGCAGAAGCTGAGAGTTGATCCAGAAGCATAAAGTCAAAAGGAGTCTTAAGATTTTTGTTTGTTTGGAGTTGGGCTTTGAGGACAGCATGCAACAATTTCTTAAAGACACTTCCAATGTCTTTTCTAATAAAGCCTTAGGAGTTGAGTTATTAACCCCATAGGATTTGAAAAATCATAAAAGGGCTATTGAGCTTAAAACTACATTCAGCTCCTTTAAAATACATAATGGGGGTTTTGCAGTGCTCGGTACAAATCAGTTGCATGCAGAACCTCGAGCCACTTTCGTTCACAGGCCAGGCTACTCCATCCAATGCATTTATTTTTGACAGGTTTGTGTGTTTGAAAGTGAACAGCATTTGGAACAATTAGATCAATAAAAATTAATGCCTTTATGGGAAATACCTATTTGGCATTTGGGAAGGAAAAAAGGACTACTTCTTTTTTTCATCAAGTTTGGAAAAACATCTGCATACTATGGAAATGAGCCTCTTTTTTTACATGAAAATGAGTTTTCTTAATTGATTTAAGGTCTTTTAAGTAAGCTATGGTAACTTAACATTGATGAGTAAACTTCTGAATTTGTATTCCACAATTAATACTTTACTCTCCTCTATCTTATAGTGGTTAAAGGAATTCAGATTCCGTCTGGGAATATACATTTACATGCTCTAATATATTGTATTGTAATGGAAGTATAATCTGTAGTGTTGTTAGCATTGTTGGTAATCAGCTATGATGTGTCATTGTCACTGCACAACATAAACCAATGTGGGATTTTCTCTGCTGATAAATGATTCCATACGATCTGTCTCAGTATATTCTATATGTAAGTAAAATTCTGTAAGAAAGACATTGAGGTGGCCTTCAATAGTGGGTCCTAGTTGTGAATTTTATTCTCTGAGATATTCCAGGAGACATTTTGGAATATATGTTAATATTATTTAATAGATATTACTCTGCATTACTTCTTAGACTTTTTCTTCCATTTCAGTTTTGTTTTGTCATTTTTATGGACTTGTCTGTGGGTCATGAATTGTCTGCAAGTCTTTATATCTTGCTTTATTCAGCAATTCCCAAACCTTTCTGTTTCCACTGTTTAGGCCATCTCTGAAGTTCAGAATCTCAAATTGCAATTTGGTTTCCTGATTCCTCTCCCTGTAACCCTTTTGGTTTTGAAGACATTGTGTTTTGCATTTAGGATGTGAAGGTTGCAGAAGCACTCTGGATTCCCTGTTTAACCATCTCTTATTTAATTCAGGAGTACTTTTAAGTATCTTCTAATTTCCCTTAATTCCCCAACACAGTGAGCCTGGACTTGAAGAGAATATGTGCACAAAATGTATATTTTTGTCTATGCTTGCTGAAGATGGACTCAACTTTCTGTATGATGGGACAAATGATAATTTTTGGGGGAAATATGTAAAAATAGTAAACGCTGTACATATACACTGTATCCTGTGAATGAGTTGGGCAGAAAATGTATCACTGCTTTCCTTCGTATACAGTCTCAGCTTTTCTGTCTAGATGGTTTTAAGGTGTAACACAGAGGGATTTAAGAATGGAAAAGACAAACAGAAAATTAGGGTGGTACTGACCCTGCTTTCCCATTGGAATTAAACAGTTTTGTCTGGATCACTCAGAATAAGACATCCTCAGCATCTAGCACAAGCCAGTCCATTCCTTGTCCTCCTAATTGCCATTCAGGAGGTGTAAACCTGGATAAGGACTGAACCCTACATCAGTCCTGAGTTACTGAGGTACCCTGTTAGTCACTAGTGGGGGTGTGTGTGACAGCACCATATTGATGCTTCAGTGCCACTCTAACTCCTTGTTCACTGTACTGACGTTTGCTCTGGCTGTGTGCCAAGGTATCTAGATGTTTTCCAGTTTATATCTTGGCTTGTTTGCTTGTGCACTGCTTTGCTGCCCCTGTGGGATGTGCAGGAGTTGTAAGCACAGCTCGGGGGCACAGCAGCTTTGCAGCCCTGTGTCCCCTCCATGCAGGAGCAGGGTTGGTCACTCAGGTACCCCTCTACCTACCCTTGCTTGCCTACCCACTTCCTAGTGCTTGATATTGAAACAGGAACCAGAAAACACTGCTATATCTGCAACTGCTTCTGAAAAAGAAGTTTATTAGCTGGCAAGCTGCTGGGGATGCTGCTCTAACTCAGCCATGCTCGGATTTCCTTTGGCCACTGCAGCACGTGGTTACCTGTTTGCTGCCTGGCAATCTCTGAATGTTGATGCATGCTAATATCCAAAATGTTTGTAGATAATCAGAGCATTGCTAACTGCAATCAAACTCTATTTTCTAAACTCACTAAATTATTTTCTCATACTCCATTTATTGTAGCTATTAAGAAAGTTGTGACCTTTCTCACTCTCATACTGGAGTATCTCAATTCTCTTCCAGTCATTTGTTGCTATGATAAACTCTAAAGTGAGCTCTGGGAATCTTCTGTACAGGCAGACATTCTGGCTCATGTTCATTTAAATTCTAACTCCAGACTTATAAATAAGAAATGAGGCTTAGGAGTCTCTCTGGAATATACAATATGTTTTAACCTGTCAGGCCACTGGCTGACACTGCTGTTCCCCACTGATAAAGGTGTATGAGTGGTGTGCAAGAATGAAATTTCACTCTTAAAAGTGATGATTTAACTGTAAGACCTTCAGCTACTTAAAATGTTGTTCCTGAATTAGTTCCTGGTGCTGGCAGTGTGCAGGCTGGCACAGCTCTGTGTGCAGCCCCTGTTCTGCCACGATAGCACACTTCCATTTGCTGCTGCAGTGATAGTGGAGCAAAGGAAAGCACACACACTCCTCTCCTTGGCTCTGCTCTGCTGCATGGTACATTACATCCTACTTTATTTAGAATGAAATGACTCATGTCAGAGTTGAAAGGAGTGAAATTGCTGATTTCTATAGGCTAAATGACAGATGGATGCAGATGGGGGGGTGCAGCTCCAGCTCGTGCTCCATAGGTACCAGCACTTCTTGCCTTGGGGTCAGTGCTGGGCACTTCTCTGAATGCTGAGCGCTGTTTCTGAACTCATGTTTAGCTTTGAAAGTTGCTGAGTGTATTTTGGATTTACAGAAGGTTCTGTTTAAAAGTTTTTTTCAGGTATGTGTCTGTTTAACCAAAGGTATCACCTCGACCTAGAAGCCTCTTTTCATCTTGACTTCCATCAAAACAAGAAACACAGATGCCCTGGTATTCAGGCAGTGTAATAAAGAATTGGTATCTAAAACCTGGGGTGATTTTTGTTAGACTGTAATAACAGTATTACTGTTTTGTTATGCAGTAATGAAATGAGAAACTCAAGATGTAGTTTAATAAATAATAATGAAACTTAATTATTTGACTTCCAGAATATTTTTTTAATGTGTCCCAAAGAATCTTTAGGAGAACTCAGTACCAAGGTAAGGAACTACTAGTGCTTCTTTCTGTATATTCATTAGATAAGAGTTTTTCTGTGAGTGTGGGGTGGTTTTTTGTTTGTTTATTTTTGTTGTTGTTGATTTAGTTTGGTTTGGGTTGTTTGGTTTTCTTACTACTTTCTCCCAGCAAGACCCGATTTTACTTTTGTTTTGATGTTTTTTTAGTTTTCTGCAGGTCCAGGCACTTACAGGAGATCCAAAGGAGCTTTTTAGATATCTCTGTTCTTTTTTCCTTTGGGGTCAGCCAGGCCCTGATCTTACAAGTACATCTATGGTTTATTTTTATGTGCATGAGTAGTCTCAGTTCAGTTAAAATGTGTGTGCTGAATGAGAGTCTGTAATTTTCTACAATCACTGGCTCTGATAATGCGCTTTTTCAGCTCATGATTTTTAAAGCTCATAATTATAAATATTGATGACAATGGCTAAACTTCCATGTGATATGTATGTGTGAGTGGGGAAACTTCAGGTCTTCAGATAACATAATGAATCCCTGAGTTGTGTTTTCAACCAGCCACTTCAATATCTGTAATAAACCCTTCGTTTAGCTGACCCAACTGTGATGATAAAAAGTTTTATGTTTTTTCACTCTTTCTCCCTTTCCCTGAGGAAAAGCTGAGCTTATTTTTCTAATAATTGAAACTCTTGGCTTTTAAAAATTAGCTTGAAATACCTCCAGGAACATTATTTGGCCAACTTCAAGGCAGCTCCCAAAATACTTAATGCTTTTGCAAGTCAAATTAAAGGTTTGTTTCATTTAAGTTGTATGGCTGGATAAGATTAAACAAAGTGCCCTACTTGCACACAGCAATCTATGTGAAATGGTTTTTGATCGTCTTCATGCATATCTAAAATACACCTCCAATTTATTTTCAGGTTCTGGGCTTATTCAGCTTTTACCATAATGGTTCATTAGCCTCCTAGGCTTTTTCTTAAGAGTTGCAGTCAATTTCCCAGCTTTGCTGTTTTACATTAAATCGCTTCGATTTCCTAAATATAGTAAGGGAAGAGAACAAGCAAGAATCATGGAAAGAGGGGTAATTCAGTGTGGATACATCATTTCTGCTTCACAGCACCCTTCCAATATTGCAAAGTTTTTGCCCCTGGCTGCAACTGTGCTAAATTTATCAAGTATTCTCAATTCTTAGAGAATGATTTAAGTATATGCTGCTGATATTGCTTCTTGTTGGGGCTCGTTATTTTGAGATCAATGGGACTTTACATGTGGAGAGAGCCAGGAAGAGGTTTCAACCTTCATCTTGCTGGAGCATTCTGCAGTGTCCCACTCTAAATCTCTTTGAAAAGAGAATGGTTACTCATCCAAATACTGCCCCTGAATGTCACTGAAATGAAAAATATCTGTAGCATGTATGTATAGGACATGCTTTCTGGCCCCTGTGGCAATGTGTTGTGTGTTGTTTTGGCAGATGCAGCTGATTTGAATCTCTCTGAAGTGTGTGTGTAACTGGACAGAGTTACAGTGCTTACTTACCCTCCATCCTCAGGAAATTCAGGAGAGAACCTGCAGCCCCCTGAGCAAAGCTTTTCTACTCAGATTCAAATGTATGAAGTCCTGCCTCTTCTCCATTGATCTCATGATCTGCTCCCAGTTAATGATTGAGTTATACTGTGAGGTATTTGCAGTTTTTGCCCATGGAAATCCCAGTTTCCCTGGTTTAAGCCGTGTTGAGCACAAACGCACAGCCCAGCTGGGGTGGTTCACCCCAGCAGCAGCAAAACTCGCACACAGCCCCTGCCTTGCTCTCTGCTGGGCTGGGGGAGAGAACTGGAAGAGCAGAAGCAAGAAAACCTGTGAGTTGAATGAAGTTTAAAACCGGGGAAGAGGAAAAAACCCCCAAAGCAAGCAGTGCTGCAGCACATCCCCAGCAGGCTGATGTCCAGCCCGTGTCCCAGCAGTGCCCACCCTCTGTCCCTCTGTCCCTTCCTGCTGGGCTGGCCCTGTGCCCAGCCCGGGGCACATCCTGCCTGTGCTGCCTCCCTGGCTCCTGCCATGCAGAAAGTCAATTCCAGCCGGCCAGGCTCAGTGCAACCACTTCCAAAGTGATTGGAAAGAGATTCAGGGCTTTTTTTTGGATGTGGAATTTGCTCTCTTAAGCGTGCAGTTTTGCCACTGATTTCAGGTGTTTGTCAGCTTGGTAGCTTTGTCAGTAACTTTGTCAGAAATTCTGGGAGAAGGCACTTACTGAAAGGAAGACGCACAGGGATCCACTGATGTTATCTAGCACAGCAAAATACAACCCAGCGAGATTAATTTTTTTTCAAAAACTCCTATCTTAAATTTTTACAAGCTCACCAGTTTACACGGGGTGATACATTCCTTAAACAAAGTCTGTCCATAAAACCAATGTAAATGCACTAGGAAATTGCTGATCTCTTAATTAACCACTTCTGTAAAATCTGTTATTAACCCTGCTCCAGAGAGTTTGAATACCTTTTGTACCATTACACTGAAATGCAATTTAATGAAAACATGGCTTATTTCTCCTGACATTTAATCTTTTTAACACTTTCTTGGCAACTATTTTTGTAGACTCAAAAGCAGCTCCAGGCTGTAAGACTCCTGAGCTTTTTCAGTACCCTCTGAGCTGTACTCTTGTGAGATGCAGGACATTTTGTATTTCCTGTTAGGAGCAGGATCTGGACCTTAAGTATAATATTTAATATGGGAAACAAGACCAAATACTGGGTGCACAATAGTACAGACTGTAGGGGGTGAAGGGGGTAACTTGTTTTGAAGGGTCATTGATGTTCTATGTATTTTATGACACACAGTGTTTTCCTGCCAGTCTCCCATGGCAGCACAAAATACTTTACTGGTAGCATTTCGTGCCATGAAACACCGGTTGCTGAGATTGGGATTAATTTCTTTTGTGCAGTTTGAGGTTTTGCCAAAAGGATGATTTTGCCATGCTGAAGTGTCTGTTTAACCTGTTGTATATAATTGTTTTTGTCTGACTTGTAAGAAATTGAGTTCATCTTGCAATCACCCTGGTGTTATTTCTGTATGTATTTTGTAAAGTTGTTTTCCTTGCAATTTTATAATTCTTATTCCTCAGTGACCAAGTAAGAGTGCAACACATCTCAGTGCATGAGAATAACTGAGAGAGTTTTCTGCCTTCTGAAAATGTGATGGTGAGCATCCCTCCCTTGAAGGAAAGGATGATTTCAGTGGTATCAGCTTATGCACAGAACTTGTTTTGAGAAGCCAAAGTCTCCTCAGTGCACAGTGAAAAGCAAAGGACTTTGGTGTGGGCCAGTAAGTTGGGAGGATTTCTGATGTTTAAAAGGTGATCAGTATCTTGTTCTCTTCTTTCTCCCGTTCATGTGTTGTTAGAAAAGCACTCAAATGTAAGTGATGGAAAACAAATTACTTTATTTTTGAGCATTTAATCTATACATGTTTTAAATTCCCATTGCTTGAGAAATCAGTTTTCAGAGTTATGAGCCATAAAGATGAAGAGGATGACAGTTGCCAAGAGTGAGTAAGAAACAAAAGACTGTGTTGCTGTTGGAATGAAGCAATCATTTTTACAGAAAGTTTCTGTACAATAGAAAATTGAGATGAATGAACACAAAATCTTTTGTATTAATGAATTAACTTTCTAGTCTGTATATATTAGTCAGCTTTTAATTACAGTTAAATAGTTTTAAATCTGTCTTTATGATAGCTCTATGGTACATATTGAGAGGAACACTGAAGTCTGTGAAGGATTTAAGTTTTGCAGTTTGTCCTTTCTAGTTAAGCAGAAATAGATGTATTCTCTGCCCATTTGGTTTTCTTATATAAAAATATAAGGAAGTATCTACATTTTGGGGCAGAAGAGGTAAAATATAAGGACAGAAACATTAGCTGGGATTTGCAGAAGCTTTCAGTGATGTTTATTTTCTGAAGTGATGTTTATTTAGTGAAGTGATAATGAACTGGTAAATATTTAAGTTATAAAACAGTCAAAACCTTTGTTTGAACTGCTGAAAGCTGTTCAAAGAAGAGGAGTGATCAGTGAATGCTGAGCTAAGTCACAGGTACACTTTGACTTTAGCCTCTTGTATTGATAAATGGCCAGTCCATAGTGTCTAACATTTTTGATGTATTTGTGAAGTTGCCTTAGAAATTCGTACCCATATATGATTTTTGATTTAAAAAAAACCTATAATTTTTCTCATTTACGACAGAGTTGCCATTTTTTAAACATCACAGCCATCATCCCTTTGCTTTTAATTAGCATTTGTTGCTTCTAATTGTCTGGGAAGTGTGCTCTGAACGCAAAGTTAAAATGTTCCCTTTTGCAAAAGCTTTGCAGCAGCTTTCACAGTGAGTGTGCAGTGGAGGAGAGGTGGGAAATGTCGAGCAGTGCTATCAGTGCAACCTTGCAGGCAAGAGGGGGGGTTATTTTCCATGGGGTTTTGTTCTGGAGCTGGCGTGCTTGGTGCGACCTGAAAGCGGTCAGAGAAGGTGAATCTCCAGTCCTTTACATCTTCTCCTGGATCCTAGAAGGCAGCATGGGGTAAGTGCACAGTCTTTTGTAAATGTTTTCTTTTGAGCATGTACCCAGCAGGAGACAGAAGGTGACATCGCCTGTTGGCAGAGCAGAGGTCATTTCTCTGTAATGAACAGGAGAGGAACACAGGGTGAGGATGAGCCAAAAATAACTGTATTCCTTGTTACTTGGAGCCAGAACACAGAACGTGGAGAAAACCTTTTTTTTTTTGCTTTAAATAAGTTTATTCTGTAGGAAATTTGATGCTTGCCAAGTAATTGATATAAAGTATATAATAAATATGGCATCAAATGCTTCATTGAAAATTCCTGTGGAATCCTTCTGGAGGAAGGAAGTTTGACAATACACTGAGAGCAAACTCAGTATGTGAATGTCTGAATCACTGTTGTACTGCCACAGAGAAACTGTATCTGTGCTCGCAATTTTAATTGTCTAGAACGGTAGGAAAACTTTGTTAATTGGTTTTACCTTAGAGCCCCAGCATACTCTTCAATTTCTGTCTGATTGGCTCAGAGTATTGCAGACAGGTGAGGTTCCTCAGTTTGATGGATTGGAACTGTGTGTGTGTCATTTGGAGTTTGGCAGAGCTGACCCTTCAGCTGTGGACAGTGAGATCATTAAAGATTTTCACTAAGATGGGACACAGTGAAAGACCTGGATGTTCATCTTGGAGCTGAATCAGGGTTGTTTTCAGCATTTCTTCTGGGGCTGGGATTTTGGAATTACTCAAAGGGTAGAATGAGGAGGTCAGTGTCTTGCAGAATTCACCAAGTCTTAGAGGTGAGTGGAGGAGGATGGAAAGACCATAGAGTGGTCCATGAGGACATAAAATACTTGTAATGCAGCCAAGAAGCCTTTTTCCAACTGCAGAACTAATTAAAGCAGTAGGAATGAGAAAAAGGACTCTGACCAGGAGAATCTGTGTATGGGTGGGACAATCCTGACACCACAACAGTGCTCAGCAAGGACAGGGTATGGTCAGAGCTGTGCAGAAAACTGAGGCCAGTGGGGATTTTCAGTCCAGAGTTCAGATTTGGAAGTGTCCAGAAGTGGCTGAAGGATGGAGTGGGTGTTTTTGGAAAGTCTGTGTGATTGCTTGCAGCAGCTACCATGCTTTCCTTGCTCTGTGGCTGTGGGACAGCTGGAAGGAAGGGCAGCATGTGCCTGTGTCTGCTTCCCAGATTATGGAAGAGTTGCTTCCCAGTGGCTGTGGTGGCAGACTTTTGGAAATATGATATCACACCCAACATGATTTTAAAAATAGATGTCTCTCCTGCTGCCTTGTTTTGTACAGTTTGTATCCTGTCATTTAAAAGGCTACAATGAATAATTTGCAAGGCAATAAACCTTCAAGTTTATTTTAGTTTCACAAAGTGAATTCTTGAAAGGACTTATTTGCATAATGCATTTTTGGTTGTTTTAAGATAAAAACACAATTAAACAAGAAATATAACTATCATAGAAAAACAGAGCAAGAGGCTTTTGAGTTGAGAGCATAGCTATTTGCAGGAAGTCTGTGCTGGGCTACAACATCAAAATTACTTGAGCTTGTGAGAGTTAAATGACTTTCTCATCTCAAAGATGTATTTGCAATGTAAATGTGTGAGATCCATATGAAAGGCAATAGATCTTGACAAGGAAGCACAGCATTTGCTTGCCCTAGTGTGTCCTTTCTTGCAGGTATAAGAAGTTTTCAAAAATTAGCAAGAAGTGCTGTGGGATCATACAAAGTATGGCAATGGTACAAAATCTTGGGGAAAATAAAATCACTGCCGCATTTTCTCAGCAGATCCAAATTGCTGGGCAAAATGGAACTGTTATTTTAAATAGGTAAGAAACGTTTCCTGCCTGGTGCGGCTCAGTGCCAGCATTCAGTGTGCCTGCAGTAGCTCATACTTGAGTTAAATCTTAGTCCTAATGGTGGATGGAGGCAATTAATAATAATAATAATAACAATATACAGGAATAAGACGTTCTCCCTGATTTTTAGGGATCAATCCCAAGGATTCAATGGTAGCACAGACCCAAATTAGCATTTCAGTGATTAAGAAATATTCTGGCTGCAGGCTTTGGGATCTTGGCAGCATTGTAGCAAAAGTGATGTGTAAATTGCAGAGTGTACTGGGAGCTGTTGAGTTTAAATTGATGCAGGAACTGAAGTAGAGCAGAACTGGTTTGTGGGAACAGCTAAGCACCAGGGCTGACTAAGCTGGGCTGTTTCTGGAGCATTTGTATTTGCACAGCTTTTGAAGGCAGAATATTAAGTGTGTTTTGAAAAGCTCCCTGAAAATAAGGAAGATATTTTTGTTATCTGATTAGCAAGTTCTATGAGCAAGGCTTTTGTACTTTTAAATCATAAATTTGGAGCGTGTGTTGTGTGCACTGTGTAGCATTCTTAGTGAGGAACAGATTAAATTTGGGAAGAACTCCACAAACAAACCTGTCTTGTTTTGCAATGTTTTGTCCCCTGACACTTTTCATCCTGATTCTTGTTATTTAGTAGACATCAGGATGTCACCTGCTTTGGAAACAGCCTGTGCTAACACAGGAATGGTGAAAGTCAATGAAGGTGGAATGTACAGGGCAGCCAAACTCTCACGTTCACTACCATCTTCTCTCCTTTTATGCCTCTAGATATGTTTCTACCTTATATTATGGGTATTTATATGTATTTCAGGGTGTTTCTGGCTGCATAGCTGTATTAATACTCCTCTATGTAGCCTAGGGAAGACAGAGATTGGAAAAATGAACAGACTTCCTACATGACAGTATGGTGCTCATTGAGGTCAGTGGTTTATTTCTCTGCTTGGAAAGTTTTAAAATATTTTATTTTGCTGGCAGTAACATTATACTAATGTTTTGTCAGTTTTCAGCATCTCAAAGTAAGCCTTATATAAAAGTCAGAAGGTGACACAACAAGGCTGTAAAAGGAAAAAAAACTTGTCAAATACCTTAAATTCATTTAAATAACTGAAATAATATATATAGCAATGTTAGTATGTTAATGATATATATATATCAGGAATATCATAAATGCATGTCTGAAAATTATGTTTTGCTTGGGTGAGGAAAAAAGTTCAGCATTCTGCATTCAGGTGGCAGAAAATTGCTTATCTAGGCAGGACAGTGCAGTTGAATTGCTATTTTGGTCCCTTCAGAAGCAGAGTGCAGTAGTATACAGAGGAGATTATGCTGTTAATCACTGAAACCACTTGAGCAGCACTAAATATGCCGTGTTAATGTAACTTCCAGGATACCTGATGTCTAGAAACCTGGGTAGAAATCTCCTATAAATCACTGTGATAGAAAGTAATGAATAATTGACAGTCAGGTGACCTTAGGTTTTGGAAACACAAACTTCACCCTGCAATTTGAAAATGATTTTGCTGTATTTAATAGTGGGAGTTGCCTCTGCTCTGCTCCTGTGTAACCTCATAGAAATATATTATATATATATATATTCTCTCACCTGTGTTAGATTGGAGTGGTTTGGATGAGCAGAGTGTGGGTCTCAGGAGAAGCAGCTAAACACACAACTGCTTCATCCAGTGCAAAAATCAATAAAGCAGCAGCAAGGCTTGCTGCATTTTGCCATCTTTTTTTGCATGTGAACGTTATAAATGCCAGTTTTTATTTCTTGTTGTCACACAAACTCTGTTAATTCATCTGTGGGATGTGACAAAGTGGAGCCGTTGCACATACAGTGGAAGATGTGTGGGGATGAACGTTATTCCAGCCTCATAATTTCCAAGTCTGTGACCCAAAAAGTAAGAAAAAGTTGTATTTGGCAATTTAGGAAGTAATAAAAATTTATTAAATATTAATTTAGTGAGTTTTAAAATAAATGGCTTTTCAGAAAGAGTAGTAGTTCGTCTGTGTTTTGGAAGGGAGTAGGTAGAAAAAGACAAAACACTTCTCAAACTCTTACGTATGGGGAGCATTTGTCATCATTAACTGAAATTTTAATATCTGCTTTATGATGCTATGATGATTATAGAATTTTTGAGCCTTCTTGGTGTAAAGCTTCTTTAGTTTAATCTGTCAGATTGTTGTAGATCTTGCTTCATCTTTCTAAAACCTGCAATAGGGAAGTTTATTCTTAGCCAGCAACTGGTGCCCCTCAATACCTCAGGATTAGTGCCCAGGTAACCAACCCTTGGGCTGTTTTCAACATAATATTTAAAACCTGTCTGAAGTTTGGTGTATGAAGAGCCCCTTGCACCTTTGTTTTAGCTTGGCATTTTCATATCCTTTGTCCATGGTTAACTAAATTCTCATTTGAGATCTGTAAGCATTTAACTGAAATTGATAATGTCTTCAGGTGAGACTTTATTTTACTTGAGTACTCAGATGAAAAGGTAATTGGTGATTTTCTGTTTTGATTGGACAAGGAATAAAGCTATTTGCATCATTGAATATTTCTCATTTTATCTTCCTTTACTTCACACAATAATGAATTCATCATGGATATCAGACAAGTATGTTATTGCATACTGCACAATCAATATTCATTTTAAAATGTTTCTTTTCCTGCAGCTGCAGGGAGATCAATTCCTGTATGACAGTTTGCTTTGAATGTTCATGTGTCTTTGTTAATGTATTTGGAAACTCAGATGTGATCAACATCACCTGAATAAGAAGTCTTTTCTTTTGAAATTATTTCCTTAAAATACATGAGGCCTTGGGAAAACTAAAAACTTGTTCCACAGAGCTTTTATGCACTGAAGTCATTACAGAAATCAAACTGTTCTTAACTAACGAAGTAAAAGCAGCTGGTTCTGCAAGTCAGCAGCAGAGTCAATTCATCAGTGAGAACTTGTTGGGAATTCCTTTTATTAGTAATTCATCCTTGAAGTCAGCTGGTTTTGCACAGCAAGGGTTGTTTAATCAGTTGTGCTTGTGCAAGCAGTGGTGGCCATGGGAATGCCATGAGCTGCCACCCTGCCAAGTGTTCTTCTGTGATTCAGTACCAGGGGAACACTGGGATTAACTATCAGAAGGTGGATAAGATCATTTTATTCATCTCTTCTAAGACATGTAGGGATTTTTCTTTTTAATTTTTTAAACTTTTTTTTTCAGTTCTATTGTTATTATTGCTGTTGTCAAGAGCTCCTAAGAAAAATGCTGTGCTTGTTCTTAGGGATTTGCCAGTGCCACTGGGGGTGTTGGTTCTTGCCCTCTAACCATGTTCTTGCCCTCCTCTGTAGGGTCTATGAGGAGGTTTTTATACATCTTGTAAGAACTCTTCAAAATTGCTTTATTTTCTTGGATTTTATTTATGTTTATCCTTTGTCTTAGAATTATAAAGACTTGTTTTATCCAAGTTTCTCTTTCCTGTATTCTTTCAAGTATCAAGTATGAGATTTCCCAACTGTTGCTCTGCCTGAACTTAGAAGAAGCTTAATTGAATGTCAATGGATTTCCAAATTTTCAGTGTATAACTTTGTACAGATGATTATGTATGTTGGGGAATAAAAACTATTATGAATTGCACGTGACTATGGGTGTTTGTTTTTTTTTTTCCTTGTTGTAAGCAACTTCTAAATAGAATATGTCTGTATATAGGTTGAAACTTTTTTGTCATATTTACTCACTGTCCTGTCATACTGCCTCTAATGTTTTGAGGACAAAACGTTACTGTTTCATAGCAGAGGATTTAAAAAATGTGGTTTCTCCCAGGATATTCTTTACATTGATTCTGCTGAGTAGCCTCTGATACTGAATTTGTACCAAGAGCTCACTAAGTTGACTCAAGGAAATCTTATTAAATTAAGCATCTATTTTTAAATGGAATCTATCTTTTATCTCCAATGTTAAAACATTTCTGTGGCTACTTTTTGCTTTGCACTAGGATCTGGTAAAGCTATTTACTACCTGCTATGTGACAGTTATAAATGTAATGGTTAATTTAATACTTTTTGTCTATTTCTTCATGAATTAAGTTGTCAAAGAGAAAGGGAAGCAGCCTATGTTGCATTCATATAAAGTAAGGGAAGCTATTTTATAATTACTTTATAGAATAACTGTGACAAAGTTCTCATGCTTGGTCCTGGAGACTGCAGGGGCTGGAAAGCTTAAGGAGCTTGAGGAGCTGTTCAGGAGTCACAGGCTGAGATGTTTCCCTCTGCCTCCATGCCCAGTAAGGACAGCTCTTAGAAGTCATAAATGCACTTATTGTGATAAATGGCTTTGGAGCATTCAGTTAATGTGTCTTATATTTTCTTTGTATATCCTGAGGGCAGGAAAAAATGGTCCCTTCCTTGTGGAGAGTCTCTTTTCCCCCTTGCTCTCTACTTGTATTTAGGTTTCAAAGCTGCTGCTTTGGTTTCAGACCTGAAGAAAATGTTGTGTGGCCAATTTTTTTCCCCATGTGTATGAGTGAGTTTAAAACTGCCAATTACCTGCAAATAAATCTGGCTCAGTCCATATGCTCTGAAAGTATTTAATTCCTGAAATCCTATATATGCAGAAAAATGAACTATTTCAGTCAGTAATGATGCTAGGTTTGAAATTAAAATCCTTGTGAAGTTCTGTGATGTATTTCTATACTGGATAAGTCATAAAAAACATACAGGTTTAATACCAAATGTTCACTTTAGATCCTGTATGAGTAGCCTTTGCTCAGGGTATTGCCCAAGATGCATCATATTACCCGGAAAATCATGATCCAAGTATGTTGCTAATTATGAACCAGCAGGGGGGAGGGAGAAAAAAGAAACAAGAAACAAACCCAGAAAACCCAACCAAAACCACAATGAAAACCAAAATTCTGAGCTTCTTAATAGCAAGTAAAAATAATGAAGAGCAGCCTTCTCATGAAGTTCTGTCTGTAACTTCTCTTGCTGTCAGCAGTACACATTAATTTGTTTCCATGGTTTTGCAGATAAGTTGCTTGCCTTGCTGAACAGTCTGCTTTAATGCCAAAACTCGTGTCTGTTTTCTGCTGAGTAAGTCTGGGCTGTCATTGAAGATGCTCAGAAAGATTGTTAATAAAATAACTGGATTCTGTCTAAGTAGAAAACCCTAGATAGAGACTGTATAAATAGAGTTTCTTGATAAAATTAGTATTTATTAATTAACTTCACTTCAAAAAAATTATTTTTGGTGACAAATGAGAAATTCATCTTTCATTGATCATCTGCAAATACTGTTGCAACAAAATTACCTTTTCCACTTGAGTAGTTTCTACCTTATCCCAACTTGGCTGTCACTGAAGCAATTTTTTATGTTCTATGTGTAAAATTAGACATGTCCAGTTTTTAAAAATACTCTTATAAATAGGAATGAAGGACAGTCTTTCCAGTAGTTTTCTACTTAATCAGTAACTTGAATTTTATGGGCAGGGAAAACTTACCTGGGAAATTTTATTAGACATTTGATAGTACAATAGCAATGTCAGTGTTTTATAGCATCAGATAATTCTCACTGTAAACTGCTGCAGTTTCTGAAGTCTCTGATCTGTGCAGGCATCGCTGTGGAAGAGAACGAGCAAAAAGGGGTTGGGTTTTTCATGTATCTTAATTCTTCTGCCAAATATGGGTTCTGATGGCTCTGTGTCCCCCAGCAGAGCAAATGTGAGTTCTGGTAGCTCTGTGTCCCCCAGCAGAGCAAATGTGAGTTCTCATGGCTCTGTGTCCCCCAGCAGAGCAAATGTGAGTTCTGATGGCTCTGTGTCCCCCAGCAGAGCAAATGTGAGTTCTCATGGCTCTGTGTCCCCCAGCAGAGCAGTGCTCTCCGTGGGTGAAGCCCAGGGAAGGGAGAGGTGCTCACACCAAGTGGAAAGTGAGGAATTCTGTCTTCCAGAGGCCCATAAACATCTGGATATCTGTGGGTGCAGCAGAGCTCAGAATTTGCAACTCTGCCTTTGTCTTCAGGGTAAAATCTGTCTTTCCATTAAAGTAGACATTTCTTAATGTGTTTGACCTGTCCAAATTTGTGGCAGGAAAGAGATCAGAAAAGGAGATGGTGACTCTCATTCCTGAAATCCTCAGGCCAGTGGGAGGGATTTGGGAATGCTGAATTTCATCTGCTGTTTTAGAGATTTTGTGTCTCTCTGTCTTTAGTAGACCATTGAATTTACTTTCCTTCCTTATCATTTATTGGCATTAGCTGTTAAGACTCATTAATGCTAGATTCATTTTGCCAAATTTGCGGAAGCAGTAGCAATCTGCAAAATATTTTTTCCACTGCCTCTAGTAAGTCAGGCTTGGAAACAAAGTACTGTTATTTTCTACTCAAAACAGCTATAGTGGTTTTTAATTTTTAATTTATTTATACATACAGAATTACAGAACAGCAAACAGAACTTGAATTCAAGATAATATAGGATTTCCTATTTCCAGTAACATATTCATGTATATCTCAACATTTTTGTGCTTAGCACAGTAAGAAATACACTCTTGCAAACATTGTCTTGGGGGACAGTTCAGAACATCTAAAATTATATATAAACATCTTTTAAAACTTCAAAGATGGATCATTCTGTAGTCTCCTGAAGATTGTGAAATATTCCTTATGGCCAAACCTGTTATATTCATCCCTCAGTATCCTAAACTATCAAATAATAATTCCAAAAGTTCTGAACCTGTCAAGAAATCTATGATCTTAAGAGGAGGGCAATTAATTTTGATGAGCCACAAAAGTAATGGCATTAAAAAAACCCCAATACGAATAAAATATTATATAGAAAGAGTTTATTTTCTTCATCATAAGAGCAGGATGTATTCTTCAATGTAAAAAGGGGGAGAGGAGAAAGAAAATTATTACGAATATAAAAAAATATGGCATATTTATGCTGTCTTCCTTGAATTGACATGAAGTCCTGCAGTCAGTATGTTTTGGATATTTAAAAACAAACTGGTTTTATTTTATTGAATTTTTAAAAATTGTGGAAAGCCAGATACTGTTTCAGATTTATAGAATAATCATTCTTAATCATTTGCTTACCAAAACAATTTATTAAGCAATGAAGGATAACGAACCATAAAGTTTTAATTTGCCTTTTTTAATTGAGTTGTTAATTAGGACCCCTCCACAGTTGGCAACTCCCAACTTGCTTTTTGTTGCTTCTGTATCCAAGACAATTTAAGAAACCTAATCTGTCTTAGTTATTCCAAAAAGACACTTCCATGAATCAAATCTATAGGTGATTATGTTCTAACTGTGCTGAGGCTTCTGTGAGTGCATATTAATTATGTCAGTGGTTAATGATCAGGCAAGAAATATGGGAATGCCAGCGGTGATTGTTTAGCAGAAATAGAAGCAATATCCTGTGTTCTCTGAAATTTTAAATCCTTCCACCTCATTTAGGGTAGAAACTTATGGTCACACAATCCTGTGGGAGCACTGGCAAGGGATTACTTTGACATTTTTGATGTAAGAGCACTGTTCAGATCTTGTTATCCATAATGATAAACATTGAAGCATCTATTCCATCTAGCTGCAAACATTGTTCATGAGTTTTATTTTAGTACTATTTTAAATTGGAAATTTTACCCCTAATTAAGAATTTAAGCAGAGAGCTCTCATCATGAGCCTCACAAAACTCAAAACACAGTTTATTGGCTCATGGAAACTGTTTGGTTGAATGGAAATGCCAAGACAAAGATAAAATACACTTGAATTGCCTATAAAATGTGTATAGTCTGGAGTTGATTGTAACATTCACTTTGACTGCTCTCAAAGACACTTTATCCACTAAGAAACAAATTTGAATTTCTACTTGCTGTATTCTGAGTTTGTTCACTAGCACGGGCTGTCCTTTCTGTCTTACATCCATAGATCAGTTCCTAGAGAAATCTCTGGTGTACATGAAGATTCCCGATTTAGTTATTTTAAATGGTGCAGGTTCATTTATTAAAAAAATGTATTCAGCAGCAATTTGCAGCATCTGAAATGGATTTAAATGCCTTGTGCTATATTCAGAATAACCATATCCTTAAACAACAATGAAAAAAGGCACAAAGGTGCATCTGTAAACAGCAGCATGATGAGAAATTAGTAAAATTGAAATAGTCATGGATATATAGTGTAGGGAAGCAATAGCTGGTGACTGATTTCCCAAGGGAAAATCTGAGCTAGGATTTCTATGCACTAATTTTGTTCTTCACCCAAAGCCTGTTCTTCGTGTAAAAAACGGGATAGGAGAGGTGGTAGGAAGGAATTGTCTGCTGTACCTCAGCCTCTAAAGACCTTTTACTCCTATCTAAACTCCCAAAAAAGCACAGCAGCTGATTAATTTACAGCATCAGGTTGTGGTGCCTAAGGGAACATACGCCAAGCATGAGTTGATAAGACAGGCTGGTGAATTATGACAGACAGACTGATTTATACTCCAGATCTCAACTTTTTCTAATTGAAGGCATGCCTTCCTATCACTTAGATGCCAGTCACTTTAGATGGGCCTAGGGCAGGAGAATGTGGGGTTTAAACTGTAAAATTATTCAGCTTATAACTCTGTGGGGAGCTTTGGTTCACTTACATAGACACAGGCAGTGTAGAGAAGATGCTCTGACATTGTGTAAATATTCTGGGCCCTTAACAGCTTCAGTAGCTGACCATGGCAGTGGTTTTGGTATAACTTTATTTTAAGCTTGCTAGAAATAGCCTGAAATCCTTCTCTGTTTAAATGGTGCCATCTGCTCAGTGCTGTAACTAATATGGAGAAAGTGTGTGCTGAGGACATGCTGACTCACATATCATATTGTTCAAATCCTGGAAACAAATGAGAGAAAATGCTAGAAAACAAATTTATTTTCTTCATTTTAATAGAAACAGAAACTTAGACCTTGACATATTTCCATTTGGAAGGTAGAATAGTCTTAAAATTCACAGAAATTCATTGCTGCTATTAGTGAATGATCAGATCATTAACTGAGTTCCTGAGATGCTTTGTTATCAAGAGATTCATTTTCTGCTCAGTGAGCTTCACCTCCTTACTTTGGCATGGCCAAAATACCTGCATTTCCTTGATAAATTTGCATACTGCAAGCCCAATCTCCCTCTTCTCCCTCACCCAGAGAAATCTCTACACAGCTTTAATAAACAGTATATTGCCTTAAAATGTTGTTATTCCATACAAACCACTGGAGTGAAGGTCCTTGTGGCCAGTGGAAAGCTTACCTGCTGTTTGTGCTTGCTGTGATGGGGTGGCTGGAGATGCAAGGCCCTGGTTGGGAAGCAAGGAGTGTGTGGATGTTTCCCAGGAGCCTTGTGTATGATCCTCGCCTTGTGTCCGATCCTCGCCTTGTGTCCTCTGGCCAGCCATCTGTGTGAGAGTCCTGAGCATGGGGCAGGAGGATGTGGGTGGCAGGAGGGCACAGAGGCTGAGCCAGCAGCCTCAGGGACGATCTGCACCAGAGCTGAGCACACAGCGAGCGAGGTGAAGCCAGATCCTCTGAGCACAAGGGAATCCCAAACAAAACCCTCTCCCCAGGGCTCACAGGAGCTTGAGGCTGTTCCTTGCATTCCCTGCTGTGTCTGTCACCGTTTGCCTCAGTGACTTCTGTCAGCACAGCAGGGATTCAGGTGGATGATGCACCTAAAATCCCCAAAGCAGTGGAAATACAGGTGTGTTCTCCCAACCACCCTTTGTGTTTTGTTATTATGTTCATGTCTGGAGTGACACCTCAGGTCAGTTTTACAGGATAATTTTAGTTAAGTGCCCTAGCCTTTCTTTTACAAGAATTCCCAGGTCCTTAAAGCTTTCAATTCCATAATGCTTAGGTGGGCTCTGTGGTACAAGTGTTCTCTGCACTGAACTGGAGGCAGTCTAGTAAAGGAGATTTGGAATCAATACTAATGAACTGTGTGTTACAGGAGCTACTAGGAAGTTTCTTTAGTATTCATAAATCTGTTACAAGATGTGATTTCTGAATGCAAAATTTGATTAAAACATTCCTATTCCTTTAGCCATGAAGGCAGGATTCACAGTATTGAGGCAGTGTAAATCAAATCTCCTTCCTAGCTTCTCATGGATTTTTTTCTTGCCTAATGCTCCTTCCCTTTTGTGGAAGGGAATTTGGTTGGGCTTTTTGTTCCAGAAGCGTAATGGACTATCTTGGGTTAGTGCTTGCACCTGCCATGAACGTGGAGGTAGGTTATATAGCTCTTCCTCAAGAATCTTTTAGCAGCAAGTAACCCAGGAAGACTATTAAAAGCATAATGAAAACCTCATTCGGTTTCCTGTCAGTTTTCAGAGCTGTAAGTGGCTCTAATTTGCACAAGATTGGAACAGCATTGAGGAATTACAGTAACTAGGCGAAACACTCACTGGGTTTGCAATTTTCTGATAGCATCCCTTGTAATTTCTTGTAATGCATTTGTAGCTAAGTACAATGACAAATGTCAAGGCTCATTGTACGAGTGTTACGCACAGCAGCGCCAGGCTGGGAGGTGTAATGTCAGCTGCTGTCTTGGGAAAAGCTGCTGGAGCTGCTGGATGCTTCCCATCCCCAGTGATATTAGAGAATTGTGGTTTGCAGGTGGGGGAGAGTGCAGAAAATAATTGCTTTCCTCATACTTTTTTATTGCTTTCAGATTTTTTTTTTAATTTTGTAGAAATTCCAACAATAAAAAGGGAGCCTGGGAGGCCTATTAAACATTTAGTTTGACATTAGCAAATGAATCCTGGCTCTCCATTAGGTGTTTCCCACAACAGCCTACAGAGAGTTGGTGGTTATGAGTCAAAGCAAACCCATATGTCCTTTTCTGCCAGCCGTGTGTAGCTCACCTCCTTGAATTATTGTGATGAATAGTCATGTGCAACAGTGGGCTGCAATAATAACCTCACAGTAATGTGGTATCAAATGCTGATCTGCATTTGAGATAAATGCAAATGAGTGTTTCAGTGAAAAAACAAACCAAATACAGTTTACTAAATGCTTGAAAAACTGATTACATACAGTGCAGTTTATCTGAAGTAAATAAAAACTAGTCTTGCTGTTGATCTCTTACTCCCCTGCAGCACACTGTGCCTCTTGTATGAAGCTGAGGAATGTTAATGTGACTATGAACAAAGATTTATGAACATGGATAATTGCTTGAAGCTGATTTTTCTCTGTTCTTGCAGTTGTGTTACTTGGATGGAAGCAACTATATTGATTTTAGTAGCTGGGGAAAAAAAATGAAAAGAAAAAATCATTTTCATTCTATTTTGAAAACCTTTAATAACTTCAGAGTGATGTGTTTAAAGACTGGTCAGGGAGAGAAATCTTAGTTAAAGCAATGTTTAGTAGATTCCATTTGATTTTGTTAGCTAACACTTGTTCTGAATGATATGTCTAAAAAAATAGCTTCTGCAAATATTTGCTTATTAAAATAGCAACAATATTCAGAGACCCCGAGAGACCCCAGACTTGTCCTCCCCCTGTCGTGCTTTGTTCTCCACTGGGCCACCTTGATCCTGAATAACTCAATTATTTTCCCACCATTTCTAATGTGCCACTGCAGAAGTTACTGAAAATCATCCACTCTTCTCCCTCGTGTTGTCTCCCAATTTCTCAGTCCTCCCCCATAAGAACTATATGAAGATGAGTAGGCTCAGATTTGTAACTGGTAAGATTAATACATTAGTTTTGATTCTGATAGACAGATGAGTTGCCTGTGACATAATTCTTATGTGATGTGTATCACACTTGGTTGCTGTGTGTATGTAGTTTATATGTAAGTTATTAACTCTGAGAAACTGATTTCACCTGTTAAATAGAAAAGCAAAAGGTATTGCCACTTCCTCAGTTAAAGGCTGACTAGTAAAAATGACAGAAAATGCTATTTTTGCACTTACAATAAATTAGGTATTATACATCATTGTGAAAAAATAAATCTCTTAAGAGAAGAGAGAATGGAAATTTGGTGATGTTTGGAAACATGTAGGATCTCGCTCTCCAGCATTCCTGCTGCTCAAGGAAACACTCAACTTCTTTGTGATTCTTCTTCGAACTACTGATTAAAGATGTAAGTCCATTGCAATAGTGACTGGTCAGAATTTATGTCTGAGCTATGCTGGAGAGAATTCACATAGTATGGTGGGTTAGAATGCCTGGTTTCTGTTAGAACTATTCATACACAGAACATTAATTTAGAATTTAATAAAAAAGGGTTTAATTTACAGCTTGCTGTACAATTCAGTCATTTACCTACAAATATAAAATCATGAGATTTTTGTGCTTTTTTTGGTTATTTTTTATGATAAGAACTAGATGGATTTTTTTTTCTCTCGTGCCCTTCTTCCAGGAAAGCTCTATTTTGGATTATTTTGCTCATGAGCAAAATTCTTCTCTAACAATGGTCTCATTTTTCTGTATAGGAGAATGAATGTAATTTCTGAACTAGAGAGGTGGCAAGTAATTGTATTTCAAATTTTTATTTTCTTTAAAATTGCTTAAAATATTTAAAAATTTGCAGTATACTGAGTGCATCATGCAAATATAAGGTTATAAAATTCAGGTAAAACATGATGCTTCTGAATTGATTTTAGACTGAAAATCATAGCAAAGAAAGGAGCATGGGACAAGTTCAGAAGTGACATTGTGGATTTTGCAAGGCATGCTGAAGCATGTTGTGAGTTGAGAAGTGTTCATTTTAACCACAGTTGTTCTCTTTTAACCTCTGAAGCACATTGGTATAGATCTTCATCAGTCAGGGGCCTGCAGAATTGGGCCTATTTTTCAGCACAAGGACAAAGCAAAACATATGTGCAAAGGTAGTTATTAGGCACATCTAAAAAGAATCATTGGGAAAAAAAATGTTTTTAAATTTTCTGCCTAATATGAAAAGAACTGAAGCTGTCATCTAGTTGCAGAAAAGAAAACAGAAATTGGAACAAAGCCTTTTATAATGTCATCTTACATAGATCTTACTAGCTGGTAAAATTATTAACTTCTTCAGCTGATTCTTGGTAAAACAATGCTCATTTCAATCAGATTTGATGTCAGTAGGGCATGTGTGTGTCTTGAATGACATTTGCAATGAGCAGATTTTAAATTGAAAATTAAAATGCAAAAGAATTGCTAGTTCTTCATTTAAACCGCGCTCCGTATGGAGGTGTAATTAAAGGCAGGAATGTAATGGTTGGGTAGGGCGGTCCACAGCAGAGCTGCGGGGTCAGAAGTGGCTGGGTGGGTGGGAGGGAGGGTGAGGACAGCTCCGAGCTGTGGGTCACGGGTGGGGCTGCAGGCTCGGCCTGGGGACATCCCGGGGGATGCTCCCGGTGCCTGTGGCTCAGGGCTGGGATGGCTGCCCTGCTTCTCCCAACCACCTGTGGACATCC